>NTHP01000548.1:33628-48755 GCA_003416845.1 Oplegnathus fasciatus | reverse complement strand
TTTTTTTGAAAGAATGAGAAATGAAAAAATGTAAAATAAAGAAGAGCCGCGGCCTGAAGTGTTTCTGACCGGAAGTCTAAAATGTTAGAAAAGAGAACAACACGTGGCCTTTCATTGAAGTTCTGTTCGAAAAGAAAAAAGGCACGAGGTAATTGGCCACGGCTCGTGTGTGTGATCGGTATTATTGATTGGTGAATAGCGGTGTGTGTGCGCGTGTCTCCGATCAGCTCCGTCTGATGTTACTGTTCAATCTAAACCGCGCGCGCATTTCTCTTCCTCTTCTTTCTTTTTTCTTGTCTTTTTTATGTTACTGTTTTTTCCCCGTGTATTTTTCTTTCCTCTTCATCTTTAATTCTTTACATTTCATTTCGCTGTTTTTCGGACTTCTGGTAATTACAGCAAATTAAGAGAAAAAAAAGTCGACCTTCCCGGCGTGTTTGTGCTGAGTGACAGAACTGAAATGTGTCTTAGAAAAGCAGAATAAGGAGATACATTTAGAAAAATAATCCACAGAATTTTTCTTGAACATTTAAAAGTATTCATCTCCACACTATTATTCAAAATAAAGGTACAGTACATCCTGTTTGACTATTACACTATTAGGACTTTCTCACCATAATAAGCTTTACTAAGAACCCAGTCTTATCAAACATGCTGACTTTAGCCTGACTTTGTAAATGTCAGACCACTAGACTCTGGTGAAGATGAATACATACATTGTGCTATATTTAAAGCTGAATATTAAGATTTCTGTCTGTGTTTTATCAGGTGTTTCTGTTTAAAATGCTGCCACACACATTCATAAATATTCTCATTACCATTAACTAATAAACAATTTATTAATAACAGCAGTTTTTTCTTTTTTTTTCTTTTTCTTCCTCTGAAGGACGATGAGCCAATCAAAGGCTAATGTTACAAATAATATATAAGATTTTAATTTTGACCACACCAAACACTGGACTAACATTTCCATTTAAATATCAGCCTTAACTTTCATAATAAAATGAGTAAATAATTAACATCAGTGAGCAACCTAAAAAGGAATAATGGCCTTTAAATGAATGTGTCCCTGTGGTTTTAACTGACTTTTCTCTTCAGCTAAAATAAAAGTGTGTTTTGTGTTTTCTTCTTGTGTTTCTATGCTTATAAACTTGCAGTTCTTTTTCCAGTTAAAGTCAGGGCATTTTCATTCTAAATGTGTCAGTTTAAAGTTTTATACATTTTCATTTTTATTTCTGTTTTGTTGTAGAAGTGGGAGAGCAGGTGTATTTGTTGGAGATAGAAACTGACTTATTAAAAGCCACAGATTTCATGAGGAATGCTTTTATTTTACATTTTTAACGTTGTACTTGTCCAGTGACTGCAATATGTTCAAGTTATATTTTTAGGATATTTTAAAATTTTGTTTTGTTTTAACTTCAAATTTTAGACACATGAGCACTGAGCAAGGCTGGATTACCGACCAGGCAAAGTGGGCAGCTGCCATGGGACCCTCAGTAGCCCTGAAGTTGCTGTGCAGCAGTTAGTTTGCTGTAATTTAATTTCACATTGTCAGTGATTGAAATTGGTTTGGTAATAATTTGTTTGGTAAAATACCAAAGCACAATATAAAGGGAAATGATAAGGCGTTATGGTGTCTCCTGCATTTTTACCCATTATGTTCTGTCTTTTATGGACTCGGATCTAGTTTGAATACCTTTATTTTCTCAGTTGATGCGTGGTGAATAGATATATCTAAACACACACGCAGCAGGCGTAGGGTAGTATTCCAGCTGACCGGATGGGTACTTAAATAAATAGAAAATAGAGTGTGGTGAGGACGGGGTTCAGGAGTGGCCCACTGTTCATTTCTGCCCTGGGGCCCTCTAGTGGGTTCATCTGGCCCTGGTGCTGAGTAGAGTAAATGTTATTTTAGAGTCCCCCTCCTAATTATATGATTCAGTTGCCAATTGGATGATCTCCAAATGTTTGGCTGATAACAACTCATGGAGAATATTTTCACTAAGCACTTTGACTAATTGTGTGATTAGTTCCTCTGCACTCTGCTGAAAGTTTGAATGATTTGCATTTAAATGATCTAATTAGACATTAAGGGAGTACAGGCCTGAGTGAGTTTTATTGTGGCTGATTGTTGTTCACATTTCTTCACTGCCAAGTTCATTTAAACCATTGTTTTTTTATTTTCGTATTATTTTTATATCGTATGCTGTCTTGTTAAGTTACTTTTCAATCAACCACATTCCTTAATTAGTGTTATCTTCACAGTACATACTTGCCATATATTGTATACTATATTACACTAGGACAAGACGGGATTACCCAAACATATTCACAACTGGGGGCCTTTGGGAACCTCAGACACCTTGAAGGTCCTGGTCTCACTGTGTGGCAATTTGATTTATTGCAAAAGTATTTGTTAATACACACCACTGAAGCACAAGATAAAATCATAAAGGCTTTAAGACTCAATCTAGTGTTCAGTATTTAGATTCAATGCCTTTAATATTTCAGCTGATATTAAGCTTACATTATGCATATTATGCATACTTCAAACCAACAACTTCCACCTCAGTGTTTGTTATGTTTATTTGACAGATGTCATTTCAAGCAGGTTGCTCTGGAGGCCAGCATGTAGAGGCCACTACAGGGAGTGCAGCCCAACACACACTCACACGCTGCGCATTAAAGCTCGCTTCGTGCTCTTCACTTCTCATTATGTAAAGGACGTTATGTTGACATTGTCTTTGTTGTGTGTGTATTTCCAGAGGAAGGCTTTGTATACAGAAGCCCAGATGAGGATGACTACCACAGATCTGGGACCCCAGACTCAGAGGCTCCAGATGGGCCCTACAGCAGTGAGGAGAGCAGCTCAGCTCTGCCCAGTAATGGAGACAGAGATCTGGGCCAGCACAGTCACCAAGACCCCAGCAGAGACACTGCAAGCCCCGGAGGAGGCCCTGCAGGCCAGATCACCAACAGCCAGACCAACGGGGGCCAGGGCCCGCAGGGCAAGCCCAAGAGGAAGCGCTCTGGCTCAGACTCCAAGTCGGGGAAGCCCCGCAGAGCCCGGACTGCCTTCACCTACGAGCAGCTGGTGGCGCTTGAGAACAAGTTCAAGTCCACGCGCTACCTGTCAGTGTGCGAGCGGCTCAACCTGGCCCTGTCGCTTTCCCTCACTGAGACCCAGGTCAAGATCTGGTTCCAGAACCGCCGGACCAAGTGGAAGAAACAGAACCCCGGAGCAGACACGTCCGCCCCCACTGGTGCAGGAGGAACAGGAGGAGCAGGAGGTACAGGGGGACCAGGAGGAGGCCTGGGGAGCCTCAGCCCTCTCAGCCCATCCCCTCCGATCAGCGGGCACCTGGCCATGCACGCTGGCTACGCCGGCCACCATCACCCCCCCGCCGGCAGCCTGGTCCAGCTGCCTTTCCTCACCGCCAGCCACGTCCTGTCCCCCTTCATGCTGGGGACGCAGAGCTACGCTGCACCCGCCTTCTACAGCACACACCTGTAGACACACACACACAGACGGGTTCAGATCTACAAACACACACAAACCTGAGAAACACACTGGAAGCCCAGAGAGGCTGCCATGTTTCAGTGTATGAATGAACTGCAGCACAGCAGACAGACTGTCAGTGTTCAGCTCTGCTCTCCTTTTTACTACCAACATTTGAAGGCTTTAATTTCAACGGATTATTTTGATAGAATGTGAATATCTCCCAGAAACTGTACATAAATCTATGTTCTAGCTCCTTATTCTGAATGCTGTTTTAAACTACGTAATAGACAAATAGTTGATTTCTTTGTTTAAAAAAAGTCTGTATGAATATTGAATGTTTATTTATGACTTAAGGAATGGCTTGATCTATTGTCAGTACCGTGTAACTCCAACTGTGATTGTTTTCATTTCTGTTATTTAATGAATTTGTTGACCGTTTCCATAAAATCCTTGGATGTACTGAATCCTCAGCTCAACATGATATAGTCCTTTGATATTAAAATAATGACAATTAAACAGTGAAAAGTAGCCCAGTGAACTCATTCTGATGGACCAGTGTGATGTAGAGGACAGCGTGGTGTCTCAGTGTTAGCACTGTCTCCTCACAGCAGGAACGTCCTGGGTTCAACCTGGAGCCGGCCAGCTGTAGTCCCTCTGTGAAGTTTGCATGTTCTCCCACATCTGTGTTGGTTTGTACGGAGCCCCTGAGCGGTCAAATCATATTATTTTACTAGTTTGTGCACTCGTTTTAGTAAATTGCGTGCACAATTTAGTAAATGTGCAAACGAAACAGTAAAACGTGCACACGAAATACTTCAGTCCTGCACACAATGTACTCAAAACATGGGAACAAAATAAGTAAATAGTGCTGTCAAGTTCTGTAATGTGCACACAAAACATATCATATCTCCAGATGTCTACTCAACTTTCACTTTTCAACCTTGAATAACCTTAATCTAAACTAAACATCTACAGATGTATAGTAGACATCTATTAAACGTCTTTTCAACGTCAGATTACTCAGTGGGAGCTGTTGAAATTGCTCCTTCCTGTCCCTCTGGTTTCATGAAGCTGTGGGCAGTGATATTGTGCGTGCAATTTAAGTATTTCATGCACACGTTTTACCAGATGAGCACACATAATGAGTAAAACGAGCGTGTGATTTACTAAGACGAGCACACGAACTAGAAAAAAAAAATGATGTGACCTCTCAGGGGCTCCGTAGGTTTGTTCCCACAGTCCAATCACACGCAGGTTAGGGACACTGGAAAGGTTTTTGTCTTTGGGTGTTAGTCCTGTGATAGACTGACAACCTGTTCAGAGTACCCTGCCTCTCACTCAGTGTGTG
This sequence comes from Oplegnathus fasciatus, assembly GCA_003416845.1. Taxonomy (NCBI): domain Eukaryota; kingdom Metazoa; phylum Chordata; class Actinopteri; order Centrarchiformes; family Oplegnathidae; genus Oplegnathus; species Oplegnathus fasciatus. The sequence continues at coordinate 43,905 of NTHP01000548.1, read as the reverse complement.
CTGGATGCACTCGTGCCCTCTAACCCTAAACAGGTCAAAGTTAGAATAACAAGACTGAGTCTCCAGCCATGATAGCAGCTCTGTGAGGCTGTACTCAGACCATGAATGTATCATAAGAACTGGATACGGCGCCATCGCTCAGTCTTGCTTCCAATTTTTACAGTGGCCACTTGCGGTATTGCAATGAAAAAACTGCTGCCCAAAAAGCATTTCCCCATAGACAACCGCAGTAAAAGAGACCTGTGTAAAACTGTTGACAGGACACCTTCAGCTGTAAACATGGTCAGTTATTACTCCTTGTACTGTATGTTTTTATGCCACGGAGGTTTAATCTTTGTAAAACTTTCCCAAAGCCCAGCTGTGGCTTTGCGTGTTCTCATAGGCAGGCTGGGCCAGAGGCATGATGGGAGTAACACTACTGCGCACGGATGTGGATGTGTGTATAATCCATCCAGCTCCATCCAGTGGCTCTAGAGGAAAAGTGACGGGATGATCAAAGCACTGCACCCTATAACACCGTCAGACTCACCACGGACAGTTACAAAGACCAGAGATATCACCATTTTTATTCCACACATCCTACATTACCCACGATGCAAGTTGACTGCTGACAGCTCAGATAGACACTCAGGTGTGCTATGCTAGTAGCTAGTATCTAATGTAGCCTGGAGCCTCTAGCCTGCTGAAGAGCTGAGGAGCTACAGAGGTTTTCATTTTCAAACTTGTAGTCTTCAGCCCCAACCGACGCTGACTCAAGTGACATCACTTGAGGACATTTATCAGACTTCACACAGCTCCCTCTGGAGACACTAAAGGCTTTATACTACTTTTAAAACATGTGCAGTAACTCTCCCAACACCTGGAAACACACTGTGATGTGTAAAATGGATGCGGAGTTCCCCTTTAAGTGGTGAGAATAGACCTGATTCCTATCCCAGACCACAGAGGCCTCCACACCCTGAGTACTGTCGGGTACCATGAATACAATTCCTGCCAATTGCCAGCAAAATCTGCCAGAGATCAGACCAGAGAATATCAAAAGAGAATCACTACCATCCCTCCATTTGTGATATCTATAACACTGAACGTTGCTACAAGGCTCCATCCAAAGCCACCAGTCTTCATCCTCTGGTAACTATCATTAGATCCCACACTCTGCACAGTCTATATGTTCTATATAAGCATTGATCATAGAGTGTCGCTCTTCACATTACGGTAATACATTTAGATGATTTACCTAAAATCAGCAGGGTGCAGGTTTACATTATTTTCTGTTTATTACATTTTTTTAATACATGAAAGAAACAGGTGACAGGTAAGTACTTCCTCCATTAATAAAGGAGCCAAGTACCTGTGCCCCCCTTGGGAGCAGCCTGGTAAACTAAGTATGTCTTTCCTCAGCAGTTTCTGAAAGAAATATTGCACCATGTGATTAAAAACCTCGAGTGACTGAAGCTGAGACTTTGAGTCATGTTGAGCTGAAAGGCAGCTGGAGCCGGGGGTTCATGGGAACTGGCCCAATTGGCACTGCCCTATTTCTGAATGGGTATGAGTCATATTCACATCTGAGAATCCCAGTGTGTAACCTACTCAGGGCCTGTGGGCTTTTACACCACTGCATTTAGTGAACTACTCTATCTGCACTGTGCTTCACTCATTGAGCTCCCCCAAGATTTCTTTCAAATACACAATGATCATGGAAGTCTGTGAATCACAGTTTACGCTCATATTAGTAATCCATTTGATAAAGGACCACTCCACCAATTTTACACATGAACAGAAATGTACTGTCACATGTGGTACAACTCAGCCTGTGAAAACAGTTGCATCGTGTCTCTGGTGGCTCTGGAGGAACTCAAGTCAAAGTCAGAAAAAAGAAGCCAGATGACGTCCTCTGGGTTATCCAGGCTCGGGCTTGGAGACTTCACATTTATAGGTGAAGGCCTGTTACAAACCAGGAGCATGGAGATTAAAATATGTGGGTGTTTACTGAGCAGGGAGGGTCTAATGGAAAGAAGTTAAATGTTGCATTATGGGAAATGTAGGCTCCAGTGTAAGCTGATCCAAGAGACTAAAAGTCAGGATATTTCAACCTCTGCAGCTTCAAGTTTGACTTTAAAAAGTGTCTCTTGTGAGACCACTAACTGTGTGGACATGCCAGCTGAATCACTTGGTAACTCCTTTAAGCGTTGGGACTGCTTTTCTGTTTCATGTATTTCAAGTAGTAGCGTATCAATTTTTCTTCTCACAGTGTGCATGTTGTTTTGTTGTTTTTTTGTCTCCATCTAAGTCATCTTCCAGAGATCAATAGATTACACACTGACAGCTAATAGAACATCAGTTATATTCACTCACTTCAAAGCTAAATATCCATTCTGACATATGATCTGAATGAACTGCAATGCAGAGCAGAACCTTTACTTTGAGTTTTGAAATTAAAATGCAAATGTAACATGGAATCCATTCGCTAATGTTCTCATTCATCCTCAATAATTCTTAAGTAGCTTCCTGTCCAAACCTTCTCACAGTCAATAGCATGCTGCAGGTCTGTGTGCTGAATTAACCCTGAATTAAGCTCATTAAAGTGGAGGACAGGACAAAGACACAAACGCTGTTTACTTCTGGTACAAATCTTTTTAACCTGCATGATGTTCATTTGGAAAACATCTCCAAAAAACACAAAACAAATCAACAAAGAAATAAACAATACATTTAACTAGAAAAAAACACATATATAAAATCTAAACTGGATTTGGCTGATACAAAGGCAACAATTGGGCTGATAAATGAGACCAAAAGAAATGACATTTTCTGGTAGCTGATCATTATTCATCCGGCATGTCAGAAGCTACAGTGTATACAGGGTCAGCAGAGGAACACACTCATTCAGGAATATGTACACACATTTGAGTAACAATCACATCTTAAATAAGCTTCTCCTTAAAAGGTTATCAGACAGCAGTAAAATCCTTCCAACTGCATCAGTGTTCAAACCATAACCATTAACCCCTTCAACAGATTCATATACCGTATGTGCACATCAATAAATTAAAATCTTTCCTTCTTTCAGTATGAAAAATGTTTGTCAAGTTTAAAAGAAGCATTGAGTCCATCTCATTTCATCTGAAGGCGGATCAAGCTGGCTGGAGGTCAGTTGAGAGCGTAGTTGAACTGGTTGGAGAACTTGTCGTGTTTTCTACTGTCAGCTTTACTCATCACCTGAGCTACTCTGCGCATGGTGCTCCTGGAAGGAAGGACAGAACAGAGAGGGGGAGAGGAAGACAGGAAATGAGAGGACATATGGAAGTGGTCTGCTGCTTCAACTGACCTGCATGTGTAACCATAACTGTGTGCACCTGCTCTGTGCTGCTGCGCTTGGACTTGGCATGAGAGCCCTCCAAAGTATTGCGCACTGAAACGTTGTAAATCAATAAATATTCCAGCAGTCAGCGAGACTGTATTTTTGCTTTCCTCTGACGCACCTGTCACATATTCAGGTGTGTAGAGACTTTTTGAAACTTTCTGAGGATAGTAAAAAGTCACAGGCTGACACTGACCCACTGTTAGGAAGTAAACGTTTATGTCTCACCAACTTTCATTCAGATTTTAGGTGTCATTCAGCATAACCTGATTTTTTTATAAAGGCAGTGCCGCTATATGCTTTGCATAGAACATATACAAATATATATCGTAAATAACCATCATGCTATTTAGCTACTGCAGTACTGAAATAATATATATGCAGTGATTGGTATGAAAGTGGCCATTATCGTGTAAGACACAAAGCGTCTGCATTGTTAAACTACACTGTGTGAAGATTAAAGTTCAAATGTACATGATGACCCATGTTTACACAGAAGGGTCAGTTCACTTGTGGAAACCGTTCTAAGATGTCTCCTGTGCTTCTGAAGGAAGACTGACGGCATCATCAGGGTTATCTTGACTTAGTTCAGACTTCAAATAAAGACAGAGTTTGAAAGATGAGTTGCATTGTGGGAATTGTAGGATTCAGTGTCTTGGAAGCTGGACTCATACTAAGGACTAAAAGTCAAACTTTGTGGAAGTGCAACACTAAACGAGGTGGTGCATGTTCTCAGTGAGCAGACTAGTTAGTGTTCCTGCTGGGACAGGAAGTGACATACTTGTTGAAGACTTTTTTCTCCAGCCTGGAGCGGGAAGTGTTGGCGCTCTGCTTCAGATCACTGAGGTTGGGGTATTTCTTCTTCTTCCCTTTCCCTTTTTTACCCAGCCTGTCAGAACCCAGGTTTTCTCCTGTTGCTGCCTCGATGTCCCGCATCAGCTCTGCGTCACGCCAGTCTACAACAGGAAGAAAAAAAAAGGTTTCAACGGTGAAGTGAGAAGAAAAGCTCTCCAGGCTGATGTTTCCTTTGCCAGAGTTCCTCTATGGCTCTTGGTGAATGGCACAAGAACATACTGTAAAAAGTAGCTGTATTCAAAGTTCCAGGTTGTCATGTTGGGAAGCTGGGTCACACATGTGCATAAGAGTCACCCAGTCCAGCATGTCAGTTTCAGCAGCTTGATCTTTAAAGCATTTCAAAGCTGTGCTGTGATGTCAACCTGTCGTATGCAGCTACCATGATATACCATAATGCTCCTCTTAAAGCCATCGTTTTTGGCTAGTTGTAGCATACTCTCTCCCTCTCCTGTGTCCCTGCTGGACTCGGACTTAATTTACAAATATTGCACACAATTCATAAATGGTACCTATTTTATGCTATTATATACTATAATACACTTATACTATATTATTATAATTCATTATATACTACATTGTACTATACTATGCTCATACTCTACTTATTTATTACATATCTCATTCTGAGCCATAATAATACTTCACATTATGTCATTCTATATCTACATCTCACCTTACAGCATATATATAGATGATATATAGATATCTATATATATATAATATATATATATATATATATATATATATATATATATATATACACACACACACATCTATATATAGATATATAGATATATGTTATTATTCTGTTTATTACATAATGTACCACCTTATATTTCATTATTATTAATACAGACAACTCTTAAGTACATTTACATAATCATATTATATATTATATGTTGTACACCGTTATAGCTGATGGTATTATATTACTGTATGTATCTGCTGCCTTAGCAGTGGGGGCTGTATGTGTACTGCTATTGTCTGTATGTTTGAGTATTGAGTTAATTGCTCTTGTATAGTTTCTATTTTATTTGATTCTTATTTCTTTTATATACTTATAGTTGACTTATATCTAACTTTGTGCTGCTGTAACACCTGAATCTCCCCTCCTGGGATCAATAAAGGATTATCTCATCTTATATTAGCGCATGAATGTTATTGAAATCACATCAAAGATGGCAGCTGTAGCCTCAGAATGCTTAAACAAAAAAACTGCACCACAAAAATAAGAATGAAATGTTTTTTTTTACTTTTATTGACTAAATCAAAATCATGTGCCAAATGTAACAGTGGGCACACAATACAGAAGAGCATCTCCGAAACATCAGTTATGGAACAGTCACAACCACCTCTGAAGATGATACTATTTCAGAAACTCTTGGATTGGACTGGATCCATTCAAAAAGTACCAACTTCTCTCTAAAAAACAAAGTCAACAGTGCTTTAATGACAACGCACTTGATGTTATTTGTTTGTAATTAAGTCTTCCTTTTCAAGCAGCCATACTCTCTCTCGCTGCCACAATTACAGGCTGAAACTTTAACCAAAAGTAATGTGAATGAAAAGTGGAATGAAGTAATTACAGCTGATAACATAAATGAGCTCATACTGCACAGCTTAACTGAGCACAAGTAGTAAAGTGTGTGGATCCAATTCTGGTGTTAATGAAAAGTGTAACGTCATAATTCTGGGTGATAAAGTCAAAGTGGCTGTAATGCAGAGTAAAGACGGTCTAAACGAAGAGACGCTTCTAGTTAATGACATACTGCGGTGGAATTAGAGATAAACCTGCAGCAATGCAAAGTAATTACAGTGTGATTGTGATGGGATTGAAGTCGGGCTCTCCACTCTGTCAAAACACTGACCCCAGCTCAGTGTGTGTGTGTCTGTCTGTGTGTGTGTGTGTGTGTGTGTGGGGGNCACACACACACACACACACACACACACACACACACACACACACACAGAAGAGCAGTAATTGAAAAGCAGCTGGTGTATTTAGGAGAATCATTACTGCTGAAAGAGGAGCAGCTGCATTTACATTGTGTGTTTGGGTGTGTCGAAGGTGTGTGTCCTCTATTACTGTGTTGTTGTGATCTTAGAGGAGTTTGAGAAAGAAAGAAAATAAAAAATAAAGGCTAAAAAATGAGAGATGAAAGAAAAGAAAAAGAGAATAAAGAAAAAGGAAATATAAAGAAAGAAGAGATGGCCCAAGAGAGAAAGACAGTCCTCTGAATTTAATCAGTGTTGCAGCAGGGCTCTTTTCTCTGTCAACACCTCTTAGCCCTTCCAGCTGGGGTCTGTGCGTGTGTGTGTGTGTGTCAGGGCAGGGGCCAGGCCACACACACACATCCACTAAGGCATCTGGGGTCTTTGGTCTGTTCAGGCGTCTCTCAGCTACGCACCACTAAGCACAGGGACGCTGAGTGTGTGTGTGTGTGTGTGAGAGAGAGAGAGAGAGAGAATGAATCCAGAGTGAAGTGGAGCATCAGTTCCTCTCATCTCTGTCTGTCAGTCAGCCGTATGAAGCTTTGATTCACAATCATTCAATACACTTTGGAGACTTTTAAACGCCAGTTAAGATTAGATACAAGTAAAGAAGAAGAAGAACTTCTGTGGCCACACGTTTTTCCCTCAACTGCTACAACATGCTGCTCTTCCTTCAACACACCTCCTGGGCTCCTGGGAATTAAGGCACCATAGAAAAACACACTAAGATGTCACGTATACATGCAACTTAATGATCAATGAGAAACTGAGCCCTGTTAATGGAGTTGTGTTTACTCTAATTACCACCTTAAGGCCAGTAAGATAACCTGGTTCAGGTGTTTCAAAGACACTTGCAATGTTGTTTTCATCCGTTTATGATCACATTGTTCAAATGTAAACACACTGCACGTGCCAAATTAGAAAAAGTCAGTAACCAATCAATGCCTGATTTACTAGACTCAATAGAAGACAACACGAGGCATTGCAGGTGGTGCCTTCTTTGTAATTATCACCAGACAAAAGAGTTTAACTAACTGTGTTTTCCTCACATCTCAATGTACAATGGTGTTCAGAGGGTTGATCAGTTTGAGCCACTACTCACTCAGTTACCTTTTCTTTTAACATGTAATGGCCTATTTCCTGTGTACTACAGTCTTTGTGGCTGTCTGTCAGTGTTGTCTAGTGGAGTAGGGTGTAGGGTGTAGGTTGCTGTCTAGGGAGCAGACAGCCGTGTGCTTCCTTTGGTGGATATCACCACCTGCTTCTTTTCATCCGTCAGTGAGGAGCTTCAGCAGCTTCATCAGGAGCTTCATACTGGGACTGTCAGTCTTAGCAGAGATGCTTCCAGTTTGGTGTAAAGTTGAGGTTATTATGCTCGGCCATGGCCGTCAGAGCCATGCAGTCATTCAGTAAAACCTCACAGGGTCCAGCAACAGCAGGGCTGGCTCCATGTCTGTCGCTCTGAGAACTGGTCTCTGCTGACCTGAACCATGTCCCTCACTGCCTGTTTAACATCACTGTATATACATGTGTGTGTTTGTGGTGTGTATATGTGTGTGACTGAATACGTAGAGGAGGCTGAGGCCAATGGTCCATCAACTCATTCAGACCACTGCCCCCCCTACTGTGAGATTGATGTGTGTGTGTGTCTAGGTGTGAGATTGACTCATGGATCGATAGTGTAGTTGGTAACAAAAGATACTATTTCACAACTCACTGGACTGCATGCCACGGCCCCACACACACACATGCACGCACGCACGCACGCGCATGCTTGCACACACACACACACTTACACGCATGCACACACACACACACACACCCTGAGCTGGTGGTTAACAAGACACTGCAGGCAGTTGGTGGACATCCTGTGGAATGATGACTCTCTCACACACACACACACACACACACACACACACACACACACACACACTGACAGTGTGCAGTGAAAGCCCCATCCCAGGAATCCCAGGAACTGCACTTGTTTTTAAGGTATAACTTCAGCTACAGTCAAAAAGCACTGGTCATATTTGAAGCAACACTGAATGCAACAAGGAGAAATATGTATAAACCTCTGGGTTCTTTAGTGTATTATCTGGTGGTATTAATTATTATTAAGGCAGAAGAACGACATTTAATCAACATTAGAATGAACATACTATAAACCTCTCATGCAGCTTGAACTTCGCTGTAGCTGTGAGGAATATGAAATGCCAAGTTCACTGCCTGTGATCTGTCTGCTGAGAACAGCTTCATGGGAGTGAGACTTGACAATTCTTCATTGTATAAACAAACGAAATTCGTTAAAGCATTTAAACTATTTCTATTAAGCTGAGACAGATTCCATATTCTGTTCACAGCAGACCTCTTGTTGAACCTCCGGCACATTTGATCACTCCTTCACAGAGCACACACTTTGCATCTTCATTGTTCAGTCTTTTGAAGTATTTCCACGCTAAGCTGGTGGCAGACATCGCGTTGTGTTAGCCCAGATGGTCGAGCGTCAACAGATGAATTCAGAGGGCCAAAAGGAAGTTACCGCATGGTGCTATGCCGTGTATGTGCTTTGAATTCACTGCGCGTTGTGTTTATTAATTACAATAAGCAGTGTGTTCCACCAAAAAAACGTTTTTCTCATTTTCCCATGTATTATTATTATTATTATATTGTATATATTACATATTATATTCCTCTGGAAACGAGAAATGGTTTGGAGGGTTGTTCCCAGGATTAAACCCTAGCACACACTGGACGCCATAGACCCACCCCAACATATGAATTGGTATGTATGTCTTTAATGGACTGAGGAGGATTTTGTTACATTTTGGAGAATTCAGGAACGGTCAGTGTGTGTGTGGGTGTGTGAGGGTGTATGAGTGTGTCACTCCTCACCAGGCTGCTCCTCCCTCTTCCTCCTCTCCTCCTGCTCCTCTCTCAGCCGGTCCTCCTGCCTGCAGGGTCGACCCTCCTGGTCTCGAGGAATGATCTGGCCATGGAAAGGACACTGGAGGACACACAGTCACAGCTCAAACACACACACACAAACAGTATGGGAAACTAGAATCACTTTGTGTTTGTCCTGTTACCTTGTGGCGGTCCTGTCTCTGACACAGCTTTCCGTTGCCCAGTGGAGCTCTGCAGTAATGGCTGACAGGAGTGAAGCTCCCAGGGAAGGAGATGTATCTGCTCCTGCTCTCTGCCAGGAGCTCCTTGTTCTCCACCTCCTCTTCCACCTCAGCATGAACCCAGAACTGATGCTGAGAGGCTGACCTGCACAAGGAGAAAGTCATACACAGTGTTTAGAAACCCACATCAAAGACCTTTAAGACTGTTTTATTTCTATCTGGAATTAAATGTAAAACAAACTTTATAAAAAAACAGCATATTTCAGATGGAACAGCCACTGGAGAGCAAAATGTTTAAAGATACTGACAGTACAAGAAGAAGGAGGTGCTGGGTTTATTATCATGTTCTATGAGAGCTCAAATTGAAAATGTGTTGTGGGACTTTGATTGCATAGATTCAATTTTTTCCACATGCATGGAATACTGAAACATTCATTCAGACACTTTAACAAAGCTCCAACAAAACAAAGTCAGGAAAGCCATGGCAGATTATAATTCTACTGTTATATATTTGTATTATACCTCTATTTTCATCTGACAAAGATGAAACACTCAAGAAACACACAAGTGTACAGTCATGTGTATAAATAAATTGAGTGTGTGTGTTTGTCTGCTGCGTTACTTGATGATCTTGCCAGCGTTGGGCTGCTCCTGGCCCCAGTAGTACAGGTCCAAACCAAAAGGAACCACAGGAGCATCAACAGCCTTCTGGTCTGAACTGGACTGGGATGAACTGGGACCTGAGGAGCTGCTGGTGGAGGAAAGAGAAAGTGGAGGGAGAGTTAAATCAGCTGCACGCACAAACAAATTCAACTTATAGTTTGTGTTCAACTGTCACATTTGACAGAAACCCTTTTTATATACTGGCTTGAAAGAAAGAGGACTGTCAGGGTACCTGGACAGCACACCATCAAAAGGTTGTGTGTGTGTGTGTGTGTGTGTGT
>NTHP01000548.1:2529-14719 GCA_003416845.1 Oplegnathus fasciatus | reverse complement strand
CACACACACACACACACACACACACAGTGACTAGATTATTTCATTCTACATTTAAGGCTGAAATGGAAAATGTCTTTTGGGAATACTGAGTGTCTCTAATGCCACCATTATCACAAGGCATTTCCCTTGAGAGAGAGCAAGTGAGAAACAGTTAGCTTAATGAACATATTCTACACAAACGCATTTATAAACACACTGCCAATACTGCGTTTAATTAGGACTGGGTAAAGCACCTGTGTGTGGACTTAACTACATGTTATGTACCTCAATAGTTTTTTGGTACCAACCAAAATATGTCCGCAGTACAGACAAAAGCCGGCATCCAATGTCTGGTCAGACCCACAGTCTTGTCTACTTGTTCTTTGATGAGATAGTCCCTGATCTTAATCTCAAACATGCAACAATGTTGAGAAACGATGCAAAAACCAGCTTACTGTACATTCATTTAGCATTCAATGATTATTGTGGAACGTTTGTAAATAGGAATAAGAGCTCACCACTGCAATGACTAAATATAGACAGTTTTGTTGCTAGTATTAGACTTATCCATAAAGGCCCCCATAACCCTGCTCCTAATATGCTTAGTAGCACGGTCAAACCTTTCGGACTTTCTGGCTCAGTAACTCAAGGTGCATGTATCGGGAATTTAAGATGCCCTTTCGTAAAACCTCCTTTGGACAGACGACTTTCTCTGCTGGGGTCAATATGTGGAACTCAAAATGGATCATGGTGGGATGATTTTAAACTCAAGTTGAAACAGTTTTCAAGGAGAGAACAGTCAGTGAATGATCAGGTTTTTTTTTAATTGAGTTTTAACAGTGTTTTTATTGTATTGAGGTTTGGCCTCTGTGTTGTTTTGTGTGTTTTCATGTTAGGTTATGTGTATAAAGGATGGCTACAAATGCTGTGATATGTGGCATTGGTTGATGCTATGTTCTTTGTTTGCCACTTTCTGGCTGCATCTTATTTAGGCATGTTTCTTGCACGGCTGCTTGTGTTTAGACAGCATTTGACATTTGAGGACTTTGGTCTATTTTGTTCAATGAAAAAAGGGTTTTGTTAAAAAAAAAAAGAAAAAAAAAGAAATTAAAATAAAGTATGGAAAAAAGTGTTGTTTTGGTACCAAAATTCATTATTGTATCAGCACTATGATCAAAAATTTCAAGTGATAACCAACCCTATAAAATGCAGGTTACATTTTGGCTGTCAGGATCCTGCCAATCATTAAAAATGTATGCTGATCATCTTTAATGCAGGTTTTGGACCAAGATCGAGTTGTAGCTCAGTACTGAGGACTGAGCAGCTGTGGTACCAGCTCCCAACTTCCTGTCCTTCTAAACACTTTGAAGAACATGTTGATACGATTTTATCTGAGTTACTTAATTATTGATGGTGTTCACTTACAAACAATTACAGCGTGTGACCCTGTTTTCATCATTACCACTGTTACAGTATATAGTTGTTTTATATTTGCTCTGCTGAAGGAAGTGGAAGTCCACTGCCACTGATTGATTTCAACATATTTACAAAACATCCCACATCTCTATTACCACCTTGCACTCCTATTCATTACTACCTAGAAAGGACCCCATGGGATCCCACACTAATGAGAAAAAAGCTTTCCACTCCCCTTGCTCTCGCTCCATAGCTTCTTCTCCGCTGCTTCACCTCATTATACTCCTCCACCCCCAACATCCCCAAACACACACGCATAGACGCACCCTTTGTCTCTGGGGAGCAGTCAGCTTATATGATGTATAGGGTGACATCTTTATTTCACTAACCTAGCCTGGCAGGTCTATTAGCCAGCCCAGAGCTTCCCAAACCTTTCCCTGTCAACGAGCTTATTCTCAACTGTCTAGTTCAGTTCCCCCTCTCCGCCTGTCTCAATCTGTGATCAAAACAGTCAATATTATACATTCTCGCCTACTGCCAAAGTGAAATTACACAGTGCTATTCTTCATTTTACGGGGGACCTCTGAAAGCTCTGTGAGGACACCTGGAATGTCCTGAAAAGGTGCAGGGGGCCCTTCAAAGATCCCCGAGGATTTGTGGAGGCCAGTATCCCAGTGTGGCCCTGTGGTCAGTGATATGAGACTGGTCCAGAGATCTCAAGGATAACCAGCAATCAATCCCCCCTTTCACATTATCAGAGACCCCTGATGGAACCAGACTGTGTCCACAGTGATTTACTTTCCTCCAACAGCAGAAACAGTCTGTGGTTTGATTCCATCCACTTATGTTAACCACATGACCACGCTACACTGTCTCATCTTCAATCAAAACCTTCTGCAGTCAACTCGTCCTACGTTGTTCAGCTTATGCCAGAGTGGTCTCCTGAGTGATCTAATGAAAAAATTTTATCAAATGAAACTTTGTAAAACAATCCCTTTAGTCACCACCACACATTTAATTTTTCTCCTTTCGTCATATAATAATGTAATATATGTCCTAAACACCTCATCGCTCTAGTCTGACATCTCCACAGACTTTAAAGGTATAACAAGTAGGATTCGTCAGTTGCTGTTTGTAAACGCAACATTCAAAGTTGGCTCCTCCTCCCAGCTCAAAGCGCACACACATCTGGTGGTCCCACGTGCTTATGATCTGGTAACTGGTCGCTACGTTTTTATAGAGTCCAGCACCTCACACGCTGCACCCTGTTATTGGCTGGGGGCTACACACCACTGCCCAAAGGTTGATGCCCAGAAACGTCCAAAGCACAGCAAAATAAGAAAATCCAGGCAAAGGGCAGGGTCTCTGCAGATACAGACACCGCCACACACTTCTAGTGGGTCATAAGTGATGACTGAGAGGAATTATTTTTGTACGAGTCTACACATTGTTTTTTAGGAAAATCCTACTCGTTATACCTTTAAACAATACATTCATATACATATGTTTTGTGACTGGTCAAAAGGGATGTAACACATGTCAATGTGTGATTAAACCTGTAAAGCAGCTTAACAATGAAGACATGCTAGCACTATTGTTAGAATATCTGAGCGTAATTCATGTCTATTCATCTCGGGATGCAGCAATCAGACTTTTTCCCCTCTGATACCTCAGCTCAAGGTATCTGCACATACCAGATACAGATCTGACACCAGCACTCTCTTTTTCCCAAATTTAAAATCTGTATATTTCTCTGCATGGAAGTCACTGGGGTTATTTGTATGCAAGTTAACATGATGCCAAAAACGAGTCGGCAGTCTGCAACTAAATGTAACTCTTAGAGGAAACACTGCATTTTATGATGATAGTGGGGCCCAGGGCATAACGTTTTCGTATTTTTGCGTTATGGTTATTATGGCTAAAACACAATGAAACAAGCAACTAACCAAAGGTGTCAAGCCAAGCACATTTTTGTGTCCATTTTAGGTACAGTAGGTGGGCATTCCTGTGGGCGGCCCTTTTTCCACCCTTATTGTCTTAAATTCTTTGCTCCTTGCAATTACCTTTTACGTTTTATTCACTACATGTATTTCCACACTTCCTTGTTGATGCCATTAATGAAAGAATAACTGATCAACCAATTTTCTGAGGTGCAATAAACACAACACCATGACTCCCTATGAACATAATGCATAATGAGAGAGAGAGAAATAGAGGAATAGAGGCAAAGAGTGCAAGAGAAAAACACATTACTGGTGTACAACTGAGAGAAGAAGACACATTCAGAGAATGAATGTACAAATGAAAAGGAGGGAGTGTTGGAAGAGAGAAATAGAGGGATAGTCTTTCTTTGTTTATCTCCAGTGAGAAACAGGCGGCCACATCCATTGTGCTGTGATAAGATGGGTTATCAGCAGTAAACAAGGCCTGGGCCTGTATGAATGGAGCCCGGAGTGACTGAATACACTCTTAAAAACAGATATGTTCAAATAAGTCTGCATGTCTTATCCTTTCCTAAACACAAGCCCATGTTTTCAGTTAGTAGCACTCTATGGATGCATATGGGATTGTCCTGGTCATAGCTCTTACAGAAAACTCCCTTCAAACATACTCACTCTTCCAAAAAGTATGAAAGAGCTGGGGAAGACACTATGAAAGCTGCCTGTTCCCTGACACTGTGAACAGTGCTACAGAAAAGCTTTAAGCCTTAAGATACAAAATGTTTTACTAAGTAAAGGTCTCAGCATGCTCCAAACAAATTAGGTTTGTTACATGTCTAAAGGCAAAAGTATCTATGGCTGCTCTGAATGCCCACACTCAAACAGCCTATCATCAGAGAGGCAAGACGTGATGAATCAAACAAATGAAGACATTCATGGTGTTGCACTCCGTCGTCCACACAAAAAACTACACAAGTAATTATGTGAAGAATGAAAAAAGAAGGCTTGACACCAATATAACATCACCAGTGCCAATGTTTGTATCATGTGAGCCAGTGCTACCAATCCTTGATATCATAATGAGTTTCACACAGAGAGAACACTGCGCAGATATTAGAGAGAGAAAAAAAGAGAGCATCAGATTAGTACTCTGTGTCAGTATCAACAGAGGCCCAGAGTTGACAATAATTATCAGAGTCAGATTGGTTCATTCCTACTGGAAAAGAATCTGAAATGTCCTGGAGGTAAAACCAGACAAAACAGAAAGACATAGACCAAGATTGCATAAATCTCCACAGTACAGCACTGGCTGCTGTCACCTCACACCTGCTGTGAACACTTTTACCAAAGGATGGCTTACAAGACATGTCTGACACATTAAACCTAATAGCTCAATGCAACAACATCCAGTCCAGCAGACAGAGACATAAAAGCAACTTGCAATTTCAGTGGATCTATCCTTGTTACCTCTCAGCCCTTCTTACTAACCTATCTAAGCAGAAATGGTGTGACTGAATGGTGTATGTGGCTTAGATCAGCCACTAGATGGTGTCATTTAAAGAAATCTACTGTCATCATATTGGCCTCATCCTCTGTTGGGTGAAAGCAAATTAAGAAAGTAAAAGTCTCAATGTAGAGTAGCATAGCTTTATCCAGCTATTTCTACCAACTACAGGGCTGGAGCTTGTCAAATTAACATGACAACATTGGATTGGAGCAAAGACCATCAACAGCCTTATTCACATGCTATATGTTAGCTTTACTTAGCGTCCATGCACTGAACAGTCAACCATTGAAAAAAAACACGACCCTGTGCATTTCTATTTTCAACAGTCTTCCAACTTCACGTAGATGCTTCTTCACTCAACCCTCCCTCTGTCTTATTCTCTCATTCAATAAACACGCCTCTCTATCTGCCTCCATAACACTCTTCTTCTCCCTCTCCAGCTCCCCCGTTATGGGAGACTATATTGAGAGGCCCGTTGAGAGAGAAACCAATCGTGTGGTGTGTCAGCGGCCCGATAGAGAAGGACCTAGTAATGGAAGGCCTTTTAAGGCTAAAAAGGAAAAGCTAATTATGATAAAGGGGCTGTAAGTTGTGTGGTTATCGCAGTGCTGGGCCTGCTGGTGCAGCAGACTGGTCCCTGACAGTGATAACCAGGCAGAGAGAGAGGCCCGGCGCTCTGTCACTGTCACTCTGCCGCTCTGTTCAGCTAAAGATGGATTCACACGCTACAACTTTTATGCCTTTTTTTTCAAACGCATACAGCAGTTTGCATTCACTGGTCCTTTAAAACCTGAACCTGCAGGCTGCTGTCCATTGCTCTTGGATTTTCTTCATCTTTTCTTTTTTTCCTATCTCTCAGCACTGTAAGTACGCAGCAAGTGGCTCATCTCTAAAACACATTTTAGCACCAATTAAACCCTCAAATAAGCAATTAGTTTGAGTGAAAAGCTTTCCAAATGACAAGCTTTATGACAAAACCTGCCTGGTTCGTTTGTGCCTCCATTTTAGGCCGGCTCAAACAACAGCAGAATGACGATGCTAAGCTAGATATGGAGGCAGCCAGATAGACATATCAGCTGTCAAGCCATGGGGCACATTAGTGGTACTGAAGTGAATGAATGGGTACATCTTTCCCCTTGCTCTCCAATTTCTTCTCTGTCTCTGATGCATTATGCATTGTGGCTGTGCCTTGCTATCTCACCTCTCCCAAATGTCTTTACTATTAATATTTCCATCCTCCGTCTCTCTGTCTCTATTATGATACTTCCCTCTGGGAGCCACGGAAATGCAGGAATGAACAGAGACATTTAAAGAAGAAAACAGGAAGAGGACACTTATTAAAGCCACACAAATTCATACAGAATTTTGAATCATTTTATACTTAACTTAGGTGGAGGGCAAACAAAGAGGATTTGTTTTTTTACATCAATCTCAGCATGAACACTTTATATTGCTGAAACTGGAATCAGGCTAATCTTCAAGATATGTCTTGTGGCAGCACAGTAATGGACTTCAGTGTGAGCTGGCTTGTCATGTTCCAGTTTCCCACAGTTTAAAGACCACTTGACTGGTTCCACTCAAGCAGCAAGCACCATGGCTGTGGTGATGAGAATCTGAAGCTGCAGTTCTTTAAATGGCCACTAGATGGTGCAAACGACAACTAGAGCCCCACTGGGACTAATGTACAACTCTCATTCAGAGCCCTTTTCTGAGGTTTTGATTTTGAGAACACTGGTTTTTAATCATTTTTTGTCAGTCTTTTTGTTTTTTGATTCCTTTTCCTTGTTGATTGTCTTCTTTGTGATATTGTACACATGTTTGTTCTTTTTGACCTGCTATGAAAATGTTAGAACATATACAATTTTGATTTGTGATTTACTATTGGAATTATTCGAGACCTGGACGTGGAGGGGTGCATAAACTCAGCTGATTGTAGCCACACCTGGGGGGTGGACAAAGACTATTTCTTCAATGACACACACAAGTCTTTTTTATTCCTCTGTACCCGACAAACTTCTGAATAAATGTTTTACTTTTCCCAATGAAATAAATTAGATTTTTTAAAGGGAGCAGATGACAGTGGTGCCCTTTGAGAGATAGAAACCACAAGATGCTGAAGAAAACTCTGTTTGTATAGGACTCCATCTGTCCTGTTGGTGTACAGTGATGTTTTGTCTGGCTTGATTCGTAGCAGGATGCTGCCCTCTGCTGGCCATGTTCTAAACTAGCAGGGACTAAATCATCAGCCTGTGCTCTTGTCTTGTAAATGTAAACATGGGCAAAACAGAAGAGCGTCAGTGTTAAAAAGTATTTCTTTTCCTAGACCAGTAACCATGACTGATTTCCCCTCATAACTGCATGTACCAATACAACAATTATGAGCTAACCCTAACTCTTTTATTTGACATATCACTACTACTATCATTATGTCAAGTTAAGTCACGTCAATGTTATTTATATAGCCTGGTATCACAAATCACAATTTGTCTCAAGGGGCTTCACAATCAGCACAGCATACGACACCCTCTGTCCTCTATTCGGATCAGGAAAAACTCCCCAAAAATCCCTTTAACAGGGAGAAATGGAAGAAACCTCAGAAAGAGCAACAGAGGAGTGATCCCTCTCCCAGGACGGACAGGATGTCGTGTGAACATATTACATATTTTCGCAAAAGAATATGAGTGGGAACCTTGACCTCCATTTGTCATGCGTTAGTGAGGTAAATGTCCAAGCAGATTACTTGATGTACCTTGAATCAGCTCAACCACAAGTTAGAATGTAATATTGTATGTGACTCACCACTTTGCGGACCTTAGTCTTGTAATCAATGTGAAGCTCTTTGTGTTTCTGCAAGGCAGTTTCTAAAGACCTCTTCAGATCCAGTGCTCTTCTTAACAGCTGTTGCTCAGCACCTGACTTGGTGAAGACCTACACACACAGGCAGACAGATCAGACAGGCAAACCTGTTACTGAGATAGCTGGACAGATCCAAGGCTTTCCTCACAGCATTTATTTGCAGAATATAACTGAATTAGGGTTCTAAAGTCATACCAGTAGTAGCACCAATAGTAGTAGACAAGGGAGTGACATCATGGTAGCATCAGCATTAGTAATTAGTAGGTTGTCCTCTCATCTTGTACAGTCATTTCTATCCACATGCTTTAATGTGATCATTCATTACATGTCTACATATTTGAGACCTGTGTGTTTGTACTAACCTGAACCCAGCTCTGCACAGCTGGTAGGTGTTTGCTTTTTATCAGTCTATGGAGGTCTATCACCGTGGAAACCACTGCCTCATTATCCTCTGTCTCCTTAACATGAAGACCTGTATGAGAAAGAAGGAAAAGAAACGCAAAGGAAAGAAAAACAACACTTTACTGCCACAGCGACTAAGCATCTCATTCCTAGTAAATAATTCCAGAATATCATTTATACACTGGTACCACTTGATTAGCTAAGCATGCTAATGCACATCAACAAGGAGAAACCCCCTGCCTCTAGGACAGGCTGAACTCTTACAGGCCTAAAAAACATTCAAGGCACTAAAAAACATTCTTAATGCTTTTGCTTTATGTTGATTAAACAGCTTGATGAATTTACAGTAGATGTGTTTGGCCACACATTCATGCTGCAAGCTCCCTGTTCATGCTAAATGCAAGACTCGTCTATTAGGTTAAGCTCTGGAGCCTGGGCAAGCTACTGGATTAAACTGAGGTTACTGTCCTGCTCACATGAACCATCATGACATGAATATTTTCAAACTGGTACATGAAATGCCTGAACTGTGACCTGTGACATCAATTATACTACATTCAAAAAAATGTGCACACTTCTGGTTCAATCTGATCTTTACAGGCAAATGAAACAAGTGTGAAAAGAATCAAAAGCCACGTGTGGACGTAATTGTCTTGACAAAGTGTGCATGCTTCGTTTACTTAATTACTTAGAGCTACATGGTACTGTACATGATGAGCAGGTGTACCTAACAAGCTGGCCCATGGGTGTATTCATAGGGCTGGGGAGTGTTTTCATTCTTTTCAAAATTAGTGCCAATACGATAACAATACAGAAAACAATACTTTTCAATACCTCACATACAGAAATATAAATGTATTTCTAAAAGCCTCTTTTTCATTTTACAAAATAAGCCAAAGTTCAAATGTTCAATGTTTCGATTATTATTTTTTGGGCATTTTTGCCTTTATTAGCTAGGAGACAGTATCAACCCGATACTGAAATGACAGAAGAGAGATGGGGGATGACATATAACACAGGTCCCTGGCTGGACATGGTCAGAGTGTTAAACTCCTCAGCCACCAGTACACCACTCAAATGTTAAATGTTGTCCAAACACAACCAAAGTCATTAAGATTATGAATCTGACCTGACATTCTACACCAACTGTCAGTACTGGACAGTTTGCATCCTTTGACACTTGGTGCTGTTTAAGTCAGAACCAAATAAGTATTGAGGTTTGATACCAGCCCTCTGTATGAATGGTTAAGTACATTATACACATATACCTTGAGTAGCCAGTTTATTAGGTACACCTAGCTGAAGGTATAAAATAGAATAAGTTAAATAATAGAGCACAAATGCAAAACGTTTATAATGTTATATTTTATGAGACTGTGTCAGATTATCATTCACTAGTGGTGTTGTAGAAATGTACTGCATTATCCTGAAAGGTGTCTCTTGTATTTTGTGCACCCCCACATGGAATCAACAGCAAACACACAAACTGAACTGAAGCTTCACAAAGGATGTGTTGTGTTAGCAGCATTATAAATGGGCACATTTGATAAACTGGCATCTCAGTAAACTCTACAAATGCATGTGAGTTGTACCCACCAGGACTGAGGTTCAGGTCCAGACTGTAGGAGTGAGAGATGAGCCCAGAGTTCCGAATAAACAAGTCTTCATCAAGAGGCTCCCCCTCCTCTTCTTCACTACTTCCCTCATCATCATCTTCTTCTTCTTCTTCCTCCTCTTCCTCCTCCTCCTCCTCCTCCTCCTCCTCCTCTCCTTCCCTCTGTGCTGTCTCCATCTCTCCCTTCTTTTCGTCCCCATCTTTTATCTCCTTTCCCTTCATCTCCTCCTGCTCATTCCCCTCCCTCCTCCCTTTATCCTCCCCCTCCTCATCTTCAGACCTCTCCTTCTTCTCCTTGCCCTTTTTCTCCTTCCAGTTGCTCCTCTTCTCCTCTGTCATTCCTTTGTCTTCTTTTCTTCTCTTTTCCTCCCTCTCTTGTATCATTCCTTCTCTGCTGTCATCCTTCAGGTCTTTGCTGCAGCAGGGCTGTTCATCAACTGATGGACACTCATTGGCTGGTTGGGAGTTTGTAGGGCTGCTATTGGTTGTCTGGACGTCTGTGAGGTCAAACTCAGGAAAAAGTAGTCTCATACAGGATTCCATCTCTGTCAATGTAGCCTCAATTTCCTGGTATGACTCTGACAAAGAAATAATATGCAGTACTTGGTCAACACTAACAGTAGACTTGTTGTGATTTTTAGAGTCATTTCTATACAGACATTTCTATGCTATCAAACTTAAACAAACCTATGAAATGAATTGAGTTCTTCATTTACACAACATTAGAATGATTACACAATATTATCTGTGCTTCACTTGGGAAACTGCCACATAAAAAAAACTTTCATGTCAATCAGAGGCATAAATGGGATATTTGGTCCAGTCCAGTTCTTGACAATAAAAATCAATTGTTATTATTATTGTTGTTATTATTCTCACTAGCAGTAGTGTTGTTGAATGATGTGGTGTTTACCCTCCATGTCTTTGGAGGCTGCCTCCACTCTCTCCTTGTAGATCCTCTCCATTTTCCTCTGTCTCTCCTCCTCCCTCCTCCTCTCTGCTACCGTCCTGGCCTCAGCATCCTGGAAGTCCACCTGACAACATGGACACATCACACCACTTACAGGTGGATCACAACATGTGACATGTGAACTAACATGGGAAACACAGTCCAAGTAGACAGGAGTAGTAGCAGGAAAAGGACTGACAGATATTACATCAGTAGGTCACAATATGAATTTTTCCAAAACATGCACGTTAACACATAAAACTAAGATGGTGAACATGGTAAACACTGGTGCTTTCCATTCTGCTAATTCTGCTTCCTCCCGTCCTTTGGGCCGTGACCTGGAAATTGATCGAGCTCCACCACCATCAAGGATGTTCCGATCCCTTAAATGTGTCTCAGAGGAGACGAGGAGACGAGGAGACGAGGAGACGAGGAGACGAGGAGCGAAGAGCGAGGACAAAGGAGAGAGGAAGCTCCCGAAGGAGCTTAGAGCGAGGAACCACAGGTGTGTCCCATGCAGAGGTTTGTTACTGGACAGCAACACCCCTTTGATCGGTAACATTTTGACTGGTCAGCTGATCTGATGGCAGAGTAAAGAGAGCAGCCGGGCTGCTGGGGAGACAGCTTTACTGTAATATCAGTGATGTTGCATGATTTGTACTGTAGATTAGATGAAATACCTGTGGAAAGGGGAATAACAGCACCAACGGCAGCTGTAACTCCAAGTGCACTTTGGCTGGTCCAGGAAAAATATACAGCTACAGTCCTTTACAGCTGCACAGTTGTGGTTATTATTATCAGTCCTATAATATCAGCCCGAGGCTGAAAAGGACGTCAGACTTACTGTACCTGCAGTCTTCCACAAACTAATTAGGTTATAGATTTGATTTACTCCCTCACATGATTTACTCCCTCTTCCTCAGTAAACCATGAGCCATGGCTATTCAATTTTACATGTCTGTGTAGATCCTATTCTAGTAATATTAGCAGTCAGAGGCATTAATAGTGCTTTATAAAGGATATAAACAATGTGTTGTTATGAAACTCCTTTGATCATTCATCATTCATCTTCACAGTCAAAGTCTCACAGTAAAGATGTGACACACTTTGAAAGGCATGCAGCTTTTTACATTATGGTGCCTCTGAATCTTGTAATTCATCAACAGAATGCCAGCAAGAAGCAAACTGTCAGAGCTGATTCAGACGTGTTTAGGTATTTATCCTCAGCTAACATGAAGCTATTGGACAGTTTGTCATGCGACAACAAAAGAAGAAATTTACCAGTTTTATATCCCTCTCACCTTCTTAACCTGTTTGAGAAAGTGGTAGCCCAGTGCTAACTTCTTATAAGCTGTCCCATAAGAGCTCTGCCATGATTGAACAGCCTGGATGGCCAGTGACCTCAGTTTCCTGGCTACTTCTTTGGGGGGGGGGAGGGGCTGCTCCGAGTCAGTCTCTACTGTCAACTCCAAGAACTCCTGCGGGGGGGATACGACACACATGTAGAAGATGTATCTGCAAAAGCT
>NTHP01000547.1:301770-345572 GCA_003416845.1 Oplegnathus fasciatus | reverse complement strand
AGAGAGAATATTGGACCTAAATTATCAGGTGGACTCCAAATGAATGATGTTAACTGTGTTAAAGATTTGTTCGTAGACGCACTGAACACCTCTATTAGCTTAGCATAAAGACTGCAAACAGGGGGAAACAGCTAGCCTGGCTCTGTCCCTAACAAACAAAAGCACTTCTAAAGCTCACTAATTAACACGTTATATATCAGGTTTCTTTAATCTGTACAAAAACTAAAGCGTAAAAACAACAACTTGTAGTTTTACAACCACTTCGTGGCTGGGGCCAGTTGCCAGGCAACAAGAGAGACTCCATGAAGGCCAAGGAATAGTCTGGCACAAAACTTTCCCTTAAGTGGTGAATTGTTTTTTGGGCACTTTGGTTTTTGTACCGATTTAACATTGAGTTTTCTTTTTCTAATTTTTTTTTTTTTTTAGCTGTTTCCAGTCTTTATGCTAAGCTAAGCTAACAGGCTTTTGGCTGTAGCTTCATATTTAATGGACAGATATGAAAGTGGTATCGATCGTCTCATCCAACTCTCAGTAAGAAGCCAATAAGTGTATTTCCAAAAATGTTATTAAGCATTATTAAACGAGTAAACACTAACGAGATAGAATAGATTGTAGTCTCGTGAAAGATAAGTTGAATAAATATGAAGGAGGAAAACAAAAAAAGTTTTTCTCTTACACAAAGAAAAATATCCATTTATACATTTATTTGTTCACTGAATGTGCTTTTGCCTTTTGTGATCACTCTGTCGACTGTAGTTAATGGCTCATTAAGAAACATGATTGTATGATGTCAATGACAAGTGGTCATCTCCCTTTCAGGGGAAAAAAAAGCTTCTATTATTCCTTCCCTCCACATTAAAGCTTTTCTCCTTTTACTCTCATCCTTCAGTGAGAAAAAACTGAAATATCCTTTCAATTCATTTTCAGCCCACTAACCTTTCTCTCTGCTTTTTCTCCTCTTTTCAGCTTCAGAGTGAGAAGGGGGCTACTCTTGGGTGGGCACTGCAGCACTAACAGCAGTGCATTGGAGAACTTCTCAGGGTCAAAGAGAGAGAGGCAGCAGAGTGTGGATGGGTGTGTCCTCTGCAGCATCACTGCACTAACAGACATGGGAGAGGGAGGAAGGAGGGAGAGACGGGAGGAAATAAAGTGGTTTAATCTTGGGTGGGTTTTAAAGTCCTTGAGGGAGAGAGGGGTAAAGACGGGAAAGTGCTGCCCCATAGCTTGTGTTTGCAGTTTCTTTTTAATGAATGAATGCAGCTCAAATGTGGTTGTAGAGCACGCAAGCACTGGGAGGGAAAGCTGCCTGTTCGTCACCGTGACAACTTCTCTGTGGGCAGCGGCAACCTTGTTCTGATCTCCCGCCGTCGCCCTCGATGCAGAGACTCTCGCTCATCCTGCATCATCAGCTGAGATGGCAACTCTCATATCCAGATGAATGAACCCCTCTTCTCAGGGAGAGACCAAGTCAGCCTCTTCCTCTGAAAATTATGACAACTGTTCAGCTCGGAGCCCAAAAACCTCTGAAAAACACTTTAATCAACAGTGGTGGAAAGTAACTACTACTGTACTTAAGTATGATTTTGAGGTACTCGTGCTTTACTTAAGTATATCCTATTTATGCTATTTTATACTTCTACTCCACTACATACACAAAATATATGCTCAGATTATACAATATGATACATTACAGATTCATTGGTATAGATTAAACTACCCAACAGTATAAAAAGTAGTTAAAATTCATTTTGACCAGCTGCAACATGAAATGCTGCGTACACATTAACGCAGCTGCTGATACTTCTGTACGTCTACTTAAGTGAGATTTTGAATGCAAGACTTTTACTTGTAGTGGAGTAAATTTACCCTGTGGTATTGCTACTTTTACTTAAATATCTGGATACTTCTTTGTAATTGAGTCATAAAAATGTGCACCAAACCTCCAAACTGATTTATAGTATTTATTTTGTACTGGAAGATACAGAGGGGTGGATGAAAATCTGTGAATATTGTGAACTGATTGAGGTGGAAAACTTAATTAATTTTATTCTGTACTGTCCTTCATATCTTGATTTGTGACAAACATTGTTAAAAAAGTTCCAGATTTAGATTTGATATTAGATATTAGAAATGAGGATGGTGCTTTGATTGAACACCTTTTTGGCAGTGTAATGAATAAAGCATGGAATAGGAGGAGAAAAATAACTTATGATAGATAAAATCCTGTTTAGTTTATATGGATTACAGACTATTCATGACACGAATCAGACATGCAGTGTTTTAACTGACATGAACTGGGGCATAATGTAGATAATGTTTGTTTATATGTGAGGCTGAGTGCATGTATTTAATTATTTAATCGCCATTGTTGGATATCTTCTGGGACATTATATGTAGGCTACTCATATTTCTTAACTCTTGCCTGACGGAGATCTCGACCTTGAATGTGTGGACTGTCGCTCTTTTTCCATTCATAGTCATGGATGAGGATTTTTTTTGAATGTGGTGTGTTCTTTATGTGACTTGCTAACAACATGCTCGCTCTTTATTTTGCTTTTAAATTGTGTATCAGCTCTTAATTTGCCATCTTGGACAAGGTGTGCCTCCCTAGCAGGAATTAGACCAATGGACTAATCCTGTTTATTCATTATTCATTTGGAGTTTTCTGCAGTAAGGATGCAAAGAGTGAGACAGTCTAGCATTTACTTAAAGATGAAGAAGCTGAGGTGTTGTTATTAATTTATTGTATTTTGATATATAATGTCCATAAAAAACAGGAGGTGAAGCATCTCATTCAATGCAGAGAAGTGAAAAAATGTTTTTAATTTACATGATTTGTGTCCCGAGAACGACATGAAGCATGAAACATGTTGCAGTGTAGCTGCCTGACCGCGCCTTTCTGTGTTTCTTTTCTCTTTTTGCAGCTGCATTTTTGCACAAATCGAACGTATTTAAAATGTGTTTGCACTTTTTCTGCATTTAGCCTTTTGGGAAGCAGATTCTTCCACTGTCGCTGTGTGGATACCATATGAATCAAGTCATTTTCATTCTCATTAAACCATCCAGTCACCCCCTGGTGCCCTATATGGAAGCATCTGGATTTGTTATGTTGCTCCACTCAGGTTTTTTCCCTTAATTTGACACCCATCTTTTCTCTTTTAGTGTTTGATCAAAAGAAAGAGTTGTTCAGTTGTCATGGAGATAATTCAGTTGTGTCATGTGACTGAGGAAGGCCATGAAATCAAGCTAACTCAGTTATCCACTTACGAAGAACGGGGCCCTGGTGTAATAAACTCAAATATTCATTAATCCTTAAAGGTAGCTGTGAAACCCGGCTTTATTTGCAACAGCATCAGTACAAAACAAGGCAATGCTGGAAAGCTGATGTTCACGTCCATGTCCATTAAAAAAAGTGTCAGAACTTTGTGTTCCTCAAACAAACAGTTCACTGTAGCCTCCACACATGGGCCTCTAACAGAGGAACATCCAGGCGACAGAGGAAGTGAATTATGATGCGGGTCACACCTCGCAGAACACATCTCATGACCCCGATTGCTCTGAGGGCTTTAGGACAGTTGTCACCATGTGGCTTACGTTGTCACAGCTCAGGCAGGAAGGAGCTGATGTTGAATATATTTTATGATGACGGACGATACAATGCAAAGAGTGAAAGGAGATGAAGAGGCGAAAGGGAGTGTTGCCAACAGTGTGGGTGTGAGAAACAGTTCCTAACCCTGGTTATGATTGAAAATGTTTTATTCTGTGACTCCGATTTAAAGTATAACTGCTGGACCTCTGTAATAAAAACACACAGGGAGCTATTAACTGTTTAACTATTTAGATGCATGTAGAGGCCAACTCATTTTCTAGCATGTAGGGCACCATATATTGTATAGCACTGCATCGCGTTTTCTCCACTGGAAGGGCACACTAGAGGGTACTTTATTAAGTTTTTTCCATTGGAAGTGCACCCTAGAGGGCACTTTATCATGTTTTCTTCACTAAAGTACACCCTAGAGGGCACTTTTTCACGTTTTCTCCACTGGAAGGGCACACTAGAGGGTACTTTATTAAGTTTTTTCCATTGGAAGTGCACCCTAGAGGGCACTTTATCACGTTTTCTCCACTGGAAGGGCACACTAGAGGGTACTTTATTAAGTTTTTTCCATTGGAAGTGCACCCTAGAGGGCACTTTATCACGTTTTCTCCGCTGGAAGGGCACCCTAGAGTGCACTTTATCACGTTTTCTCCACTGGAAGGGCACACTAGAGGGTACTTTATTAAGTTTTTTCCATTGGAAGTGCACCCTAGAGGGCACTTTATCACGTTTTCTCCTCTGGAAGGGCACCCTAGAGGGCACTTTATCACGTTTTCTCCACTGGAAAGAGCACACTAGAGGGCACCTTATCAAGTTTTTTCCATTGGTAGGGCACCCTAGAGGACACTTTATCATGTTTTTGTGCACATTGGGCACATTTTTTATCTACTACTGCAGGAGCATTCAAGAGGGCACTTTTGCTGGGTTTTTTCAAACATTGGGGCACCAGTGAGTGTTGCCTTACGAAAAGGATTCGAAACATTTGTCTTTTTGTTTTTTTGGAGGACAAATCTGCCTCCAACTACATGATGGGGCCTTTTTCTCACGTTGCTTGACAGTTTAACATTTGGACTATTACAGTATGTGCCACAGTGAACTGGCACAACTGTCAGTTATTTCTGAGTAAAGAGTTTCTTCTTTTATTCCAGTGAAAACCCCAGCAGCCTGAGAACTGTGTTTTGTCCATAAAACCACAAGGCCCTAACACATTGCTCATCTGTCTCTTGGGTGAGAACAAGTTCACTTTTCTGAGAAAGACAACGGCTATCCTCTGAGACCACCCCGCCACCCTCTCAACCACCCCTCCACACACAAACACACTGTCACAGATGCAGAGCCCCCCCAAAATCCCACTTCCTTCTGCACGTTGCTTTAATCGGGGGAGTCTTAGTTAATCAGTCGTGTCAAAACATTAACGGCTCATTGAGGATCACGTTTCATGCCAGCAAAACTGAACCAAGAGTGCTGTAATCTCTGTCCGTTGGGCAGATAGGACTATTTGCTTGGGCAAAGCATCAGTGCTTTATCAGGAACTAAGAGTCAGTGAAAGTATTGCTACACATGAGTGAGAGAGCACAAGTTCCTCTAAAACACTGTCAAAGAAAGTGGACGTTTTAACACTGAGAAACATGTCCTGTTTGTTTTAGTGAACTTCTGCTCATAAACACCCTTTCACACATTTAAAAAAACAGTCTTTCTATATTGAGATGTAGAGTTCAGACACATCAGGAGGGCAGTCTGTACAAATAACGCCACATAGAAACATTCAGTTTTAAAGTTTCACAGTTTTTTGATTATTAAAATCATTTCTTTGTGAAAGTTACTGCTGAAAGTGTGAATATTCGGATTAACATAAAAACATTTAAGAGCTGAAACAATTAGTCTATTAATTGATTAGTCAGTCAACAGGAAATTCATCTGGAGCTATTTTGATAATTTGGTTGTTTGAGTCACCTACAAGGAAAAATGACCAAATTCCAGCTGAAGATCTTATATAATATTAAACCAAATAACTTTTGGGTTTTGTACTATAAGTTGGACAAAACAAACTATTTGAATATGTGACATGTAATATAACATGTTTAAATATGTGAGAAATTGTAATTGACATTTTTTCTTTCACATTTTATAGACAGAACGATTAATCGATTAATCAAGCAAATAACTGGCAGATTAATCGATAATGAAAACAATCATTAGTTGCAGCTGTGAGACTTTCTTTAATTAACCTGATAATTTTGAGTTTCAAAGTTCATTCTCGACATTGGAAACAGCAGACAGTCTTCCCATCAGCCTCAGTTGTACTTTGTGTTTGGTGCTAATTATCAGCATGCTAACACGCTAAACTAAGATGGTGAGGATGGTAAACATTAAACCTGCAAAACATCAGGATGCTAGCATTTAGCTCAAAGCACCACAGAGCACCATAGATTTGTAGTCTCCTTTAATAAGCAGTATGATGTCCGGAGGGATGTTCACTCTTATTAGCATCACGAAAAGACAATGGAGTGACTTCTTTGGTGTTTATTGTTTTTTAAGGTTATTGAATTCATGTATTTGATTTATCACCAGTTCGACCATGGTGACAGTTGCAGTATAGTGTAGTATTGCGTGTGATGATGATCATACTGTGTGGATTGTTTATGTTTCATACAGATGTTCGTGCTTCACACCTTCGTCAGAAGATGAAGAGAGTGTGAGAGAGACCTTCAGTAGTCGCTGACAGTAGAAAAGATGTTCCACATGTTGAACCTCGCTGCCCTCCCTCTGCAGGTCACCACACCAGCCATTCACACATTGCAAGACTGCAAACAACAGCTTGTCAGGATGCTGTGGCACGCTACACAGATTTAGGCCAAAGGTGACAGCAACTTTTGCTCTTCTAAAGTCAATCGTGAATCTTACTTTACTTAAATACACAGACAAACACACGCTGGGTCATTTTCCTGATATGGTCTCTGCTGTAAGTTTAAAACAAAATAATCTGAACAGATGGTCCAGACTAGCTTTTTTCTGGCGTTTTCGACCACATCAGTCTTCATCAGCGGGTGGAGTTTGTGATACAAAGCTTTGGAAAAAGTAAAAAATAAACAGCTATTTCCAACGTCCACAATAAACTTTCATGCTCAAAAGAAATATTGGGACCACTTTCTAATAAGACATACATTACAAAGGGTTTATAAATTATAACTGATGTTGATCAGTATTAATAACTAATTTATGACGGCTTTTTAGATCAGTAATAAACCATTTGTAAGCACAGATCTCTGGATGTCTGGTTGTAAAAAACTCCACGTATGTACTCCTCTAGCTTAACTTAAACATTTTAATCCATCTGGATCAAAATCGATTTACTTATGACTTCAATGATCAATGATTTAGAGGGTGAAAAAGATAAGCCAAGTCATGGTAGATAAACACCAGCCAAAAGGATTCATCACAACTTGGCAACCCAAAGGCTGTCGTTATTAATGGTTTATTACCGGTCAGTAAAGCATTAATAAATTATTTAATGATTACAGCCATTAGTTATATTGTTATAAAATGGAACGTGCAATTACAATATCTTATCTCATATATTTAGAGAGATGTTTCCCAATTTATCACAAAATCTTTAAAGCATTAATAAATATTTTATTAACCATTGACAAAGCTATTATTTACAACTTGAAGACCCCTTTTAAAGTATGTGTTCTTAGAGGTAGGGCTCATTAGAAAGTGTAACCATTAATAAAGTAATTTACTTACAGCTTTGTAAATTATGGCTTATTAAAAAGCTGTACTGGCCATTTACAAATTTTGACAGATTTCCCCCATTAATTACTCATTAATAAAGTATTATAAATAATTATAAATAGTATTATAAATCATTTATTAACATTAAATCTATTAGAAATGTATTAGAAACTGATATCAGTCAGGTCTTTTACACATTTCGACAGATGTTTTCCCAATTTATTACAATCTATAAAGGATTAATTTATTAACTATTAATGAAGCAATTAGTTACAACTTTAACCAAGTGTATGGCTTATTAAAAAGTGGTTGACAGATTTTCACAATTAAATTACCAGTTGATAAAGTATTATGAATAATTATAAATAGTATTATAAATAATTTATTAATGTTAGATTTATTAGCAATGTATTAGAAAGTGATATCTTTTACAGATTTTGACAGATGGTTTCTCAAATCATTAGAATCTATAAGGCATTAATAAACAATTTATTAACCATTAATGAAGCCGTTAATTACAATCTTACACATTATGTTTATTAAAAAGTGGCACTGAAATATCATCTGGCCATTCATACATTTTGACTTATGTTTTATGTTTACTTTTCCACAGACCAAAGTCTTCAGATTCCAAACTAAGAATAACCTCAAAGCTTGGTACAGACTAATTCCTGGCTCGGACATCAAGATTTTTTTTGTCTGTGTAAACAAAACTGTCATGCCCACATTCACTTCCACTTGCAGTTTTGATACACCCAGCCTATTGCAATTTCCTCAGACGGAGGTCCTGAAGGGAGTCGACCGTTTTCTGTCTTTCTGTAGGACCATAAATCATTGCTGAGTCCTGATGACTGTGCAACTGTGGTTACAGTCTCCACAATCGAGGTTTGTCTCCAGCCATCCTGTCACTGAGTAATATCCGACTGAACGGCGCAACATTCAAATGAGAGGCCAGGCTGTGTGTGAAATCTGCTGGTGTGGTCTCACCAGGTTATTGTGTTTCAGTGGTTGTCCTGAAATGGCGAAACAGTTTCAGTTTTTTATTCGTGGTAACAGGAAGTCTTGGGTACGACAGTGTGGAAATGTTTGAGACCCTCGTAACACTTATGAAGCTGGAGCCAGCAGCAGATTAGCTTAACTTAGCATAAAGACTGGGAACAGGGGGAAACAGCTAACCTACCAGCACCTCTTAAGCTCACTAATTAACACGTTATATCGTGTAACCAAGGTTTAAAAGTGATAAGCTGGGGTTTTATGGGGGGTTATGTGCGGGAGTATTTCTTGGCTGGGAACAGTATCTTCCGTGGAGTCTTGGCCTGCACAAAACCTCCTGTAAAAAGATATGTCATGTTTATTAGTGTGCTGCAAGACTTTTTTTTCAAACTTTGGACAAGGCTAGGCTAGCTTTCCCCCCTGTTTCCAGTCTTTATGCTAAGCTACGCTAACCATCTCCTGGCTCCAGTTTCATACTGATCCTGCGCACATATGAGTGAGGTATCAAACTTCTCGTGTATCTCTTGGAAACAAAGCGGATAAGCCTTTTTCCCAAAATGCTGAATTATTCCTTTAAGTTCACACTGTGCCTACGCTATGATACTGCATTTAAGATAACAGGTTTATTTGTTGTAATGTGTATAACTGTTGTTGCTTTCTGACTCTCGCATGATTTCTGAATTGTTTTGATGTCATGTTGAGTCGACAACAAAATAAATATTAGATGATCACAAGATTACAGTTTCGACAGCTTGTCGCATCAAGATCACAGAATAATTATTTATGTTGAGATCATAAAACAAACATCTTTACTTGTCCTCTCTGTAGTTTGGTGTTCTTTGTTGTGGTATTTATGCAGTGCAGATAACCTGTCAATCAGAACGTGTGTTTATAACTGATATGTCCCTTTAATAAACAGAAAAAAGCCAAATTAAATGTATTTTATATGCATTTTTTGACAATTTCATTCTTTAATGTCTTCACAGTGCTCACATGTTGAAACAATCAATGAATTCTATATGACAGTAATAGGCCAGAAGAGTAGTAGAAGTAGAAATTAGAATTATTGACTAGAAAATTATTATATCTTCAAAATAGATTATGAATCACTTGATTTAGACTCATGTAAAAACAGCAGCGGTTTTGGCTCCACAGTGTTTCCCTCCAAAGGCTGATGGAGTGTATTTATATTGAATTAGAAACCCGGCACTGTGTGTGTGTGTGTGTTGAGAGGAGGGAGGGGTGTGTCAGCCGGTGCAGTGCTGCTGCTGACTTTAGCCGGAGCCGATAAGCACCAGCTGCTACTGAGCGTTCACATTACTGTAATCAAGCCCTGTTGGCACCAGTTACACTGTTCCTCTCCACCTCCAGCCTTCATGCCATGCTTCAGGATTATCTTACATTACTAGAAAGGGCGCTGTATAAGATGTCCGGCTTAAATAAGACTTTTAGGTGAGCAGCTTTTTGCACGTGAGGTTATTAATTATCACTGCACTTGTTTCCAATGCAGGGTCGTTTCTTTTGGGAGTTTTCTGGCTGCAGTTTTTTTGAAACATAGAATAAAATGCAACCTATGGCAGACTCACACCACCAGCATCAAGCAAGATTCAAGTAGAAGTCAAATTAGCTCACATGATTTTATGATAAGATTTTAGTTGCTGACATGCACATCCTTTGCAGTGCGCAGCCCTCACCAGCATCACTGACCTATTACTCTGCAGGGCGTGTCACATGAGAAATGAATGGACACCAGCGACTACAGCTGCTGTCTTGCCTGCAATATTTGCATCTCACACACTAGAATTCACCTTCTTCTTTTTTAAAAGACATTTAACATCTTTAACATCCTCTGCAGCTGTTCAATCAAGGTTCAATCAAGGCTGCACCCAGAATAAAAAGAATCAAGGTTGTGCATTTGTTCCTTTGAATTTCTCTTTGGCATTTTACCCTTTTTTGAGTGAAACAATAATGATGTTCTTAGCAGAAAACTTCCCAATGTCAAGATCATTTTGGCTTATTCACACCCACTGCGCAACACACACAAATGCATACAAACACACACACTCGGTCTGGTCGTGAGCCTGCAGGTGGTGCAGTAGCATCAGCTTTGGCTCACAGCTCTGTCTGTCGGCCTCTCCCTGACTGGAAGAAGAGCTGCTGACTGGAACACATTTCCTCCGCTCTGCTCTGCAGAGGGAAAACACTTATTCAGCTCTTATGGGAGAACCCCGTCTCTGGGGTTAGTGGGGCCGAGGATATCACCACAGACACCCACATCCCCTCCTCATCACTCTCTGACACACCAGAGCAGGCATTTAAAGATTTTTAATATGATACAGGTATTGATTTGCTGTTAAATCCATCTATCAGCAGCACATCATCAAAGCTTCTGATGATGCTTAAGTTTTTTTTTGCTCACGTTTCGTAAATGAAATGTATATTGTACATTATTAGAAGCCTGGGTCCATATTCAGGCTCTTCTAATGTGTCAGAACCATAAATCTGCTTTTCACAGTGAGGAGGGAGATGGTTGTCAGCACGTGAGAGTGGCCTCAGGGTCATGATAACTGACTGAGCCCAGTTGCTGGGTGGACGACCTTCTCTGGTCTTTACAGCCTGGCAACACCCTTACACCTTCACATGTCCCTGCAGAGCGTATCACCCCCTCCTCCCCTTTTCCTCCTCCTTATCCTCTCCTTACCACCACCACCACCAACTCCTCACCAGCTACTCCACATGAATAATGCAAGGGGCCTCCTCGATCGTCGCTACCAACATGCCACGGCATGTTTTATTCACACTAAAGTCAGACAGATCTCCCCTCGCCGCTGCCCAGATCCGTGAGCTGCCCCGTCGGCCTCGAAGACATCAGCAGCAGCTCAGCGTGTCTGCTCGCTCGGTCTCCTTGACCTGCACATCCCTGCAGAGGAGAGCGACCCCAGTTTTTAATGGAGGTGCAGAGCTGAAGGTAAATATTTGCATTTAATTCTGGGCACCCTGTCACATCCTGCTGAAAATAAATGCTCTTCATTCAGTCGTCCTTTTTCCGTTCCATTTAGCTGCTGTCTTGTTGTTGTTGTTTGTTTGTTTGTACCTTTTCAAGGTGGCCCTATTTCTACTCCCTTAAAAACACAGTGAAATAAAAAGAGATGCTTTTTCCAAGTTCTTATCCTGTGTTACTGCATTCATTGTTCTGCTATCTTTTAGTATGAGCTGAATTTATGTTCAAATATAGATGAAATAACCCTGTTTTTTCTTTTACATTAAAATATTTTGATGACATATTCTGCACTTTGGGTTGTACAGACAAAGATGTATCACTCTCTTACAGGGAAACCTATATAAAGAATACATATTGTAACTGATTACCTTATTAATGGTTACTAAACTCTATAAATGCTTTATAGATCTATTATAAGATCTATTAATAAGAGCTAATTTGGGCTGTTGGTTTGTAAAAAATCCCTTTGACTAATTGGACTGTATGGCCTCTGACCTTCTGGGAAAGGGCTGCAGAGGATTTGGACCAAAAATCAATTTATTAACAACTTATTAAGCATTTATTAATACATTATTAGCATTTATAACAGCATTATTACCAAGAAAGAATAAAGCCAGCAAAAAGTGATTTTGCACAACCTGGCAGACCAAAATTGGTTCCTATTGATGGCTTAAAACTGATCTATAAGGCATTGGTAGATTATTTATTAACCATTAATAAAACAAACAGTTAGAACTCATAAATCCTTTATAAAGGTTGCTGTATAACGGCAATTTTTATCCTGTGAAATGTGATTTAGGACCAGCTAATCCCTCCAATCATATAAAATTGCACTTGACATGTAAACAAAAAACTTTTGTTTACACGGTTGTGGTCAAAGTTGCTGGAATTTCCTGTTCCAACAACGCAGGCGAGGCAGATGCTCGCCAAGTCCCTCCCACTTTCAAGTGATCAGATCAAATCCCTGAACGATTGAATCCTCGAATCCTCCTTCGATGTACGCCCACCCTGCTCATGTGTTCAGTTTCACTTTAAAACGTCACATCACAGGAGCTAAATGTGCTCTAACTGCTACTTCAATGTGTTTTTAAGTCAAAGAATACCAAACAGTGTTTACCTGCCACAAATGTTTACCAGGACCGATGTCCTGAAGGTGAAACCAAACTGTTTTGTGTATCATTTGAACATGCATGTGCCCATGAGTAACCACCAGTGTTCCTGTTTTGAAAACAACACGCTTCCCTTACTCTAACAGACGGTGTTGCCACATCAGAGTTTTTCACCCTTATCTGACAGCCTGATCAACCCCACTCATTATCTTATGGCACAGTCCGCGAGGTGGCTTTGGTCACGCGTTACCGGCCCTCCATGGCCACGTCAGCGGGGATGGAAGGACTTTGATGAATCATTTGTTACCCTATGGGACTCATGTCTCCTCACCTTTCTGAGGTACTTGATTTATTATTCATTTGTATTCCCGCCGGGGCTGAACAGTCATTAGCAGGAAGGTCCCAGGTTCAATTCCTCGGCTTTCTGTGCAGATTTGATCCCATTTTGTCCCACGGTCCAAAGACATTCAGCTCCGATGGATTGGACTGTTTTCAGCAAATACAACTATTAAAATCCACATCCTCCAGGTTAAACAGTGAGGACTCAGATTTACAAAGCCGACGCCCAACTCACTTGTCTGTTTCTGTTTTCACCAACAATAATATCTTGCATCATCCCGTCCCTCCTTAGTATGCATCCCCAAAAAACGATCCCTCACCTCTGAGTGGTGAAACGTCCAGCGTCCAGATGGTCCGCCATGGCAGCCTCTTCATCCTTGGAAAGCGTCGTTAAGTGCTAAGATTGGCTGTTACCAAGCACAAATACTGTTGCTTTATTTCTCTTAGCAAAGAATACAAGCACTTTTATTATCCCAAATCAAGAAAAGTTAATTTTATTAAGCTATTTTTAATTTTCCAATTGCATTTCACTGATAAAAGTCATTGATATTAAAGGAATATTTACACTAATGCTGAACCTTCCTGACCCACATACAGATAATACTTGTTTTGTTTTGCAACAAAGACTTCCATCATGATATACTGTAATATATGAGTTGCTCCTGATAACAAAATGATTCAGACATGACGTGTTCACCCAGTCAATGAGTCAAAGGCACAAAAGTCATGTTTATGTTTTGTACTGTTTTAACTCCTTCATCACCTTCCACCTTCTTTATAAGTTTAGATTTATCATTAGGGAATAAAGGCTTTCACCACAACTGAGCTTGAATGAAAATCATAATACCCCCATACACTGTCTCAATTACAACTGGTGCATTTATCTATGACATTTTGGGCCACGTGACCTCCATCAGGTATAGATCACACTGGCATCTCATCATCAAGAGCCAAGGGGGGGACAGAACTGTGCTTTCACATCACATGAGAAACTATTGTTAGTTGAGATGAGCTGCAGATCTTCTTTGCGATTAAGAAGTATCGAATTGAAAAAACTAAATGGAAACGACAAATTTTGAAAGAAGAAACATAGCTTCTGTCATTTAAATTACCCCGAATAAGAAACTAAAAACACCCATATTAAATATTGAAGCTTTCACATTGAGATTTGAGGCACATAAGATACATGAATATTCACTGTCAGTGTGGTAAATAGATAAATGATGATGGTGACGGTTGATGGATAGCCAGCTTGAGTGGAAGGCTGCTGGAGTACAGTCATACAGTACAGCAGCATCAGTAAACATGACCGTCGGCTATTAACAGGCTGGTTATTTACAGACAACACTACCTGGTGTTTCAGTCAAATATGTGTAGATGCTCGGATAAGCAATATCTGGCCACTCTGTTGGGTCATTATTGAACGGGGGAAGACTGAGGGGGCGTGACGGCTGACTGATCACCCTTAATTTATCAAGGTATCGCAAATACTCAGGTTCAGGCAAGGTCGCAAAAAATTATTAGACAAAGGCTTGTTTAATATGAAATGAATGCATACAAACTTGTCAAATTCGTAATCCAAACACACGTCAAATTGCATTGTGCCATGAGTTCTGTTTGTTTCTTTGGAGGTAGTGTGTGTCCTGCTGTGGAGAATTAATTCGTTTTTCGGGTTGGGACGAGAGGTGCGTTGTGTTTTTTCAAAAATGTGAATAAAAAAGGGGTAAAGTTCATTTATATCTAAGTTATTGTACTGTCAAAAAAGATGAAAAACCCAATAAAATATATTTCAAAAACACATGAAACATCTCCAACTTACTATTGACAAGTTAATAGTTTTACTTTGACCTATATATACAGTATACAGTATATATACAGTATAACACACGACATCCGTACATTTCCTGACGTACAGCCCTTCATAATGTGTTGTGATGTCACATCATCTGTAACCACAGGACCCCGAGCAGATCTGGCAGGCCGAGCACGTCTGGTACAACATCATGAATTTAGCCATCAAGTGCTTGTTTTAGACGTTTACAGGGTTGTCATTTTAAAACAAGTCCGTTAAAACGTTAAAAAGTCAACCAACTCATTGAGCTTACGTCAGCTTAATTAGCTACAGCCTGCTAGCAATATTTGCAGAAACGAGAAGCCCGACTTTGTCTGTCTTTGTCTGAAATGAAGTACCCATTGTTTCACGAGTTATTAAGAGTTTTGATGGTAAATCTTCCCTGTTATCACTGTGAACTGCGTGCGAGAATGGAAAGCTTGACAGGTGCAGAAACAGACTATTTGGTGAATGAAACAGCTTGAGAAGAGACACGTAGCCAGCACTATCAAAAGATGAGAAAAAAGAAGTGCCAATATTCATTATAAATTATAACCAGGAGGTAAATATGTTCACATGCAACTATTTTGGTATAAACATAATGCCACCTTGGTGTTTTTCTTCAGTGTATGTAGGAAGATGAGACAGCGTTGTAAAAGGAGAAGGCGTCTCTTATATATTTTGTTGACTTGACACCACACACCATATGACAACCTCATTTAAAGCACTCATTTATGTCTAACATGCCTCATTTTATGGATTGTGGATGCTGAAATGCCCTTTAGACCCAACAAGGAGCCTCCTGGGAGCCTCAGAATCTGCTCCTGTCCAAGTTTAGTAAATACAGCCTGAAAACAGATGTCGCTGCTCAGATTGCTATCAGGAGGAAGGACAGTGGGCCCAGTGGAGCGATCCCGGGCCGACAGAGGTCATGTTCTGCGGTGGGAGAGTAACTGAGCACATCATTGAGCGCTCAACTTGACCCTTGGTGAGTTATTGTGTGGAGGTGGTCTTGGTCTGCAGGGAGGCCCTACTCAGATCACTTACAACCCACGCTACCTGCGGTGCTCCTGAGAGGGTAGTTTGTGTTTGTAGGTGTCATATCGATGGGTGTTAATGTTGCTATCAGGGGAGAGCTTCAAAGAGAAAACATTTTTGCTTCAGCTGAAGTCAATTTTGTGTTTTCCTCGTGCTAAATTCATAAAAAATTGAGCCGCTGTACATCAAGCTCTTTCCTCTTTTACCCTGTGTGAAGTGTTCCCATCATTCACTCAAGGCTTACTTAACCAGCAGAGTGGAGATGAAAGCTTGAGCATTTGAGTACCCCCAAGATCCTTTGATGCCCAACCATGAAGTATGTCTTAGAGCTTTTAGCATTCCTGACTCTGGAAATCAGTCAGAAAGATTTCTTTTTGTCTCTGAGAGCAGGAGGTCCTCACGGTGAACGGTTTCCCTGAATTGAATGTATGTTGTTAGACTGTTGAACCGAAATGCACTGAGTCAGGTACTGCACAGCTGCAGTGTGCCTAATCTCGCCATGCAACTGCTGGATATCTGTTGTGCAACTGCAAAGCCGTTGTTGAGCGTTACGGGTGAAATAGATGCAGAACCGCTTGTTTGTGATAATGTGCAGCGGTTGTGCATTGCTACCTCTAGATACAGCGCCGAGCCTCCTATCGTTTCTCTTCTATTTTGAGCACAGCT
Source organism: Oplegnathus fasciatus (assembly GCA_003416845.1). Lineage (NCBI taxonomy): Eukaryota > Metazoa > Chordata > Actinopteri > Centrarchiformes > Oplegnathidae > Oplegnathus > Oplegnathus fasciatus. The sequence continues at coordinate 329,262 of NTHP01000547.1, read as the reverse complement.
GTCTATTAGCTGAGTGCCTGGAAGCCGGTTTCTCTGCTCTCAGCTTTTTCGTCAACTCTGCCGAGATTTGGGTAATGGCTTCCTCTCAGCTTAAGGAACGGCTCTAAGTGTGCACGCAGACTTCACCTCCTTCCCTCAACAGGCTTCCCTCATCAAAAAGCCGAGTCCCAGAGGCCGCTCTCTCCGCTGCCTGCACGGGCCCTCGTGGTCTCAGCTGTTCAGGCTCTGGAGAGCATCGGGCCCACTCAGCTGTCTGTTCCTGTCCTGAGCCCCCCGCCCCTCTGCTAACCACCGGCAGTATAACCCCTACTAGAATTGACAGCATCTGTCAGTGTCATTCATTCAGCAGCTTTCTGATGTTTGACCTTTTGAGACGGGAATGTGCTAGAACTGTAAACACTGTTTGTTTTATCATTATTCTCCTCTGTGCCCCCGCTACAAGGGAATATTGCTGCTCGACATGGCTGTGAATATCCTCCTTCACCGTTTTGTGTGCAGCGTATGACTTAATGTGGAGCAATATATCATATATAAGAGTGCATGTGCAGATAAATTACCTGCAGCATCACTTCTCATTGACCTTTCCTTTCAGATTGAAATCAAGGAACAGACGCTTCATGATGCCGGCGGATAAGATCGCGCCTTCACCCTTTTTATTAGAGGCACTCACTGATCCACGGGCTTCGTTTCTCCTCGCGGGGGAAGTCGTTTGTCAAAGACAGATCCCCTCAGGAGCTCTGCTGGATTTAGGGGTTTCCTCCGCTGTTCACAGGGCACATTTCCCAGAATTACACTCATTCATGATGAGTGAAAGCATCCAGAGGAAAAAAAAAGAGGTGCCTCTCGCCTCCATTCAGCAGCCCAGGCCCCTAATCTCTGCTGGGACAGCCCACAATGAGAAAGGAAGGCCGGCACTCACATCAAGCAGCGGCCTCTGTAATAAAGGCACAATGACAATAGATAACATTTCATGCCATAACGTGGGCTGCCTCATCTTTTAAAACTTTTAAAACACTTCAAATACCTCCGATGTTTTCAAACCACATTCCTTTGTCACACAGGAGTAATTACTGTGCCATTATAACGACGTCATGTGTCACTTTTGGCAGATTTATGCGCCTAGTTTTCAATGGTGCACATTTGTGTCACTTTTCAACGCAAACTACACTAATGACAGCATACAGTAGCGTATGTTTTGCCAGTAAGTGATGCTATTTACATAATATTGCAGCGCAAGTGTGTGTGCGGTCCCTAACAAAGACACATGGATGAATCTTGTCCAAAATATGATTATTTAACCCTCTGACATACAGTTTTCTCCTTTTGTTTGCCTTATGTGCCTTTAAGGTTATTAAAATCATCTTATTACACTTTGACAGCACTGCATATCTTCTGTATCAGCTTGTCCAGTGAAGCTATAAGATGTTTACACTGAGTGACATATTTAAACCCATAATGATGTCTTTTATGTCACCGTTCCATCAAATGGAAATAATCTAAATCTTTTGTGCATCATTTTATACACATTTCCCTAAAATTCACCCTGATGTATGGTATCTTTGCAAAATTTGGGATTTCTACTAGAATTTGAAACAAAGTTCTTTTGGTTGGAATAACACTTGGCTGAATAGCATGAGTTTATAATGACTGACCCCTCAGCGGTGTGTTCATGAACTAAGAAAATCAGCTGGATTTTAACCTTTGAGATGCATTTTGAGATGCAGAAGGGGTTTTTACTTATTCTTTCTAGCTGAAGAAGTAGGAGAGTTTTCCCAGCACATGAAGGTCAGTAATTTCATAATAATTTCCTGCAGAGTTTCCTGGAGAGAGCTGTGTAATTTGGTGCTAATTATTGGGAAAATGGGTTTTTCCTTGAAAGATTAACTCCACTTAAACACAAGTAATTATTCACTCTTCATTTGTGTTGCATTGCCCGTCTGTATACAAATTTCACATTTTTGCATGTTCAGCTCACCTGCTGTGCACTGACTACAAGACTTTCTTGGTTATGCCAGCAATTACTGTAACTGGAATGAATTAATTGGGGGTTGACTAATCGGACACCGTCTCTATAATCCTTGTTATTATTACACAGCTTGTTTCCAAGAGGACATTATTAGGAACTGACAGACTCATAAAATAAAACGTTTTCGCATTTAATTTTTCAGTTTACCAGAAATATCATCCAATTTGGAGATTCATGTTTTCCACTGTACAACATGCTGAATTCACTGTTAATGACAGAGCTGAATGTTATTCCCAAAATGAAAATCTTGCATAGTATATAGAGGTTAAATAATATTGATACAAGATCTGTATAGATCTGTAAAAAGTATATATTCATAATTTATTGCCCGCTCTTGCAGTCTTGGCTGTACTGTACATCAATAACAGTTCCACATACCTGAATGTTTTGCTTTTAATATAAATATATGCTTTGCATTAGTTGTGAAAACAGCTTGGAATCGAAACAGCAACCGGGGAAAAGTAAATACGGTGTGTGTGTTGGTTGCATAATGAGCTGCATTAACAGACTGGCTGGAGGCAGTCTGCGGGATATCTGGCCTGGAAAGACTTCACCCAGTGGCTCAGCAACCTGATCATCACCTGGAAGACTCTCACTCATTTATACCTCACACCTGCTGCAAACCAACAAGTACATACTAATTTTTCCTCTGTCTCTTAGTTCAGTCTGGTGCACCAGAACCGGTGGCCTAGTTTTTTACCAAAACAGCCAAACAAAGCCAGAGGACGTTTTGGTAAATAGCAGTAGCCCTTGGAGCCGGTGGCGCTCTCCTCTTCTGGTGTTGTTGCTAGGAGACAGTGGATCTAAAATCTGGCTTCGATGAGGTGCACCTGCTTCGCGGGGTCTGGCACATTCGGTGTCTGCACATTTAACACATGGGAGGAAGAACTGATCTGAGCTGCATGAATCTTGGGGGAGTTTCCCTGCTTTCTATCCTGCTTCGTTGCGATTAGATAAGTGAGCTGAGTGGAGTGAAATCTTCAGGGACAGGTGTGCGTGTGTGCAGGTGTTTTCTGCTCTTCATACTGCACTGTACGCTGCAGTTAAATATACATCGTCTCCCAAAAACTACTAAACGTCCTTCGCCTGTCTTTTGCGAGTGAGTAAACCCCCAGCATGAGCTCAAAAGTCAATAAAGGACAAAAGGATTTAAAATCATGCAGCTTATGTGATTCTGAAGCGAAGCAGAGCATCCTCTCTGAAAGCAGTCACACGCAGTTAACAGCTCATCTCCATTAGGCCTATAAAGATGGAAAAGACACTACTTTTCTGTGTGAAAAATGGGTCAGTTGCATTATAATTCACTGACATGTGGGATGTGAGCTGAGGTGATAAAAGCACAGAGTGTGATTATATAACTAGAGGTTTGGCTTTAGGGTAATCTCCAGTTGCTTTACTGCTGACCAGTCAGCTGGGACCCAACAGCTGCCTGCTGTGACCCTGAGACCATCAAAAGGAGCTGTACTGTACATGCCACCATGTGGGGAAACTATATCGGCCTACATAACTTTAATACCTTCACACCTTTTCATTTTGTCAGATACTATTCATGGTGAGTAAAAATAGACCTCATTTACACACCTTTTCAGAGGAGAGTGAAACAAAGCTCGTCACGTGAGGATGAAAATAGCACTCGAGCATCACTTTTCTGGCGTCTCATTGGTCTCTCTGTGCTGCTATGTGTGTCAGCCTCCGTCTGTGTGGCTGCTGGGCTCCACTGTACTGTGCATGTGTCAGACTGGAGCGCCTCCAGCTCCAGTCTGGAAGATGATCAGCTGGGCGCGACGGGGTCCGCCAGGGAACCAAAGCCAACAGCCAATAAACACGTCCGTATCCGCGCACTGACCTGCTGAGCTGCAGAGTGTTAATTGTGCTGTGGGTCATTAGGCTGAACACAGGCATATTTCAGACCTGGCCTCTTTGCAAGCTTTGACCTTCTGCTGGGCACCCTGGGTAATACTGGATGTGGGCGCCAGCACCAAACTGATGGTGTGATCCGCCAAGCCAAAATTATCACTTTCTTCATAAATAATGATGAGGGCAACTGACCTAGTGGCCGTGTTACCAGATATATACTCATATATACAGTGTGTAATACAATATATTTCTATAAGTTGCTTTTCTTTTGCTGCTCTTGCTGCTTTTACATAGAAATCATTCCAGGAACTGTTTATTTCTGATATGTATTTCCTTTGTTCTGACTTCCTGGTTGCTCCCTGTATTGATTTATCCTCAGCTTTTGTGATACAGTGTGTTGTATTTGTTGTATCTGTTTTCTATGTACAGTGTGGACCTTAGGAACTACTCTCTTTTGTCAAACATTTCCCCAATGAAAGTCCAGAGGAGTCTTTCTCTTCATATTTTTAAAATTGTCACCCTGGAAATGCCAGAACAAAAGAAAAACACAGTCTGTTCTGTTGGGAATGTGCCGTCCACTCAAACCAGCAGCTGTGGCCAAAATTACTTAATAATCATAAACCAGTGTCTTTGAAAACCATTGCCAATTCAAAAACCTTAATTCTCAGTGGTCAAAAATGGCAGCTGAATGTAGATATAAGGCCAAAAGAAACACAAAACAGGTGTGTTTTCAGAATTATAGCATCTGCATGTATGTGGCCTTAAAAGCAATCCCTTAAAAACAGCATAATTCGTTTGAAACTTGAGCTTTTAAAGGAAAAGTTAATCTAAAAACCTCTTATCCGAAGTATATCCCACTAGTTTTAGTGTGATTTAGTGTAGTTTGGAGGTACCTGCTCACTGACAGCAAAAACTTAAATTTGAAAATCTTTCCAAATATTAACGACATGGTTACTTGCAATCATGTGAACAGTTTGTTCCTTCTGCAGTTGGCAGGCACACTTGAAAACCCAGTTAAAACACATTTGCGGGAACATTTCAGCAACTTTTCCTGTAAGCTTCACTGGTTCTGTACATCAGTGCCTTTGATCCCACTATTAATTTTCAGGTTCAGTATTCAGTCTGCAGGATCTCCACGACATCGGTGTGAATTTAATGTAGGAATTACCTCAAAATACTCTCTGATGTGACATTAATTAGATCCGACTGGAGGGAACATTCACTATCTGTTTGTATTTGTTGTCCTCACTCGCTAATCAGCTGGTTTCTTCAGTGGAGGAACATTTGCTTGTGTTTGTTGCTCTGTTGTTGTTTTGTTTCCAATTAAGAATTAAACTCTCTCTTCTCTCTGTTGCACTGAAGCTCTTTTTGTGTTTAGAAGATTCAGCAGCAGGAGCACAAAAACTGTCACTCAGTCATGAGCGCAAATCTTCACACAAACTGTATCCCGGTCTGTCCCGACACATTTTCCGTGCAGTCAAAAATCTTGATGGGGATACAGAAGGATTCCCTTTTTTAAAATTGTGGATTGGGGGCAAAAAAAGGAGGAAAAAAGGTCAATTTTATGACCCTTTTACCTTGCAGAGAACCCAACTCTGGAAGCCATCACGATGATTTACGAGCCCACTCAGGTCAATGGGCAGCTCCATTTAAGATGCTCAGTGAGGCAGATGGGGAGAGAGTACAGTAAGTCTTCAGGGAGGGTGGGAATCATTCGCTCTGCTCGTTTGATGTGTCTGTCTGGGCCTGGGCAGAAGATACTTTGGGTGTGTTTGATGGGTGGTGGTGCCCTCTGGCAATTTATTTTTCCAGTTTTTGGGAGCAAGAACCAGGTGCCCTGTTGGAGTCTTTTTTGGTTAATGTTTATTTGCTCAGCGGGACTAAAAGGGGTTCAGGGGAAAAGTAAAGTAACAGACAGATAAGGGCCTGGAGCTTCAGACCTATTTCATCCAATATCTCCAACTCTCCAGGGCTTTCTCTATAATGGGCTGCTGGTGGTGAGTGAGAGTGACGAAAATGGATTCTCTTGTAAATGCAATAATACTGACACTGATAAACTTCCATCACAAGCAGAAAGAGAAAAATAATTCTTACACAGTTTCTGAGAGAAAAGTTGTGCTTATCAGTTACAGGCGTTAAGCTAGATTTGTTGTAGTATAGGCGAGGCAGAAGTAGACAACAGGCACCTCTCTCTCAAGCCTGTGTGTACCACTGTATTCTATCTAAAGGATTTCACTTTTTAAGCGCTTTTGCCAAGAAATATGTCCAGCAGATCCTGTAGAACTGGTTATATGTTGAAAATATAGTCATAAAATTAAATTAAATGATGGCTATAGTCTACAAAACTTTAAATTTCCAGTTTTAACAGATTTTTTTCCCCAAGCTGTGCTGTTATCAGCTGCTCCAACAACAAACTGCGACTTTGGAGGAAAAAACAAAAAGTTAAAGCCACAGTTTTACGTCCCTAAATCACCACTATTATTAAATCCTCATGTTTTGATCACATTCTGAGCGGCTTGCAGACAAAGAACCAACCAGTGACTGAAAAGAAAGATCGATCTGCCTACACAGGATCGATGTTGAGCTGCTACCCCGCTGATATCTTGCTAGCTTGGTACTTAATGTGTTTCCTGTCTGAAATTCCACTTTTACAGTATGATGTGTTTCAGATTTTTATTAAATGGCAATCAATGGAGCGATCATAAGCTAGCAAAAAAATCCTGCTGGGTTTAACTACTCCACACAGCACTTTTACACCCAGACAGTGGAGGTCGGACAGAAGCATTATGGAATTTATTAACTGAGCCATGAGTAGTTTATCTAAGCTTCGCCCTCTTCAGATGAACCATCGCCTCATCTGCCCAGCAGCTATGTATAGGAGGAGGTACACATGTCCAATCATATAGAACGAGACGAGGAGGCCACAGCATCAGCCCGGGCTCCAGAGAAACACTATGTGCCACACATGAAACTGCCAGACTTAGTTCTGGGTCTATGACCTTGTTAAACATGTACAAAAAGCTTTCAGAGACCTTATCCCAGAACTGATTTAAACTTGGGCATGATGAAAGTGAATGAATAAGGGTTGCTGGGGCTCAGTTACTACTATTCTGGATAGAGCTGAGAAAGCCTACTTCTAGAAATATTTTAAATTGGATTCACATATGGAGGTTGTATGGATCATATCAAAGGATTCCCAGATCACATCAGAAATCTTCTCACCACAATTGTCCTCTCATTTTCATTTGAGATTGTCCAAGGGGGGTGGAAAACATTGTAAATGAGATAAAAAGTTGTGTACAGTAGGATCTATATGAATATAGTAGTCCAACCAATTGGTAGGAGTTTAAGAAAGAAATACATATGCAATAACCATCTGGGTAAAGGAAAAAATATGAAAATTATATCTTTGAACAAGTCCTTTACTTTGCTCAGACCTTTTCTGGACCACAGCTGCAATACTGTGTCCAACACTGAAGGTGTAAATAATGAATGGCGTAGAGGGGAATGCTTGTTTTAGTCCAAAATGGCTCCTACTCCGTGCCCAGATTTTTTAAGGAGCCCTTTAATAACAATGTTTTCTGCAGCCTTCAAGTTAATAGGTAGTGGAGCACAGACCGAGGATCTTACGTTTGCAGAGCCATTAAGACTTTTTTCCATGTTTACCTGCTCCGGACCACTCTCATCTCTCAGGCACTGAAATCCAGTACAGCTATTTTTTTGGCACAAGAAAATAAAACCCTTCCTTCTTGCATCATTGAAGGAAGATCACTGATGAACTTTAGCATTTAGCAGTTAAGACAATCAGCATCTGTATCATCACAGAGATACATTTTAAATTCTAATGTGTCTTCTATTAAATAATATCAGGAGGATAGATTTTTCAACGAAAGCAGCTACAGTGGGTTTAAGGTGTTGAAATTCAGTTTATGTCCAAGTAGAAATTCCACTTGACATTTTCATTCATGGTTTGAACCTCTGGGGTGCTTCTCGGTAAATGACAGATCAGCAATGTCAAAAGACGGCGTCTGCGTCTCTTTGTTGTCTGAGAGACTCTAAGGAGGCTTGTTGTCGAGTGCCACTCCCACCTCCTCTGCTCCCACTGTGGCACGAGCCTTTTAACCTTGACTTCTTCCACACTAAACAGTATTTCCATCAGACGGTGCAGAGTACCCTGGTGGTTTGCATTGATGTCGCAATCAATCTCCTCCAACCAGCCAACAGGGACCTTTCGCAGTGCAGCACGCAGAAATCAAACACTGAGCTGCTACCTTGAATCCCATTGTGCTGAGAGGCTCATTCAGTTTGAACATCACATTTGTTATTCACAAATTCTAGACGTTTTGGTTTATCCTGCTGGAGAACCAAATGGGACATGGAGCAAACATGACGAACACCGGAAAGCTTAGAAAATCGCAAGTAAATGTTGAAATGATTATGATGCTAATTTTGAGGGATCCTCATGTTTCTAGATTTTTCTTGATGAATATGTTCCTTTATAGGTTCCTCCTAAAAGCATTTAACATTTAACATTTTGGACATATAAGGAAAGGTAATTTTAATTATAAAGCACATTTTCTACACAACAGCTTTTCAAGATGTAGAATATAATTAGACAGATAACAGAATGATTAAGGAGAGCAATGAAAGCAACAGTGAAACCAAAGTGGAGACAAAATAAGTGTTGAGGATGGAAGTTCATATGTCCATATGTGATAAAATATTATAATCTCAGGGTTTATTTACAAGGTTTTTCCAGAGCTTTCGACTGCATATCCCAGCCTTCTTCAGCAAATTGAAACTTGACCTACAATAATTACAGAAATTTCTTTCTTTACATCCAATGCTGTCCTCCCGGGATTTTTAAATTCTTTGTACGGTTATGGAAAGATTGTGGTTACGGCAAATAAACTAAGATTAAAGTATGTTTAGGGTTAGGTTAAAGCTCGAGGAAGATCATGGTTATGCTGAATAAAAAGGTAAATTAATTGTAGGTCTGTAACAGGTTGTGAACTCCAGTCTCCTGCGTGAAAGTCTGATCGACCAGCCTTCATACCTTTACTACATATAGAGCACACAACTTCCTGCTTTGGCACTAAATTGTCCAAAGTGGATGTACTTCCTGGGGATACTAGGTTGGATAACAAATGGTTGTATTGTCTCTGTTTAAAGGTGTTCTTTGTCTTGGATTTGAATGACCTCCTTGATCTTTTTAGGGCCATCCACTGACTCTTGGTGACCTTTGACCCCTTCCCAGTCGATGCTGTGACTGCTTTTGTCTGGTGTTTACAGCTGATATTGTCTGCTTCAACTTCTATTCTTAAATGTTTAAATATAAGATATAGGACAGCTCAAACTGGTATGTCGGTTCTTTGATTAACAACTCACAGTGATTATCAAACTTTGTCAGATGTTTGTGCTGGTTGGAAGAAGCGGTAGCAGCCTTTTGTCATGTTACTTTTTAAATTTACTTTGCATTATTACTTTATACACTTATTCTACTTTTCTCCACATTTTTCCACATCTGCATTTTGCTTAGTACTGTAAATAGATTTGTTCCTGAAACATTTTGTCTGGTTAAATAAAGGTTGAATCACTCCTGGATCAGATCCCAAACACTGTCACCTCATCCTAACAGTTTCCAGCAAAGATAAATAAATTCTTGATTACCGTGGTCTATAAGAGGAACGTCTCAGGTTTCTCCTCCCTAGCAGGGTATGTTATGGTTGCACATTCCCCTTTGAGGTTTGGGCCCGGAGCCACAGAGAACGGACCGGCGGTTCAACTCGTATTCAGGATTCATGTGTCCCCTCCTACTCATCTCCTCACCTGCCAACCAGCTCCTCATTCCTCAGGTTCCACTGAGGTCAGTCCCTGGATCCAATGTGGGTCTTGCTTCACTGAGTCAATAAGAGAGGAATGTGGAGCACACCGTGTCCTACAGGTGTGAATCTGGCTCATGACCTATGTCTGATGTTATGGTGTCAACCACAGCGAGGAGGGGGACCAACCTTAGCGTTTCCACCTGCTGAAGTGTCACTGAGATTTACAGTGTTAGTTGAGCATGACTTCTGAACCTCTGACCAAATGAGAAGCTAATCTGTGGGCAAATATAGTGACTGTGAACAAGTGCCATCAACATTTTTGGTGGCATTGTGGACGTCCAGTGACAGAGTTTGTGAGAAAGTAAAAGAGTCGTCTGGGTGAAAGTGAAATAGTCTGACAGGGTTAATTTACAAACTGCCTCAGCGAGTAACTCTTCCATGGACTCCACCCAAAAATCAAGGCACACTGCTTTGTTCAAGTATAAAAGTATTTTAAAAGCCTTTATTAGCCTGGCTTTATAATTACAAACAAGGCTACACCCTGGTATTTCTCTGGGTCAAACAATAGCCAGGTTTCCATCCAGATGTAGTGCAAATTTTAACCAAATTTCCAGAAAACTGGCAAAAGAAAATAAGAAATAATGTGCATTTCCATCCACTACTGTTATGTGAATATTAGGAGTTGACTCATTAAGATAAACAGTCGGGTGCACATTAAACCATTGTAGAAGAAGAGGGCAAAGAGATGACAAAACAAAACAATGTGGAAAACCTGATGAAAATGTCATTTATGATTGTTTCAGTAAGTAAGTAAGTAAAATGTTATTTATATAGCACCTTTTAAAACAAAGTTACAAAGTGCCGTACAAGATACAAGTACAGAAAAATACATAACATATATATACAACAGTTTACAGAAGGATAAATACATAAATGTAAATTTACAGCCCTGTTACATAGAAGGCAACACTACAGTGTCCTCATTGCGCCACACAGATCTGATGTTTCCGCCTTTTCACGTCTCTTCATTGGATTGTAAACTTCCACATGTACGTCATGATTTATTTGCTAAGTCTCTTTCCATTGCACTTTGTTGCATTTTGTTTTCGTCGATACATCAACTTTTCCACCTGAGCCAAGTGTAAAAACTTTTTTTGCAATATGTGGATTGATTTTTTTCTTCCTTTTTTTGTATTACCGTTGTTTCCACTCCTTCTTTATGCACAAGCTGAAAGTGAGCATAAAAATAGGTGGGTAGAAATGCACTTAATCACACACAAGACAAATGAATACTAAGCACACACATGAGAATTTGCACAATAACATCAAGCTCCATCTTAATGAATGAGCACTGTGTCACAGATAATGGTAAAACATGTATACACATGTGGATTTTCTTGAAACGGTACATAACAAGTACAAGTAAAAGACCCCCTACTAAGAAAAGAAAAAAATGTTAATGTTAATGAGAGGAGTCGGGCTCTTGGCTTCATTAGCTATAGCTATTAGTTAGCTAATTAAAAAGGCTAATTTAGCAAATCATCTAGTGTTAAGGCATTAACGTACATGGTGAGCAAATCAAGTGTTTACATTGAGACAGTGTTGGTTAGCAGCTATCTGAGCTCTAAATTGATCAGATGCATCAGTGTGGAAATGATCAAGTTCTCTGTCAAAAGCACCACAGACATTAACCAAATCTTTCCACTCCAAGTTCATTTAAACCTGAAAACAATTACCAGGCTGCCAGAGGCGATGCCATGTCATCAACATCCAAGGTTTAGTTTGGCCTCAGAGGGTCTTTTGAGCCTGTTGGACTGTTTTACCTGATGTCCAGCTTCTGCATCCTCATGAAATACCAAAGAGAAAATCTCTGTAACTTAAATAGAGTGTTGTCTTGTCTTTTTTTGAATGTACAGTATGTATATTTTTGACACATTGGTTAGTCTTCATCCTAAAATAAAGCGATAACTAACTTCTGTCCAAGTATGTAAGCTATGCAGATAAACATTTATGTCAGAATGAAATAACAGTCTGATATTACATTTTTCCTGATCGTACAGTGCTTAAAATACTAGGACTAACTACACTGTAACACAGGATCAGTGCTGTTTCTTTATTTCCATGTCTTCTACATGGATCATCCAACAGTGAGGGTGCTGAGTTTTTGCCCGAGACATGCAGCTTTAGCACATTATCATGTATGTAACCATCAAGTCCATCAAGTGTATATTTAAGACCCCTTTTGCAGAGCTTTTGCTTAAAATGCGTCAGCTGTAAGCGTTAAAATGTCCTCTGGAGAGTTTTCTATCAACTCATGGGGCTAACGTTAATTTAATTTGCTAGCTACAGCTGCTGAATGTAAACTCCATAAAAGAAATCTCAAGGTTTTGTCTGTTTCTTTTCAGGGAGAGTTGTGAAGTTTTCTACATCACAAACATTTGCCCTGAACACCTAACTCCATTATCTGATCTTCTTTTCCAAGGGAAACTGAACCACTGGATTTGAACAGTCCTTTTAGCAATCTTGTTTCCAATTCTCTGGTGTGTTATTGATTTTTTGGGGGAGTTGTCTTGACAGTGTGTTGTCCTGATCACCGTGATAACTGTTTTGTCAAAACAGGACCAGTGGTGCAGCCTTTGAAAGTTTGAACATTTGTAGGTCTAGTTTTTCTTTTGCTTAAAAAAAGAACCACAAACACCTAAGACAGACACAGCTTGATCTATAACCTCTACCTCCCACCTTTTATTCTTTATGTTTCCCTTTAACAGGACTGAGGAACATAAAGAAAGTACAATCTGATCTCAGTGGAAGCTGGCCAGATGTTGGGAGGTTTGGACCACCGGGGTACAGACACCAGGAAGACTTTCAGTACTTAAGCCAATTATCCCAGCAGGAAATGAAGGGCTCCTATTATTAGTCTAATGCAGCAGAATACTTGTTACAAGCTCAACAGCATCTCTTCACATCACTGCTACACTGTGAACCACTGGTATTCACTCCAATCAAACAGAGGGTCTAAGAGAGTAATTTTCTGCTTTACTTGAGTGTCTAAATTTAAACTGAGAGGCTGTGAAATGTGACTTATTGTAACAAATTGTGATCAAACTGATGGTTTTCTGTGTTTTAGCCCGTTAAATTTCCTGTACTCAACATTAACATGACTGTTTGGCAAAGTACCATAGGTTTTTAGATTGATTTCCTACCTTTGGGGAAGTTTACGATCATATAAACAGACTTGAGGAAAAGTTTAAAACTTACTTCACATATTTTTGATGAACATTTTGTCATTTTGTACAGTATCATTGCATCAGACCAACTCAGAGTACTGTTTTAACTCCACCTACAGTATGGAGATCAGCTTACTCATCTTAAGTTCTCCTCTGCTTGAGAAAACAGTCTTTTGTCATAGCTGAGAAAATAACCCCTGATGATGTCATAGTGATGTCATCTGCATCAGGGAATCAGGAGTGACCTTGAATGCACCATCACGGAGAAATAACAACATAGTCTCCATCTAAGTTGCATTACCAAGCAACAATAATGTAAATGTGACAGCAATATGCACTTTATATCAAATGTGATGGAATACGAAGTTACAAGTCAATGCAAACTAATTTTCAAATCCTACTTAAAGTCATAATCTTGAAGATTTTCATTTAAATAAATGTCTGTTAAGTCACTATCTATCGCCAAATGAGGCAACATAATCATGATTGAGTCTCTGGCCCACTGATGAAAGCTCTTGCATTTGCAGTATTACAACTCGGGTGTCGGTGGCGACTTTCTCGGAAAAATCACAAGCGGCACACAGTTAGGCTTTTAACAAGGCTTTTAACGCAACACACTCGCTCTTCAACTCAGCTGTGTGTGAAGCGGCGTGCTGTTTTTTCCGGTCTCTACTAGTGTTGTGAGTAAATGGTTATTATGGCAGAACAAACAAAGAAAAGTTCGATGACTCGGAGACGATGAAACTCGGAAAGTGAGGTCCGAAAACACACCTGCAATTATTATCGCCAAAGGTGGCGCAAAGGACAACGAAATGAAAATCTTTGAGATTATAACTTTAAATTAATGGAAACCAATCAATCTATGTTATACTTTGGTTTAGGTGGTAATTTTGTAGTCCATGGGCTAAAACAAGCAAAACCATGGTTCTTTAAGGAGGAAGAAAAGGTTTTAAATGTATAGAAACTGTGCATTGGTCTGGTTCTTCCTGCCAGTCTGGGAACAAGATGCCAACAAGAATTTACAGCCATCTGTGAATCCGGCTCGTACCACCAGCCACATGTAGACATCTCAGGGCTCCTCTGATAATGGGAGTTAATAAGCACAACAACCTAATTACACTTCATAATGGAGATGACTAGCATGTCTCAATAACACAGAGGGGGGTCTTCAATGAACAATGGGGTCCATCGCTAGCGGGGTGGAGACCTCCTGACTGTGACCCTGACACATTCACCCACATCAAATAACTGCAGACAAACACGCGGCCGTTGCTATACAGAAGGAAGCTTTTGGTGTTTTTTTTTTAACCATCGAGAGGCCAGTCCTCGTGATGGTTTGTCTTTATTGACACTGGGAAAAGACTGGCCATTTTTGTCTTTTATAAACCGGGCAGAGGTCAAACTAAAGGTTTGCACACTGTACTGATTGTGCCCAATAAATCTAATTTAACAGTTTAAGTTTTGATCTAACAGAGATCTTTGTCAAGTACTGTCAAGTAAACACTACAGAGCAGAACAAGTAATATATATAGACACAAACACCCGTCACTCAAGTGGATGTGATCTGCATGATTAAGAGTCAATCCACTCCACAGCAGTGATGGGTAACACTGTCTGATATTCCATATTAGGAGAACGAATACTAATATTTACTATGAGAAGATATAGAAAATAAATGTAGAAAAATATTATAAAGAGCACTGAATGATCACAAAAAATCACTAAAGTACAATACATAAATCACGTAAATTATTCAAGAGGGAAATAATAATCACAGAAACCACAACATACAAACAATAGTTTAAAAAAAAGAATAGATAATAATATACTTCTCTCCCAAAAAAGGATTTGAATGACAAAAAATGTACAAACTAGCAATGGGATGAAGTACATAAATAGATTTTAACTATTAGGAGAGAAAGAAATATATTCATCTTAATGTCCAAATTAAAGCATTATCTGCTCTGTAAATCACTCAAAATCAGAAACCAAAAGGAAGAAATTTATATTTTGTGGTTTCATGATGACGCCCCCTGGTTTCGCATGAATTCGATGGAATACCGTTCCTGTATCTTTCTATGTAGGTGAAGACCTTATTTTGATACAGCCAATCAAATCTTGCATAAAGCAGAAACATCAGCACTTTATCACAGAGCTGACAGTCACGCTGACAGCAGCTACAAAACCCAACAGTAGCTTTCCTGCTAAAGCCTCCTTTTTACTCAACTTACAAACATCAACAACACTTCAGCTTGTTGAACGAGTGACCAAACATTCACCAGGGAAATGTGAACTGCTAACGTCAGATAGTTAATTAGCTGCTCAGCTACAGTACAGCACATTAAACAGCATGTAAACGTACCTGCAAATGTCACTCCGGTCCGCTTAGAAGCTGGTGTGGTCCTCAAGCTTTGTTTATGTCATGAGCGCGCACAGAGGCTTTTATGCTCAACACGTTCTCCCTTGCAGTATCCTCCGAAATGGAAGGGGGCATACAAGCAAAACATTCTGTGAAGAAGCAAGAACGAGTGTTAACAGGAAGAACGCCATAGTTCAAACATGGCTTCATTCTCGGCAATACAGCTCTTCAAAGCTGAGGAAGAAATGTTGTGTTAATGTCTAATAAACAGAAGCGACACAAGAGGAGATGGTTTGTCCATAAAGCTATTTGACTGTCCCTGTGGTCTCTCAACGAAGAGTCATACAGATATTTACAGGCATACCTGTTCAGAACTCCTCCATCTTGAAATGAAAAGCTCTGCTCGCTTGTATAATTTATGTGATTCATATATTGTATTTTGCTGTAGTTAATCTGATTAGGGAGGATCAGACAGTGTTGCCAACACTGCTCTGACTGGTTCAGTCTGGGAATACATTCACTTTTAATTATGCACATCACAACCACCTGAGCGACTGATGTTTTTGTCTACATGTTACTTTTTCAGCCCTGTGGTGTTTATGGGTCTAAATTTGTTGGAAGCCATCAGATCTTTAGTCTGACTTCTACCTTCAGTTTGTTTGTTTTTTGATCCATCACCTGCAAAAGTTTCTCGCAGTCTTTGCAGTTATTGTGGAAATTTAAGTTTTGTAATGTTGCTTTTCAGTCTTGGTAACATACAGCAAACTAAACTTGTGTCACACATGTGTTTCCTGTCCTAAAGCTTCATATAAGTAGATAATATTCAGCATATTTCTACTTTCCAAACGTTGGATCTAAACATTTTCTGTTGGTATGCTGGACCAACAGTGAGTTGTAAAAAAAAAACTACTGCACAAGTCAGTGATCCTAACCAGTTGTCGTGCACTCTGGCCACTCTGCCTTCAGGCCATGGTTAACAATGTGCCGTTTCATGTCAGGAACAAAAGAGCCAAACTAAATCCTCCTCATATGTTCAAGTTGTGGGAATTCCAAGCCCTTAACCTGGTCATTAAAGCTGTCTCGCAATGAAACTCAAGCCTCACCTTGACTGAGGGATAGTCCCAGTAACAACAGCCGTGCAGGACGTGCTTAGAGATGTTTGCGAGTGTGTGCACATGCATGAATGTAGTATTTTTATCTCAGGTAGGAATATTTCAGGATTGCATCCTCGGAGAGCAGCAAGGACAGACATAATGTTCATGCATATGTGTATTTACATGTGTGTTTCTTTCCCTGCAGCTACTTCTTGTTCAGGATATCTGGCTTTCTCGCTGTTTTTCTTCTCAGCTACTGTGTGTGTACAGAAAATTTCCTAACTAGCTGATTTATTGGGCTACACAAGCATCATACAAACCCAAACCGCATGTGAGCTAACCCCCTTTATTTTTTCCTCAGGGCTACTCTTTTCCGGCCTCTCATGCCCCTTATAGAAATATGCAGAGGGTTGTGGGGTCAGCAAATTCATTGCAGTGAAGGTGCTACAAGCGAGAGCGACTCGTTTGATCTCAGTATGGTGCTTGTCTCCAATAAATTAACCAGCAATCGAGGCTATTTAGTTTGGTTGGGGGCCATTTGTGCAGGCATCATTAACTGGCCAAATTCAGGTATTTATGGGAAAATGTGTGCTTTGTCCTTATTGAAGCTCTTTGTAGAGGCTAAACGTGCAGTGCAGGGGTCCTGCTTAAATTTGCTGTGACTCAGTACCCGGATGATGAACTTTCAGGGGGAAAGTATAATTACTTTTTTAATGAACACATTGCAGAGGTGGTGTTTTTTCCACTTCAAAAGCCCCTTGTTTCTCATATAAATGAAAGGCACTTATTGCAAACAGAAGCCTCTGCATTAAGCTTGTCTCAATACATCAGTCACTTTGCAGTCAATAAAGGCCTTGAGCTGAACTGCTATATCATCATTCAGTCCAGATGCCCATCATAGTTATTCATTAAAAACCATGCTAATCCTCATGGAAAACAGAGAGTAAATTGCACCTTGTACACCTCCAGATTTAAGCTGCTGCTCTGTGCAAACACCCACCACAGACCCACCACTTCCCTGTTAAGCTAAACCTGAGACGTTGCTTCCTCTCCGCTGCTTCAGTAATGATCAGAATGGGAGGCTTCGACACACTCTTCTCTTACTTCTTAGTTTAGGTGATCCAGGCCAGCCTTTTTTTTTTCTGCCGTCAATGGATTTCACATGGCTTCCTCCGAGAGCTGCCGTGAAGTCATCCGCCAACACTCCATTACAGGTGGTCAAAGCGTCTGTCTGTTCGCCCACGTCACGGCAGCCGCATGCAGCCTTTTTAGCTTTCTGTGAGCTCAAGCAGAGGAGGTTTCCATGAGGAGGGTGGCTCTGAAGTAGCATCATCTGGCCAGACTTCCTCCCTGGTGTCTGAACAAAGAATATGAGAAAATCCTCATGTCATGTGGGAAGATTTACTTCTTTGTTTGCTGCTTTTTTAAAATGTATGTTTTTTTAAATGTATTTTTACTTAATTAAATGCAAGGAGAGTATTCTTTCTCTCTTAGGTGAAAGGTACTACAGTAGCAATCCTCCATTTAGTATTAAGTCTGCCGGTACTGTCTCTGGTTTTAAATCCAACCTCTTTTTGTTTCCATTTTTTTAAAATCTAAAATCTTTTTTTTAATCTGCTGGCTTGTACGTACACTTGTATGATTATTTGACTGTTTTATCCTTTTTAAAAATGTTTTTATTTGATATAATTGTTGTTTCTTACACTTTTTATGCTTAGAATACCCTACTTCTTATATTATTCTTATTTTACTTTGCACTTTACTATACTTTGTGCTTCTCTCTTGAAAAGTGTTATGGGTCCCCTTCCCTTCTTATAAAAGTGGCACAGCAACGTTAATCCACGTATCTTTGCAAAATATGTAGTTCTTGTAGTTCTGCCATGAACATGCTAGCGCTAGTCAGTCACAACGGCTCTCAGAGCTTCTCTTTGTTCTCCATGTACCTGACAGTTTCTACCCACAGGCATTTTGTTCTCAAGATTGTACATAATTTCTTTCTACAGTTATTAAGGTGGGAAAAATGTCTCTGAGCTAATGAGCTTTCTAACTGTCAATTAGGGTGATCGTTAGCAGTAGCTTATGGTGGCTAATGTTAGCTTATGTTAGCAGTAGCTTATGGTGGCTAATGTTAGCTTATGTGTTGGTCAACTTGCATGTCAAAAATTATCAAAGTCAAAAGTATCAAAGGTTATTTATTTATATTTATATCATATATTTTCATTCATATTCATATATCACCCTTTTAAATGCTGGCGTGACTGGGCCTTTAAAGTGATTATGTATGATGAAGTATTGAATGGTACATTAAATAGTCTGAGCGCTTATTAATGCACATATTTCTGAAAAACAATGACAAAATGACAAAACAGTTATGATACTCAATCATCAAAATGTGTTTTATCTGGCTATACAAACTCAACAAACACAGTCTGACAGTCTGCACAGTGACCTAAAGCTTCTCCATACCCTGGTGATCTATATAGTCTGGCTGCCTGTTGAGCATACCAGGGTCATTCACAACTCAAGCCCCGTGGCCCCAAGGGATGTTTGTCTTTCATCCGTCAAACTCCATATTTTCACAGCACCGGCTGCGGCTGCTTGTCTGATTCTGCGTAACCGTCTTTCCCGCTCGGTGGGACCTGCTGATGTTGTAGCAGCCACGCAAATGATTTACAGTAGTGAGGAAAGCCTCGGTCTTAAACTGGACACCACGGGGGCTGACACGTTTCGAGTAGGAATAGTTTGTGTGGCTGATGGGTGTGAATGCGAGCGAAGGGATGACGCTTCTGATGAACACACATGCCCATAAATACCCACAAACACTTGGATGTGTATGCTACGTATATCTGAAACCAGGTGTAAGATGTCTGCGTGTATGCGGCACAAGCTTATCCCTGTGTATTTGCCACTGTGTGTGTGTATGTACTGTAACATAAGTCAGCGGACCATCTCCAGATTCACCCTCTAAAAATGGGGAGAAGTCAGCGACGTACAGTTTCTTGGAAACAGGAGTTGCTGTGCAGTGTAGTTTGCTAAGTTAGGACACATCTGTCTGTGTTCACACACACACACAGCTGAGATTTATGAAGCTGTTTTCTGGAATGTGGAGCTGCACAACTCACATTGCAAGTTAAAAAAGACACAAAAGTGCCAAGGGGCCAAAACTCAATTTGTGTCATATGTTAAACTTAGGTTAAGTAGAGTCAAAGGTCTTGAAAGGGTAAACAGTGTACGTGTTTCAGAGTGCAGAAAAACCTGAGAAAAATCTATTTACACCTTTAAACATCCATTACTGCACTACAATACATCTCTTTAAAACACCATTAAAGACTTTAACAGTGAATAATAAGCTAAATATGTTTGGGGAAAAAAAGCTGTATAATAACAATACTCAACGGAGACCCAACTATGGAGAACAGTTACCTATATGCTGATGTAGGTATTATTACACAACACAAGTCTCCTGCAGCATGTGTCACATGTGGATGGACAGTCAGTTGTGTGCGGACAAGACACTGCCCTGATAAATACGGGCAGCTGCACTTTCATGGCACTGATGGTAATTTAATACGACTGGAAGTTAGCTGGAGTGACACGTATCATAAGAAACATGACATATATGCATCATTTTTAGGGATTTGAGTCTCTGTGGACAGATTTAGGATACGTAAGGTCGGAAATATTCTGAATGTATGTCTGTCCAACTCAGATTTCAGTCTTGAACTTCACACCAGGGGTTGGTACACTGGTTCAGAGGCCGTCAGGGTGAGGCACTGGGGCCATAGTGGAGGGTGGTGTGGGAGTGATGGTCACAGTATGTCCTGTCCTGGCCCCTCTCCTGCAGCGAGGGCCTGCTTGCTGACAGCAGAATGACATCACCAGGGGGGCCCTTTGTCCCCCTTTTTGGGAGCGTTGAAATTTTGCACACAAAGGCTGCACGGCGCTCCTATCGCCAGATCTGAGTGGACGCAGCACTTTTGAAAATCCCTAACAAGATTAAACCATAGCGCAATCAGCTGTCAGTCCGCACACACTAGCTGCTTCTCAGAACTCACATAGGATTTAAGCCCTGCTGTTTAAACTGAGCACGCAAACTATAGTGGGTCGGATGGAGGAATATTCTGATCTATATGGGCAGAGAGAGAGCAGTAACTACAGGGGCAATAAAACTGAAAGGCTGGCTGGCAAACTGTGTAACACATAGAAAGGTTGTAATACCAAGTGATGGAAAGTAACTAAGTACATTTACTCAAGTACTGTACTTAAGTGCAATTTTAAAGGTACTTTTACTTTACTTGAGTAATTCCATTTTCTGTGCTCCACTACATTTCAGAGGCAAATGTTATGTTGTTTTATCTGAGAACTTTAGTTACTTTGCAGATTCAGATTATCAATACAAAATATTATCAACTAATAAAATATGATTTATTATTGTATATTATTATTAAACTACCCTAGCCTATATAAAGTAATTAAAATGAGCTCCACTTTCACCAGCTGCAACATTAAAGTGATAAATTAATCTACTTTTACTTTTGGTACTTAATTTTTGATGCTAATACTTTTGTACTTTTACTTAAGCAGGACTTTTACTTGTAACAGAGTATTTCTACACTGTAGTATTGCTACTTTTACTTAAGTAAAACATCTGAGTACTTCTTTCTCCACAGGTAATACCTTGTCTGTTTAGGCTGATTAACAACCTGCATAACTGCTGCAGAATCTACATAAGTACTGCATTTGGACAGTTGTTAGGGGAAAACACAGTATCACCAACATGTGTTTTCACCTTTCCTGTCAATGAACTTACAGTACATTTAAAATCAATGAATATATCTACAATTTAACACATTCAAATATGTGATTCAGAGGTAGCATAGTCACACCAAATCCTATTCAATTCCACTAGAGTCAAAGGCTGAGATGGCAGTTAGTAACTCTGCTAAGCTAGTTTCCATTAACAAGAGTTTAGCTGTTTTTGCCATTATTGTAGAATTTAGCTACTGCCTTGTTTAGTTATTTGAAAAAACAAACTTAATGACCAAGATTCATATCAGTAATGAATATATCTACAATTTAATACATTTAAATAAGGTAGTAAGCTTAACCAAACCAACTCATGAATTCCACCAGAGTCAAAAGCTGAGATGGCAGTTACTTCAACTCTGCTAAGCTAGCTACTGTTAGCAGGAGTTAAGCTGGGTTTTTTTCCTCCATTATGATTGAATTCAGCTACTGCCTCATTTATGTGGAATAACAAAATTGAGAATAGATTAATGTACAATTTGATACATTTAAATATGTGATTTAAAGATAGTTTAATTGCACCAAATCACATGAATTCCACTGGAGTAAAAAACTAAGATGGCAGTTAACTGCTATTCTAAGCTAGTTGACCTAGCTAGAAGGACTTTAGCTGGAGGGTTTTTCCATCATGATTGAATTAAGCTACTGCCTCATTTAGTTATATGGAATAATAAACTAATAACTATTAAGATGCTGATTAATCAAAGTGGGCATTTATAATTACAGATTAGTTACAGTGACAAGTCAGTAAGTAAATTTAGTTTTAGCTTTAGCTAAAGTTAGCCGTGGCTACATCTCCCGAGCTTTGGCTGTCTAATAAATTGTATATGCAGTTTCATCATATACATTTCTACAGCATAATCATCTTGTATATGTTAAAGCAGATGCCAAAAGGTCAGATTCCTGTCCTAGCTTCATTTTGACAAATATGCTAGTTACTAGATACTGCATTTTGGCTTTAGGCAGTTTAATGCAACTTGAGTGATCTTCTTTTGGTCTAAAAAATTAAAAGTATAATTCAAATTTTAGTGTTCTCATGAGAGTTTTTCGCTGTCTTGATCTGTTGTTTTAAGTATCTGTCTGTGTTTGTGTTGGCTGCAGGACCTCTAGGTGCACATCCATCCGGTTACATCACTGCACCCTTGAGAGCTGCTGACTACACGTAAATCAAGGCCATACAAGTGAGTTCCTTCATCCTCTTTAATTTCAAAGAAATGTCTTTCCTGTGCTAGTACACTTAACCCTTCTGCTAATCTTCGACAAAATCTTCGAAACAGATGAGTAGCTTTTGTTGCTGCTGTTGTCCAGATGTGTACCTACAGTATCTCAACGTTTTCTCAGAATACGACATAACTCAGAAAAGAAAGGCACACGTGATGGGAATAAATCCCAGCATTGCAAGGGGTACTCTCTGTGTAACAGCATATGTTAGGATTTCACAGCTCGTGTCAGATTTTCTTCTTGTGCAGTTGCTATGCTAGCCTCTCCCTGGAATAACATGTTGTCATTTTGTCAGGATGCAAACAGCTAATAACTGTGAGTCTGGTCCTCCGTGATATGGCTCATGTTGTCTCATCATGTGAATTTCAATTTTACAGGCTTTGACTTCCACGTGTGAAGAGTCTGCGTCGTGCAACTTTCAACAACAGACCTAAATATAGAACCAGGACAATGTAAACCTCTTGGAGTGTCTGGCCAGGGAGTGAACGATTCACCTGGTTGCCATGACCCATCATTATAAGTTACCTGTACTATTACTATGTTTATTTTTACATCTCTAATGTCCAACAGCTGATAAAAGACCTCACCTTAATGTGAATTTCAATGTAATGTTTGTTTTTAAATTAACGGTTAGATTAAACTTTTAGATCCCAGTTTTAGATTGAACAAGATAACTCTTAAACTCCTGCAGCCAAAAACCTCCTGAGGGCTGTTTTTAATTGAAAGTGTCCTCCTCAAAAGAGTTTTAAACGAGCGCCTACAACAATCTGCATCAAGTGGAAGCTGATTACCTCAATTGCTGTTCAATGCTCATTTGTTTCCAGGCGACTTGCTTTGTGTTTGTGTGCTCTGACCGTAAACACTGAACAACTGATGACATGTGCATGCATATATTATAACGTATANNCTCATGTAAATATTGAATTACACTAATAACTAAAAATACAGCCTTTTAACAGACTCTTTCTCAACAGTATGTTGTGTAGCTTGCTTCATATGTCTAGATAAGCATGGTAGTTTTTGGATCTAATATCGTTTTTTGTTTATTGTTTTTTAGCAGCCTTTAATGAACATCATTTCCCATAAGGCCCAGATGTTCAGAAGAGGTGAGTCCATGAACAATTTGAGGGGTCACGACTAGCTAAAACATGTCTGTAAAGTTTTAGACAGCAGATTACAACTAGAAAGTGTGACTTTAGAAATCACTTTAAAAGAGATCTAGTGTGTAGTGTTCCTGTTAAATCTCAGGAACACTACAAATTTAAAAAATGCTAAATTAACGATTGCATTTAGTTACAAAAGCTAGTGGAACAGAGGCTAGCCTGGACATGACGCCATGACAACTCTCTATTCATCTTATTTTCAACGGAAATACGGACGCAGTCAGTTTCCATTTTTTTGTGCGAGGAAAACCGGAATCGTTAAATAAGCTAGTTAAGTTAGTTAGTTCTGTTGACGGAAATGATCAAACGGAAGTGCGGCACAAAAACCGGAAGTTCGACTAACTGTTTACTTCTGCGTTCCAAAATAAGGTGAATATTTACTCCAGCTTAATTATATGATCAATTAAATGAGTTAAAAATTGAACAATGAGTTTCAAGCATTGGACTCTCCTCAAATTTCGGACCTGAGACATTTAGGGGGAGATGAGCTGACATGAAGACCTTAATGAGGTCTGCCAAAACAATGGGAACACAAATAGGTCATCTTTTGCTAATGAAGATAAAGGGCTCCCTTTATTAGCGAGGGCATTTTCATTGCTAACAAAAGGGTGTCACTTGGCATTTAACTTCACTCGTACACAGTCAAGTCATGTGCAACATGAGGCTTTTTTAAACAGTCTTTTCGATAATTGCAAAACATTCGCGGTTGAGAAATCAACACCAAATTGAAATAAATACTAATTTCCACACTGTTGGCAAAGCTGGTACTTTTATGATAAAGTTTCTGCTCTCATTGAAAAAAGCTTCCGGCTCCAGACTCTCTAGTCAAGGGTTTAACCTCTGTAGTCTGGAGGTTAACACCACAGCTAATCTAATCTGGGTCTTTGCATAATTAAAAAGAAAATGAATGTGGAATAATTTAGGAATAATTTGCAGTGAAGTACTCCTTTCATTTATACTTTTTTAGTTGACCAGTGTGGTTAAAAACTGCGTGTGTTAAGCCTGCAAATACAGTGACATACAAAGAAATGAAATAAAAATGTTTAATGTTCTAAACCTAAATTCACAGTTCAGGAACTAGAAGGCAGATTAAACAAATACTGGAGGATTCCAAGTTGTGTTTCGTAACCTCACCCGTGTCGCTGATGCTACATTAAACATTAAACATGACAACAAAACCCATCAATACACATCTGTCAAATCACTGCAAACAAGTCTTTGAGAAATCAAAGGCCTATCTAAGCATGGATGACCTCTCCACCCTGCTGACCCTGACACAGCCGTCTGTAGGTTCTCCCGAGCAGGTCAGACTGGTGTCAAGCCCTGCGGTTCAAAGGTGAGAATAAGACCAGTGCTGCCCTGGAAATTAGACCAAACTAATTGTCCATCAGTCCACTTTAATTACAGTTGAATCAAAAGCAAGTCTAGTTCACCCGTTCCAGGGCCATGACACCGGCCATGGGCGGGGGTTGGGGGTTGTTACGGATGGAAAATTAAATTATGTATGCTGCAGTGCACTGGACACAAAAGCAAATTGCCAATTTAATTAACAAACAAAGACCCTTAAACAAGAAGCATGCACTGTAGTTGGGTTATAACATACAGTGCAATCTTTTGAAAACAGACTTTTCCTAAAGAGGCCTGTTTGAGTTGGTGTGGCATGTTGCATTTCCAAAATAAAATAGAAAAATACCTTATTAATTTATCCTGAAAATGGGTCACTACCACTAAAGTCTGTGTTTTACCTAATAGTTTATGTCACCTTTTGTTGATCTACAATACATTCACTCTTATATACTGTAACCGTAACTTGACATTCACATAAACATGTATTTAATTGTAAATCTTTTTTATCTGAACAGATTTACTTCACAGTTTCTGTCAATCAACGTGGTTTTAACTTAAGCCATGTTTATCATACATGCCTGTCCCAGAGGTGAAACCTGACCCTTGTTAAATTGCTCATTGCCCGGGCTAAATCCCGGCACCTATGCGTGATTTGTGATTAGCATATTAACATTAGCATATTAGCATGCTTATTGATAGTTAACAGTCCGGGCGATCCCCCCTGTTATTCCCACTGCAGCCTGTCTAACTCTGTCAGCAGCAGGGATCTCCATCTGCAGACAGCAAGCGCTCCCTTGGTGAAAGGTTTAGTGCACTTGCTTTGATCAGATAAATCCTCATGCCAATGGATGCACCACCCCTTCCTCTGCTGCATTTTGAACCACCTCTGGAAGATAAAGAGATGCTATGATGCCAGAGCATTTCTAGATTCACAGCCTGGGTTAACAAGAGAGTAGACCAGTGGCTTTATTTCTGTGCAGAAGTGGCAACAACATGTGAAGCACTTAACCTCAAAGATGGCGTAAGTGCACTTCAGTCTGTAGTGCTCTTTCTCTTGAAAGTGCCACCACACGGAGGACTAGAGGAGAAGTGGCTTGGACCCTGATCTATGCATATGCTAAAGTATGCTCTAAATGTGTTGTGCTTGTGGCCGCATTCCTTATCTCTGCTCAAAGTTTGCCGCCCAAGATTCGAGCCACGTGCGGCTTTGGAGAACTGCTATAGAATATCATCCTGCAAGCAACTCCTCACAGTGAGGAATGCCTATTTTTGGCTGGACTGCTGCATATTTCTGCATGGAAAAAAAAACCCTCCTGACAGCACTGTTGAGCAGTCACAGCCAGCTGTGAAGTGTTGCTTTTAAGGACTCTTACTGTAAAACATGTGGCTGCCTTGCTTAAATCAAGCTATTTGTGGCTACGTGATTATAGTCTAGACATGCCTCTGTTTTTTAACATGAATCTGGAGTTACATCTGAATCTACAGATAACATACACAGACTTTGTGCAGTAAAAACATGGAGTCTAGTACTTTGTCAGTCAGATGAGGGAAAAACCCACTGGCTGTAGATTCCCATTAAGAAATCAGAGGCTGATTGTTTAAAAGAATGAAGGATTAAAGGAATAGCTTGATATTTTGGGATACACGCT
Organism: Oplegnathus fasciatus; assembly: GCA_003416845.1. Lineage (NCBI taxonomy): Eukaryota > Metazoa > Chordata > Actinopteri > Centrarchiformes > Oplegnathidae > Oplegnathus > Oplegnathus fasciatus. The sequence continues at coordinate 302,688 of NTHP01000547.1, read as the reverse complement.
TATTCTCTTTCTTGCCTAGCGTTAGATGAGAAGATCGATACCATTCTCTTATCTATAAACTACAGCCAGCAGCCGGTTAGCGTAGCTTAGCTTAAAGGCTGGAAGCTGGGGGGGAAACAGCTAGTCTGGCTCTGTCCAAAAATAACAAAGTCCACCTACCAGCAACTCTAAAGCTCACTAATTAACACGTTATATCTTGTTTGTTAAAACCATACAAAAACCAAACTACTTGTCGCCACTGTTAGGTTGCCAGGAAACCAGCTGGGACTCCAGGAAGTCACTGTACCCAGACAAGAAATAGTCCACACATAACATGACCCGCCCATAAAGCCACAACTTGTTTTTACACTTTTTTTGTATGGATTAAACAAACGAGGTATAACGTGTTAATTAGTGAGCTTATAGGTTGTGGTATAGGCAATTGTTTTTAACCTTTGGACAGAGTCAGGCTAGCTGTCCCCCCCCATTTCCAGTCTTTATGCTAAGTTAAGCTTAGCTAAGCTCTCCTGGCTGTAGCTTTGTGTTTAGCATACAGGCATACAGAGAGTGGTATCGATCTTCTCGTGTAACTCTCAGCAAGAAAGTGATTTATTTAAATGGACAGCGTTTCATTCCGGTCTGTTAGAAGTTTTTTCAAAATAGTTACCACACACATGTATATACAGACAGGTGACAATTAAAGGAAAAACATACATATTGTCTCAGTAATGTGTTGGGCCACCACCTGCCACCAGAACAGCTTCAATACACCTTGGCATTGATTCTACAAGTCTCTGAACTCTACTGGAGGGATGAACACCATTCTTCCAAAAGATATTCCCTCATTTGGTGTTTTGATGATGGTGGTGGAGAGTGCTGTCTAACACGTGGGTCCAAAATCTCCCATAGGTGTTCAATTGGGTTGAGATCTGGTGACTG
>NTHP01000547.1:285790-301753 GCA_003416845.1 Oplegnathus fasciatus | reverse complement strand
GAAGGCCATAGCAGATGATTCACATCATTTTCATACTCATCAAACCATTCAGTGACCCCTCGTGCCCTGTGGATGCAGGCATGGTCCCCCTGGAAGACACCACTCCCATCAGGATTGAAATGTTTCATTTAATTATAAAGGTGATCACTCAGAATAACTTTCTATTGATTTACATCGACCCTTCCCCTTAAGGGGACAAGTGGCCCTAAACCATGCCAGGAAAAAGCTTCTCACCTATATGGGAGCATCTGCATTGGTTATATTTTCCCCCTCATTTATTCAGGTTTTTCCTTTAATGTCACCTATCTGTATATACCAATTGGCTGAGAGGCTGACCATCCAACCCGCTTAGGGTGAAACATCTCAAAACTATTAACAATTCAAGTAGAATGCTATTATAACTCACTCAAAAGGACATTAATTTAACTGATTGTTAATTGTTTTGTCACCGTTTTCCATCCAGCCATGCGCCTACCTGTGATGCGTGTATAATTATGCTCCTTCTACTGAAGTGATCTTAAAACCTGAATATTTTACATTTGAAGTTCACCATTTAGCTGACACTGCTACTCATTACAGGTATTTACTGTGCACTTGTAGTCACAGAATATATTTTATCTAGATTTTGATTCACAGACTATCGTACCAACACATGGAGCCAAATCTGCTGAAAACTGAGCTTTCAGTTAGATTACCATAAAGGCATAGGAGGGTCTTTCAATTCACAGACATCATGAAAACAATTTAAAAACACGCAAACCATTAAAATGGTATTTCCAAAATATTCCCACTGTTCCCAGGGTGGTCATGTAAAAGAGTCAAGTGTCTGGGAGTGGGGTGGGGGGTGGAGGGGATCCAGGCAGGAAAAAGTTTTATTTTTGACTTCACAGCTGCAGGATCAGGTCCAAGTAAAGGACGAGGGAAGTGGAGGGGAGGGATGTGAAGTTTTTCAGAAGGAAAATGAGTTTTCATTTCACAGCGGAGGAGAGGGAGGATTGGAAAACTAATGAAAATGTATACACTTGAGCATTACTCAGACATACAAAGGACCCTGTTATCTTCTAGTTATGCGAAATATCATAACATGCCATCACTCAAGTTTAGATCCTGATTTTCTCCTTTCCTTTCACTACAGATTTTGCATCCATTAAAAACATATGGCTCTGTTTAATGGCTAGCAATTACATCTGAGAAATAAAAAGTCAGTCCATATTAGAAGGATTGAACATACACCTCCGAGAGAGCTGGTGAACAGTAAGTACACTTAATGCCAAGGATAAACAAGCAACATATGTTGGTGATAATCTTAATGTAGACACCTAAATAAATCTGCTTCAACTGGTATTAGTTCTAATTTATGGAGGAATGAGCAACATATTCAGCTGATTTATACTGTACATGTAGTTCTACAGTTCGTCCTTCATATTAGTGTTGACAGAGAGTAATGAATGAATCATCATTAACATCACTGATCCCTTTTAGCCTTTAGAAAAGCTAGACAAAGTTGAATTGCTAATACCAATCAGAAGCGTATCCATTATCTTGCGGACTAAAGCCATGATCTGTGTGATCACATCCTCTTGTACACTCAATGTAAAAGGGAAAGTCCATCAATCAAAGTGTCCTTTAGGGGGCTATGAAAGGCTTGACGTTGCACAAACAGTAATTTGACTCGTCCTACCTCTAAAGGGGCCCGGGCGTTGTCACGTTGTCCCTGAGGTTCACAGCGGGGGTCTATACAGGCCTGACCAGGATTCCTGCATCAATCTGGAAGTGTCTCCTCGTTCAGAGAAGAGAGGCCTAATGGGAGAAAATGTACCACCTCATCACCACCTCCCAGGGCTGCCATAATGGAGCATCCATGGTCATTAATGGAGCGTACCTCCCACCTCAAGAGTCTCTATTCAGTCTCTGTCATCATTCACGGCCATCACTTCCTCAGAATTTAATGGTTTTGGAGGTCCCTTTTATCCCATTGTCTCTACGCCTCTGTGTCCCTTCCCCATTTAGGAGCCCAAACTAGAGGACGGGCCTGTTAGTTGGGCGTTGGGGCTGACCTCTGCACCCCTTCACTGGAGACTCCTTCAGCTTTGTTTTGGGCCTCTGTCCCCCTTGCCAAGGCAAATCAGACCCCAGGCGGGTCATGGAGAGAGGGAGCCACTGGGGGTCTCATTGTCTTCCCATTCACATCATAGACAAGTGGCCCGGAGTGGACATCAGACGCTCCCTATAGCCACACACACTGAAGGGACAATGTCCACACAAAGTGACAGCTCCTATTGGGAGAGGAATGCATGTGAATCAAGAAGGTTCAAAGAAGCACGCCAGCAAACCAACGACATGGGAATATTTGATTGCCAAGCGCTATTTCTCCCTCTTCCATCATCTTCATGCAACAATGAGGAAGATTACAGTCAAAACGATTTAGTGTAATGTAAAGTTCATCATATAGCATACTTAATGCATTAGGAAAGTATTCGTATGAAGCTGAACGTTGCATTTTCCTCCTGCTTTATTCAAAAATGCCTCAGGAAAATCAGTTAGAGATCCACCAGAACTGACCATTACAGGCTGATTCTACGTTTCGTGCTTTAGGGGGCAGGAGAGAACCAGAGGAAAAGATTGGCTGGACCGCACAGGCAGGGCCGTGGGGTCGGAGCGAGCCTGCGGCTGGGGGGTAAGATTAGGAGGCAGCTGAGAGAGGGCACGCGGCCGTCCTCCAGTACACATTCCCGCCATGGCCCAAGGCCAGGAGCTGGGGATTAATACAGACTAAAGAGAAGGGCTGGCGTTGGCAAGTCACCGGCAATCATTTCCATGCATGTTCTACTCGTCTTTCTGATGACAACGTGCATTTGAATGCATGCAAATCAGGGTGCAAGGATTAATTTAGAGGACTGTGACGAAACTCATGCCTCGCTCATTTAATCACAAATTCATTCAATTACCCTCTTGGACACTTGGCAGGCTTTGTACATTTGCAGATCCATATAAAATATGGGGTGTGCTGCTATTGTGTGTGCGCTCTGATTTACTGAATTTTCTCTGTTGGCTCTTTGGAGCATATTCTCCCGCCTGATACTGTGTTTTCTTATCTCTCCTTTTCTCATCTATTCTCAAGTGGTAATATAGTGAGATTAGAGCACCAAAGCCTCCTGTAGATCTATTGACCACCGATTCATCGGCTCATCACAGGACATATTGCTGTTTTGTTAGCCCTGTGAAAAGCGGCTTAAGAGGTTCATCCTTGGTGTCACCTGCTGAGAGTTAGAGCTGGGCCTGAATGGCAGTCTGTACTGTAATAGTCTTTCCAGTGTCTGAAAGGGGGGGCCTTCAATCTAAGTGTAATCACATCTGCAGACCAGGAAACTGGAAATCCATGTTTGAGAGCCAGGTAAGTGGGAATTGGGTCTTTTTCAGGCTGCTTCCTATTATCTGCTGTTGGCAGCCAAACAAAATTGAGGCAGGTGATGAAGAAGTGGATGAAAGTAGTTCTGAATTAATTTTCTTTTTTTTCTTAAAATTTCATAACAATATAAAAAAAATGTTCTTTTTACATATTCAAAAGTGCGAATGTTTTTATTGAGATAATGGAAAATTAAAATGAATTTACTCATCCTCTGTGGTCATTTACCAGGTGTATCATGAGGTCACCGTACACTGATAGAAAACAATACATTCACGTAAGAGCCAAACACAATCTTGTGAATCATAGTTCAAGACAATAATCAGAGAAATGGCATCAATAAGAAGAGAGTAGGGGTTTTATAGGAATCACACGCAGGTAAAATGACACATTCTAGGTAAAAGGTTAACAAGGAGGAATCGTTTACAGCTGATTTCATCTAAACATTCAATATTTTCACACCCTAACTGGAGATCTCTTTATTTCTGCAATCAGCTGAAGCAGGGAGCTTTAGCTTTAGGTTTGATTGCGTTCGCATGCATAAATGCATAAGTGTGAGTACGTATTAAAGCCGCATACACCACAGGATATGACTTACAGTGCTGGAGCTGAGACATAAAATTTAGAAATAAAAGTAGTCACTGATCATTATCCTAACAGACTCACATATTTTTTCACAGATCAGGACATGCTCTTTATGGATAAATGTGTGATCATACTCCCCTGTTTTTAGAATCAGTGAGAGGGCAGTCAGCTAAAAATCAGACTTTTTGGGGGGTAACTTTGTCTTAATTCAATGACTGACTTTTTAAGATAGACAGGAAACAGAGACAGGGGTATAGCATGCAACAAAGGTCCCCAGCTAGAATCAAACCAGGGACATTGCAGTTACATTGCATGCATCTTAACCACTAGGCCACCTCCAGCTAAAACTCAGACTTGACTCTGTATGAAGTGAAAGTGTCTCAACACTTTAATGCCTTTACCAGCATTTGAAAGTCAAGATGTTGTTAATATTACACTAAATGTAACTGTGATAGCACTGGAAAAAGCTGATACATAATTGTACTGCACGTGTGATATTGAGACAATATGGTGACCAGCAGGATTTTCCCTTCATATATTTTCCCTCGCAGGTCTTTGTGGCTTAAAGAGGATCAATCCAACACAAAACACAATTGAACACAGAGGTGTCTTGACTTCGCCCCCTCACCTCTCCTCTGTGCCTCTCAGTGTTGCCACGCCGACGTCATGGAATGTGTGATGTCATTGCCCGAGCACACACGCAGCACATGCTCTCACCTGGTTTCCACAGCAACCAAACCACAGCTGTTTCCTCCCTTGCACATGTCGCGGGAGGTGTTCAGTGAAAGGCCCCATGCGTACCTAGAAAACATCAAAACAGGGAGGTGCACAGGTTACTTGTGTGCGCACTGTGATGGACAACAATAGCTTTTTCTCTGGTTTTGTCTCAAACCAGCGTGTCCTGTGTGACTCACAGCAGCTAAAGTTAAATGCTCTGAGGCTTCAGATTCAACACCTTTCACTCACCGCTTTTTAATACATCAAAGGCTCAATTTGTGACACATTTTGTGGCTGCGCCTGCACACTCCAGGCCCAGGACAAAAAAAACAGATTTTGTTTAAAAAAATCCTCCTGAGTTTCGTTTTTCACTTATAGCTCATTCAGAGGGCACAAAGTCAGTAAAGAAGCACCAACTTAATGCACATTAACAAAATGATCTGAAGTTTCCAACATATGCTCATAGTAACGTAAAGCATATACTGTAATCATACACTACATATACTTTATATTGTACTCGTACTAAAATGCTTTTCAACCATTGACTCACATTCACTTATAGACAGTGGTGGAATGTAACTAAGTACAGACATCAAGTACTGTACTTAAGTACAAATTAGAGGTACTTTTATTTTATGTAACTTTATACTTCTCTTCCACTACATCTCAGAGACAAATATTGTACTTTTTACTCCATTACATTTATCTGACAGCTTTAGTTACTTTTCAGATTACAATTTTTCATACCTTCCTGTCCAGTGAAAACCATGTATCTCCAGATTTGGTGATCTTGAATTAGAATTTTTCTAATAAACTGAAGGATGAAGTGTTTTCTGTTAAGCTAAATAAACTATTTAAACCCTCTTTGGATCAGCTGGAAAACACATCGTCACAAAGCTGAAAACAGGCTGTTTTTCTGAGCTCATGAAAACTTTTTAGAGATACGTGGTTCTCACAGGACAGCAACGCTGCAAACATATGATAATCTTATAGACCATGATGCATTGCTGTAGATTAAACTACCCAACAGTATATAAAGTAGTTAAAATGAACTCAATCTGAAACATCTGCAGCAGTAAAATGCAACATACACATTAATGCAGCAGTGATATTAATCCAGAAACATCAGATATAAAGTAAAACGCTGACAGGGACCATTTTACTGCACAATGAGTACTTTTACTTTTGATACTTTAAGTACATTTTGATGATAATACTTACGTACTTTTACTTCAGTAAGGTTTTGAATGCCGGACTTTTACTTGTAGAGGAGTATTTTCACAGTCTGGTATTAGTACTTTTATTGAAATAAAGGATCTGAATACTTCTTCCACCACTGCTTATAGACAATGTTCTCTACAATAATGGCTCTAAATTTCTGGCACTAAAAGAAACCTGACTGTACATGCTGTTTGTGATCCTTCACCAGGGTCGTTCCCAGAATTTGAGAGATTCTGAGATTATGACCCCTGAATGTTGCTTTTTTTGGATAAGAAGTTGTTTTTTGTCTGGTTTGGGTGGAAAAATGACTAATAACTACACTTACAGCTAAACTGCTTGATAATTTCCAGACACATTTCTTAAGAAGTTACTAAAGGTCTCAACTTTTATTATAAATGTTGTAAATAAAGAAAGGAGGCAGAGGAGGTGTCTGTGACAATTTTCTCTCGGCCACACACTATAAATAAATAAATGAATGAATACACGACAGAGTATAAGATACTGGAGCCAATGCGAAAATAAAAGCAGTCACTGATCATTATCCTGGCAGACTATTTCACACTTGATGTTCACCAAAACTGGAAATTTCTCACAGTTCCAACGGTTGCAAAAACCTACACATCCTCTGAACTATCTCAATGGTAGCTACAGCACATCAACATCTGTCTGGCTTAAACTCAGCCAGGCAACAGCTTTACTTGATCATTGTATTTCAACAGCACACTCTTGAGTTTTTAGAAATTTTAAAGGAATAGTTCGACATTTTGGGAAATACACTTATTCGCTTTACTGCCGAAAGTTCTGATGAAAACATTGACATCCTTCTCATGTCTGTACGGTAAATATGAAGCTACTGTCTGCAGTCAGTTAGCTTAGCTCATGAAATAGTCCTCCAAAAGCACTTTTTGTTTTCACACTTTGGTTTTTGTACGAATTAAACAACCGAGATCTAACATATAAGTTGGTGGGCTTTACGGGTGCTGATTTAGAGGTTACCCTTGGACAGATCCAGCTAGCTGTTTCCCCCTGTTTCACAGGGTTTTATGCTAAGCTAAGCTAACCAGCTGCTGCTGGTAGCTTTGTATTTACTGTACAGATACAAGAGTGGTATCAAACTTCAATCAAAGGAAGAAATTAATTGTATTTCCTAAAATGTCAAACAATTCCTTTAACTGACTTTTCCAAGTGCAGCACAAAAAACCCCTGAATTTACTCTGTGGATCTGAACAGCAGCTGCAGACAGTGGCTCAATTATGTGAGCCAGGGGAAAGCACAAAATGCCACAGGTGACTCTTCTGTTAGTAAAGACTATACAGGAGCTTCATTTTCAGAGTGTGCTTGGCCTGATTGCCCCCCATCAGTCCTGCGCCTGCAGGCAGGATAAAGGGCTGCACGGACTTTGTATTCTACAATTAGACAATCAGACAAAAGGCGACGTTGAATTGACTTTGGCCAACTCTCTTGTGCACATTGTGTACAGACACAAACACAGAAAGAAATACTGTACAGTGCGTAACCACTTACCAGGCTCAGACTGACAAACAGCTGGTGATGGCAGTTAATCAACAACCTTTTCCTTCTTTGGCGGTTAACAGACCACACGGTTTGACTTCTAATAATACAGACGCACATTATCCAGGCACACTCGGCGTGCACACACACACACGCGCGCACGCTCACTACACTCGGCCTGCTCGGCGAAGCGCCAGGCCTTATGTGTAACTGGCATGACTGGTTATCTCCATGGCAACGGGAATGTTGGCCCCGGCGAGTGCCAAGAGAGCAGCTGGTAGGTAGTGGCAGATTAGTCTCCAAACAGATTTACAGCCAGTCAAGTACTGCATGCCCTTTGAACAGAGGAAGAAATTATAAAGAAGCCATTAGAGTGAAAGAAAACAAAGAAGGGATTGTAGTACAACCGAGTGAGTCCACTGACTGAGAGGAGCAGAAACCTTTTCCTAGTCGATCTGCCAGCTCGCTCGAGGTGCTGAGTGCGAGTGAAGAGCTCGTAGCTCGAAAGCAAATGTTCAAAAAGAAGCTCCGTCTTTCTGAGAAAATAATACAAGGCCGTTCGTTCGGTCTCCTGCTGTGATTCAGTACTGTGAGGTCTGGTGGAGGGAGGAATATATTTCAAACAAATTGATTATGTGAAGTTGAGTTAATTAGCCAGACTTTTAAGTTGTAGTATCTTATATGTAGATCAGGATAAAGACCACCTGCAGGCAAAACTCCTACTTTCCACAATTTTTATGTCAAATTTTAAATGTTAAATGCTAAATTCATTAAGAAACTAAGGTACCCTTCCTATCTTGATGTGAAGACAGAAAACATCTGCTTATGAAGGCCATGTGATATGACTAAAAGCTAAAAGATGGATCTTATAGTGAGATTGTTTTCTCAACTGCTCAAAGGTCAAGAATGAACATTGAACCTCAGCTTTTGAGCCAAAGTGGACGAGAAATCCTTAAATAAATAAAAAAGAAATTTCACAACAACCGTCTGCTGATGAAGATCATATAATATGACTGAAGGCACCAGAGCAGCTGCTCGATGGACACTGTGGTGAGGATGTCTTGTCAATTATAAACTTCCCCCATGTGGGAACTGATTCTTAAAACATGTTCGGTTGGACAGAGTTTTTCTCTTGCTGTCTCGCAACACATTTCAAAATGTTATCAACAAACTGTTAGAAAACTTCCATCCAAGCCTTGTTTACATCAAAAACCAGCAGCCTCTCTGATTGATGGCTGCTGTCCATCATTTACAAGATTGATTGAAGTCCTGACTTCATCCATTAACATGTAGATTAACATCAACATACTCACAGTGACAGACTGAGAAGGAGAGTCTGATTGGAAGTGATGATTAAACATATTTATTGATGCTATTTTGAGAGGTACTATGTACTTTTAAATGAAGTTAGGATGACTGTAGAGGGGCTTAAAATGTACACCTGTCTTAATGTTTGTAGGAGAATCACACACCTCTGCTGTCATATTTCAGCGTTATCTGTCTCACCCTGTTGTCACTGAAATAAGTTTTATTTTGCTGCTCTCCTAAGAAGTTTGAAACAGATTTTATGTGTCTTGTCAGTCCAGACTGGGTACATTTAAATCACAGCTTGAGCGTGACTTTTATCGTTTGATCACATCAGGATGCATTAAATATCAGCTGTAGGTTCATATAAATCATATTTTTGTCCAAATCCCCGTCAAATCTTCAAAACCAGATGATCAGATGATCAAATCTGCTTTGTGCTTCGGCCACAATGTGCATAAGTAATGTAAAGAGAGCCATACTTGGTGAGAAGCATCTCCAGGCCAAATGTGGATCTATACGTTGATGCCATTTCATGAAATCTTTTAAATCAGAGCTAGAAAATCGCATTAAAATGACAAGTGCAGCTACAAGCTTAGACTGATGTCAATCCAATGCTGATAAATCGACGCAAAACAACTTTTTGTGATCATTTGAGTCTCTGCAGCTGCGGTCTGCATCCTCAAATTCAACTCGGAAGTTTGAAACGTGTGTTTTGTTTGTTGTGTTTATTAATACATCATTCAAAATGAAAGCCAATGCAGCATGTAATAATGTGACAATGAGCTATGCGTGCCCTCCTGGTTTAATATACTGTTGCATATGCAATTGTTTTTATGACTTTTAAGAAAACGCCAAAACACATTTCTCATTCTGACATCAGGTGATTTAAATTCAAAAGTGAGTCTGTTTCAGAAGAGTCTGTGTCCATTAGAGTGTTTTATGTCTGCTGCTGTCACGCTTTACTGACTTTCATTGCAGCATCACAAAAAAAGTAAAGAGAATGAGCGACATAAACAGCATTTTGAATATCGCTGCTTTGAGTGTTAATGAAATCCTCAAAGGTGCTGATGAGAAGGCCAGACAGCAGCAGTTTTTTTTAGGTGTGATTAGATAGAAGTTGTCCATACTATCTGACACCAGTTCAGTTTTCTACAGTGAATAAACACATCAGTCATGCAAATTACTCTCATTTTGCCCCCTCCTTTTACTGTTAAAAATAAGCAGACATAAAAAGGAGTGGCAGCTATTGAGCATTTGAAAAAATCTAATTATATTTGATTTATTTTATTAAGAATTATCATTTCAAATTGTTCCTACGATTAATATCACACCCTACAACAAACGTTTCTTATGCTGCTAGCGTTGCCAAGCCATCCATTACCAGTCAGGGTGGGACTGATGATTACATTGATTCAGTTTGACTTGCTGCAGTATTCCCAATCCAGTCTGACTCAGGAATATCTGTCCTCGCTAACAAGCCTCCCCTTTCTGCAGAGCTCATCATGTTAACACTGCGCTGCATGCTCCAGCAGCTTGTGAGCCACGGAACAGATAAGAGGGAGCATAACCAACAATGAAGGCGGTGATTAGCACACCATGTAAGTCCGTATCTAGCAGTCAGAGCTTATTTGTGCAACTTTTTAACTTTTAATGCTGGTGAGGAAATGAGGGCTGTCGATGTGTGTCAATGGGTGCTCGGCTGGCAAGAAGTCAAAAACACCTTGCTGCAGGCTATGCACTTGACATTACCTCCATTATCTTGATGTCAACATGACATCACTGGTGACCTCGTGTCAGCTTATCAAAGATAATCACCTTTATACGGAGAAGCTACAAGAACGCGAGAAGAAAACAGATCAGGGATGAACAGGATTTGAGCCCCCTGATGAACAATTAGGAACAAGTCTAGGCATGTCTGACGAGCGCCCCACTGCCATCCCATCAGTGGGTGAGCATGAAGTGCAGCATGAATCCACAGACTGTTGGGAGTTTACACCCTTTCTACAGACCAGCAGCTGCCTCATGCAGCTGTCCGGGGATGCAGCTTGTGAAAGATCCAACAGAACTGGTCAAAACAACACACCACGAAATCAGAACAGGTGAAAAAAAAAAGGCCACCAGAAAGAGGCTTGCTGCACAGATTTATTCAAGAGTCCAGTGACTGGAAGCATGCTGCGCTTCCAAACGACTGCCCGTTTCTTATTAAACATAACAGGATCCATGGATGGATTACTGAATGCGGCTAGTGGGCACAGGCCCAGGGGCCCAAGGGGTCGGGGGGCCGCTGGGCCAGAGCCTCTGTTTGAAGTGAATGTTAACATTTCTTGTTGGAAAGAAAAATCAAACCACTACAAAGAGACATAAAACAACTACGAAGAGACGGAAAAGGGCCACAAAGATACAAAAAAAGTCTACACAGACACAAAAAATATCCACAAAGAGATGCAAAACTTCTGCAAAGAGACGCAAAACAAGCACAAAAAGACCTTAAACAACTATGAAGAGACATTAAATGACCTCAAAGACACAAATAACAACCACAAAAACACACAAAACAAATACAAGGACACACAAAACAACTACAAAGATATAAAACAACTACAAAGACACAAAAAATGACCATAAAGAGACAGAAAATGACTAGAAACAACGTGACTGTAGTTGTTTTGCATCTCTTTCAGTCTGGGTGTCTTGCCCCTACAGTATATAGGAGGCGTGTAGGGCCTTTTAGATGTCTGTGCTCCGGGGCCTGTTGTCTCATAATCCTCATCATGGACAATGAAACCATTTATTTCATAAGCCTTAGGCTCAACACTCCACTGTACAGCACTCATCATGTATCAATCAGAACTTTAAAATAAAACTTTTACAACATGGAAACAGGCAAAAGGAGACAGTGTCTCTTAAAAACCTTCTCTTATGTAATTCTGTAGCTTGTAAGTTGGCACCGTGCCTCAAAACCTAATGAAAGAGCTTACAGAGAAGTTCAGTCTTCATATAAAAATGTGCTAATTCCACAAATTAGGGCCTTTAACTTGTCCTGAACCTCGGAGGAGCAGGAACAATGGCTTTTGATTTTAAATGCACAGAGAGGATATTAGTCGGAGATAAGTGAGGTGCTTCTGTACAATCGCTGTTTCCAAACTGGGCTGTATATGAGGAGGACTGGCATTCTGTCAAATATCTGATATAAAAGGAAAGAGTATGGCTCACATTCAGCAAGTTCACAGAGTTCACAGAGGCAAAACTAGATCCTGTAAAGTTACTGAGTGCCTTAATAAATGGTGCCAACAACTTAAAACTTTTATCATTTAAAGAATTGTTTGTCATTTTGGGAAATATTCTTATCTCTCATTCATTATTTGTCATTATCTCTTACCAAGAGTTAGATCAGAAGATCGATACAACTCTCATATCTGTCCGGTAACTACAAGGCTACAGCCAGCAGCCGGTTAGCTTAGCTTAGCATAGGGCCTGAAACATCTAAGTTAAGTTAACTCTCCATTAGAAAGTGTACTTCCCAAGATGCTGAACTGTTCCTTTAACAGCTCAAAAATGTGTCACTTTCTCCTTCTTTTCAGCAAAGTGAGTCACAGCTTCTTCTTGTAAAAAAGCCATAATGGTGTTGTTGTTGTTTTATTTATTCTGACACACTGATTTCATTATTTGTCGCCACATGTTGAGTTTGCGAAAGAAATGTTTTATTTGTGAGACACTTGGGTGACAAAAACAAATGAGGATTATCACTTTTTATGCAAAACAAAATAGTGTTTTTCAAGTGGGAAAGCAGAGGAGGAAATGAGAACCACATTTCTTTAAACTTTTGCTCGGCAAAGAAGTTGCTGAAAATGGAAAAGTGAATCAAAATGGACAGCTTTTTGTAATATTTTCCACCCAAGCCCAGTTACCTGTATTGTAAGAGGCAGAATTTCCATACAGTGTAACTATATATTCATATGAATCAGAATGTGATTTGTTCTAAAGTGGGAGAAGAGTGAAAAAGCACAGGCACCATGGTTTCTGCTGCAGTGGTTAATGGATAAACAATGGGCTGCATTCTCCACTCTCCTCTTTTCCTTCTTCCTGGTCTTTTTATAGATGCCTTTCTTTCTTTTTAATGTCTCCCTGCCTTCCCCTTTGACATAGGTTTAAACCGAGCCATATCATTAGGGAGTCAAGAGCATCTCTGTTGTGCCTGTGAGGTTTCCCCTCTTGGTTATATAATGATCTTCCCGTAGGCCTCTTCTGGTGTTGGCGGCGCTCCCTGCCTGCTAACCCGGCCCAGCTTTGGCCCGGCTCCAGTCCAAACAGAACCCACTTTGTCCTCGACTCTGTTTTTGGCACCAGCTGTTCGTGCACGACTCCAGCAGCTGACTCCTTTGTTTTACTTACAGCCGGCTTTTTCTTCTTACATCACCTTCTTTTCTTTTTCTTTTTTTTTTGTCTCCCAGTTTGATCTGTTTTTCAGGCCTCGCTGTTCCCTCGCTTTCTGTTTTTCTCTGTCTCTCTTTTTGTCTCACTTCTATTGACATTTTTTTCCAGCACTCACCTCAAGCACTTTTTTCCCCCCACTGTCTGCAGAGGAGGCTGTTAGTGCTGTGATGTATGAGGGCAGCTGACGCCCACCTGCTTCCCAGCAGTCAGTCTGGAGGGTGTTTCTAAGCTCCACCATCGGCTATTGGCTATTCACTCGGCTCTACGGATGAATCAATACCAACTGTCACACCTGTCGCAGCTCCTGGTAAACACTGGCCACGGTCGCTGCAGTTAAACCATTAGTAAAAATGACTAATGACGATATAATTATATTTTTCTACCACTGCCAACAATGTGTCATGATTGGCTATTATTTTACAACTTCATGATAGCCCACTAAAGCTGGATTAAGTCGTATTTTATGGAGGAAGGACGGCAGCGTCATTAGCAGTGATTTATAGCTGCAGTAAGTGCTTTGAAACACTAAAATTCATAAAAGGAGGAAATTAGCTTAATAATTGAGAGCTACTGAGAGGCAATTCTCTAATAATCTCTCTTGTTGGCAGAATCTTCCTCTTTGCTATCTCAGCTTTGCACAGGTGAAAGTACAGCTGGTGACCTTCTCCTCATTGGGAATAAATGATTGGTCCTGACAGGCTGATGAGTGGTTCTAATAATGCCTCTGATGAAATGATTTTATTGTTCACAAAGTCTCTGTCTCACAAATACAGCTAATAAAGGGAGGCCTTTAGTCTCGGTCCGTGGAGCAGACGAGAAAGTCATCTAATATCTGCAGAAGACTCGCAGGAAAGAATCAATTAAATTGTTAAAGAGCACTTTTGCAGAGAACAATGTGAGATGAGAGTCGGCTCTTCAGAAGCTGTCAGCGCTCATTTCCATTTTATCACAGAGAGAAGAAGAAAAAGAAGAAGGAGAGACAGCTCAAAGAAAAGACAAAACAGGACAATATCAACACTGAGGTCAGATGTCACCCCCATCATGACTTAATTACTGCCTCCTTACATGTCTCAACATCAGTCGCCCACAGGGTAATTGAGCTAAAAGGTATTGATCTGATGTCCAGGCTAATTGTGCATTGGAGCTGACTAGCCGTGTAACTGGCAGACGTGACAGGTTTATGGGCCAGTGATGTATAAAGTTTGAATTTTATGTAGTACACCTGTCAGATCAGGGTGTGAGGGTGGCTGCTACCTTTCGTTCTGTAACAGCTCAATGTGTTCAATTGATTTGTGCTGCAGGCGTCTCTCCTCAGTGTGTTGTAAATCTTGATTGACATGCGCTTCACGCAGGTTTTATGCAGACAACACTGCTATTTGCTGAAACTTTACAGATGGCTTTGAGTTTAATATTGCACAGCTGAGTGGCTCTTAAATGCAGATAAACAATAAAAACTGTTGTGGCAATGGAAAATACTTGTTTCTGATTGGCTGGCAGTTGGCCATAAAAGTTGCCAGACTGACAACACTGCCTGCTAAAATGTCGAACTATTCTCTTTTTTTTTNTTTTTTTAAAGAAAGCTTTAGAGGTCAGCTGCTTCGGTTTCTATGATTTATTTCTTGTTATTGATTGGGCCAAGGGGTACCTTCATCTTTCATGGTAAACAGTGGTCAGTATGTATTCATTTTTCTTTCTTTCCCTAAGAAGATCTATTATGAATGCATTAGTGGATAGTGGATACATTCGTTTNNTATTTCAACATCTACAAGATAGGTCGGCACAACATTTTGTACAGACATTCATGGTTCCCAGAGGATGTATCCTAATAACATTTGCGGTCCCCTCAAGGTGGATATTTCTAATTTTAGTAAAGCGTCTATTGGAGGGATTGCCATTAAATATGGTACAGACATCCATGTTCTCCACAGGATGAACACTAATAACTTTGATGATCCCTGTACATTTCATACAGCGCCACCATCAGGTCAAAACTTTAATTTGTCCGGTACTTTGGTTTATGACCAAACACTTGGAAAACTAATAACTTTCACATAATTTCTATGTTTTTAGTGTGAACTGTGAGACATCAGCGTGTTGACAATGTTATTTTGAGTATGTTAACACAACAACAACTACAGACACTACCATTTTCAGCCAGGCCAGCAACTTAACTCTACACAGTGTGAGTCAGTCCAGTTCTTTGCTCCAGACTAAAATATCTCAACAACTATTGGATGGATTGCCATGAAATTTACAGATAAATTAATGGTCACCAGAGGATTAATTCTACTTTCTAATTCGACTTTAGTGACCCCCTGACTTTTCCTCTAGCGCCACCAGTAGGTCAAAGTTTGACTTTATTCAACAATTTAATTCATGACCAAGTGCTTGCAAAATTAATGACATTTTCATCAGCCTCAGCTGTACTCGTGTTTAGTGCTAATGAGGAAATGTTAGCATGCTGCGGTGAACATGATAAACAATATACCTGCTAAATATCAGCATGTCGGCATAGTCATTGTGAGCATGTTAGGATTTAGCTCAGTGCAGCGTCACAGAGCTGCTAACATGGCCATAGACTCTTTTCCTTACCAGATTTATAATTCTGTGCTGTGAATCAAATGTTATTGCTGTTTCAAATTGCTCTGCACTAATTTGTCTCTTCCTTTTTACTTTTTTGAGGACGTTGCTGTGCATAAATCAGTTTTTGTCCGTTGCATTAGATTTTGACTCCTGCCGCTATTTTAAGTGGGTCCACACTTCTCATTGACAACTGTGCT
>NTHP01000547.1:273095-284689 GCA_003416845.1 Oplegnathus fasciatus | reverse complement strand
AAAAATAAAAAACTAATCTCAGTTACTTTTGGTGAAGTGACTCCAAACGTTTTTGTGTTATTACACCTTAAAGGAGAACTAATCCATTTTTTAATGTTAATATTAATATTAAGAATCACATGACTACGTAAATGTGAAAGGAGTTGCTTGTAGTGATGAACCCACAGAGAATTACCACCCGACTTCGCAGCTCTACCAAGCTTTTTAGCTTCGTACAGTTCTTTGTTTAGCTGTCCAGCCGCAACTTTATTGTTTTGATTCACTCTCACCGCTCTCATAGCATCGTTTTCAGCCAGAAAAAAAGCTCTAAAAACCAACTGTACACTACCTGCTCAGCACCAAACAGCAGACAGACACAGTTAGAGACTAGCTGGTGAACACGGTGGAGCATTTAGCAGCTAAAGAGCCAGATATTTCCCCCAGGAGTTGGTAGAGACCAAAGACAGAGCTAAAAGGAGAGTGAATATTGGACAAACATTCATCGGATTACCAGAGACATCAGGGTAACGTGATACAGGGTAATTCTTCCTAATTTATTCGGTAATTTTTTGTACTGACGGTGTACAAGTACAATACATATTGATACTGTACATACATGTAGGTACAAGGGAACAAGATGTGAAGTTATAAGGGGGTAACAATTCTAACAGCCATATCACATAGTCTTCCTCTGCAGATGGAGTTTGCCCAGTTGTCATGGAAGAATTTAAATTTCTGAGAATCTGAAGGATTTCTTGTCCATGTTGGCATACAAGCTGAGGGTCAAAGTAACTTCTCGACCTTGGAAGCAGCAGTTGGGAGAATAATTTCACCACAAGGTCCTTTTAGTAGCTGTTCTGGAGCTGTCAGTCACATCTTATGATCTTCATCAGCAGATGGATGGAGGAGGAGTCCTTAAAGTGCTCAGAAAAAATAGAAACTGCTGTTTTCAAGGTCAATAATGAACTCTGAACCTCAAATTTGTATTCCAAAACAACATTGCACAGCAGCTTCACTAATGGTGTTTTCACTTTAACCTGTAAAGCAATCTCAGTAGATTTATAGGCAGACTTTCAGAGCGATTACACTTTTGAAGAGATCGATGAGGTTATAAAAGAGCAGAGATCAAAATCACATTATTGGTGTCTCAGCATTGTCAGCGATGATTTAACATCAGCATCACAGCACATACGTGTTCTGCTTAGTCATGACTTCACACCATCACAGACACTTACTGGATTTCTGAATTCAATCAAAGTGATTGAAGATCGGGCTGTAAGTGTCATTCTGGCTGAAGATGACGACAAATAATCTGTGGAAACATCCCGCTGAGGTCCATCTGTCCATCATAAAAGAACATATTTGTGAAGATATAGAAAAGATCCCAGAGATTTGGTGCAAAAAGGGCAGAACTGCAGGTCTTGGCTTTCTCAATTAAAGTGGGAATGTTTCTGCTGCAGTTTTGAATAAAAGCGGTCAGGTCAAGAGGCAATCAGTCAGCTTTTTGTATTTGCTTTGGTCTAAACTAAGAAAAGGTCATGCCCTCTTTAGTTTTAAACCCTTCTGATCTTTATAAAGATGTTTTTTTCACACAGGCTGTCAGGTAAGTAAAAAAGTCACGTCCTCAAGTGATGAAACAGCCACTGTGTGTCGAGCTTCATCACTAAACCTCTACCTGCTCGTTCACTGTGAGACACTCGTCATCTGAAACCCCAAAATGAAAAATTTAAAATCTGTGACTGTGCCGTCCTTTGTGCCACCGTCAGGTCACATCGACCATTTGATCAATCGTGCTGCGGGTGCTGTCTGGAGGATATATCGCCGTGGTAACAGAGTCGGCCATGCTGGACAGTAGAAGGGAAAGACTGACTCATCACGCTCAATAAAACAAAGAGCAAACAACAAGTGCGTCAGGGACGGATGTGCCGCAGCTATAAATGTCAAAAGCATCATTTCCCAGGGAGCGAGGCGGTCGGATCACAACAGAGCTCTCCAGGCGAGATGTTATGACAGAGAATATGTCACAGCCGGCTGACCTGATGATCATTTTCCATACCTGAAAAAAAAGATTTTTATATTGAAGTGATAACAGGTAGCTGGAGAGAAGTGAAAAATATTTTACTTTTAAAGTCTCAGGTATTCTGAAGGACTTACACACTGTAGAGCCCACAAATAGGCATTTCTGTGAGTGGAGATGTTGGATGGAAACAATCTCACATTTAGTGGAGCTTTCAATCACATCACACAATCTTCTTCGGCGGATGGAGTTTTCCCAGTTGTCATGGAAATGTAGATGTTCAAATTTCTATTTTTCCTGAGCACTTTAAAGGGGAACTCCACCGACTTTAGACATCAAAGTCTGTTTACAGGTCTCGGGGAGTGCGACTGGGGCTGAGGACTACGAGTTTGAAAATGACAAAAAAAAACCTGGGGGTGTAGAGTTAGAGAGAGGTGAGTTTACCAGAACTCTGCAGCCCGCTCCTCATCTCTGAGGCTAGAGGCTACATGAGCCACTACTAGCTTAACACACCTGAATCTCTGACCAAACTGTCAGCATTTGGGTTGCATTGTGGGTGATGTAGGCGCCAGGTTTTGACAAGGCAGAAGAATAAAAAAGACGATAGATCTGGTTCTGCTGCATCAATTTTGTTACCTTTGATACCTGATAACTGTCCACCGCAAGTCTGACAATACTATAGATTGGGGGAACTCTCTTTTAGGACTTCATATCCAAATTATCTTCTCATTCACTCTCATATCTGTTCATGTATTGTTTCTCTATTTTATGTCTTGATTTTGTCTTTTATTGTGAAGCACTTTATTATGTCCGATCTAGAAAGGTGCTGCATAAATAAACTTTTAATTTGTTACTGAATACCTGCTTAAAAAGTTGAAAGAGAATTTACATTTCTTTGTTTTCTCACAGTGTGAAAGAGAGATAGACTTCTGTAAATTGTAAAAAACAACAACCTGGAAATTGTTAAGTTGAATAAAATCTTTTCTTCTTAATGTTTGTTGTTTCATTGTCCAGCATGTTGAAGCATGTCTGAACGGTGCTTTTCATGCTTTGATTTAAAAAAAGATCTTAATATCAAGTTTGATTGAAGCTGCAACAGATAGTTTAGAAAAGGCTGAAATGTTGACATACTCATGGACATTTTTCAACAACCTAATCATGTCACTTCATTTCCCCGCAGCAGCAGCCCACAGCCCTTTAGTTTCTTTATCAGAGAAATCTCCATTTTTAATGATGCGCTGAGCATTAAAATCCTGTCTTTCTTGAAAACAGTGAAAGTATGTGGGAGGTCGCCGCCAGTGGGTGTAAAAAAAAAATTCCCTTGTTTGTTTTAGGATGTTTTGAGAAAATGCAGTTACATGGGAAAATAAGGCAAACCATAAACTGTTTCAAGAGACTGTCGTGGTTTAATTCAAAGTAAAAAGTGCTCGGTGGCGTGTTTTTCTTTGGTTTTAGCAGTAAAGAGCATGTTTTTGGGTGTGCAGCCTATTTGATTGTCTGTTTACTGTTTGTCAACTGTCACAAGTGCTTTATTGCATTGGAAGTGCTTCTTCCTTCTTCCTGGTCGCTCAAGGTTTTTCTTTCTATTTTGCACTCTGAGATGCTCGACCACATAAAAGACAAGCCTCTCTTATTTCATATGAATTTCTTGCCTTGGTTTGATACTCAGGATGCTGATGAGATGCACTTTAATTCGATTAAAATTACAACTTTATTTATTTATTTTTTATCCCTGTAAGAGCAATTGAAAGCAGCTTGCCACCCACATCAACAGAAACTCACACACATACAGTATATAATATAAGCTTTAAAAACTATATCATTGGTAATAAATACATTAATAATATCTAAAAAAACATGTTAAGATATACAAGATGTTAACAGTAAAAGTAGAAGTGTGAGTGAAGTGTCTCCTAGAGGCAAGGGTTAGGGTGAGGGTGGGAGGGGGGTGTTGCTGTGTTGTTAGGTCTCCCTCCTTATATAAAAAGTATATGAGGACACTGATGCTGTTGCTGAATAATATTGTGTTCCAGATAAAAGTATTTAAAACACAAAACTCTGTATCTGTGTGAGCATCAGTCAGAGACCTTCTGTTTCCCTTTTGGTTTCGGTAGATAGAGGGAGCTGCTCTCCTGTCGTTAGCCTCACTCTGAGCCTCTGAGTGTGACAGTTTGGTGACAGTTCATTCAACAGTCTCTTCTTTTTGAGCTTCCCAGTCACACAGTTTCCACTCTTCACTGAATTTCACTGGGTAATATGCAGCTTCCATCAGTGGAAAATCTTTTTAACGTCATTTATTTCACACTGTATTGGCTTTAAGATGAATAATTTTATCCCAGCTCCTTACGCTGACCTTCCTCCTGTTACATTTTTAATGAGAGGAGATTGGACGGTCAGCTCCAGCTCCTGTACATCCTTTCCTGTTTCTACAAGTAGCGATATTGACTTTATTTGATTTGAGGACAGTTCAAATGAATGCTCTGTACTCCAAATGGCCATCTGCTCTAACCTTGTTTCATCGACCATAAACAGGCCGGCTCCATCAGTGAAAAAAGGTCTTGGCCAAATATTTGCTGCTCTTCGACCCCATTTGGTTTAGTGTGTTCTCTGTTTGCATTTCAATGACCCACGGTCAGTGTCAGAACGATGGCACGTGTGTCCCTGACGAGCTGTCCCCTGATAAGACGCCAGCAGATGAGAAAGGGACCGAGGCCTTGTGGGATAAGAGCAGGGTGAAGGATGGAGCAAATGCAGACAGGCTGCTGGTTCACACACATATGCACACTCCAGCTCTGGTATCAATCTCCTCACACACATCACACACCCTGCTGCACCGCCGACCAGCTCTCTGATAGCTGCTGAAGCCTTCTTTGCTCTTGTCTTGCATTTCCTACCTTTAAAAGCTCGTATAATATCCTCACTGAAGTGTCAAGAACATGCATCGGGGAGCAATTGTTATTCATTGCTTTATTATCTGAACGGCACTTGTCGATTAAGTAACACCTCCCACTGCGCGCCTCCTCAGTCAAGCATACTCTGGTGCCTTTAATCCCCAAGCCTCCTAATTATTGCTCATGCAAATCACAGATCAGGGCTCACCAAATATTTTGTGAAAGAAAGAGAGAGTGCGGAGAGGATAAGGGAATGCAGGAGTGCGTCTGTGCATGCACGGGTGTGCAGCACTTTTTTTTTTTGAATTGCAGCAGATTTGGAATTAGCTGAGGAGGACGGGATTGTGCGGATTAGGCGGAGAGATTTTACCAAACGCAGACTCCGTATGTGTAATTCATTTTGGCGTCCTTGAAATTGCTACTGTGAGAAATTCAGCAGCTGCAACAGCAGCGCGGAGAGTCCTCAAATAGGCAGAATCCAGCCCCCCTACAACCACCCACAACACCCACACCACCACCACCACCACCACCACTCCCACGTTTCTCTGAGGCATGATTGCATGAAAGCCGTTGGGGGTGTGAATGCAATGGTTTGGGGGTTTTTTTGTGAATTTTGCAGCTCCTAAAAATATTTGAGCCTTTGTGGGGAATGGATGACATATCTCACAGTTTGATGCCTCTCAATGTGCACCTCTAATCCTGTGAAAGTGTGTTGAAGGGTTGGTCCACCCAAATCTCTAAAAAACATATATTTCCACTTAGTTGTATCCAACCACACAGACACTTTTGGCTTCATCTGCAGAAGTTTTCAGATATTTGCTACAGACGCCTCATTTTGCTGAAGGTAAATGGAATTTCTTTTTTGGTGCTCACAACATTATAAAATGACAACCGAGGAGCAGCCAACCATGAACCACAACAACCTCTCTCTGATCATTTCCTATTATCTTCTCACTGTCGCTGTCCAATAAAGGCAGAAATTGCCCAAAAACTTAATTAAAAAAGAGAAAACTGAGGAACTTAACAACAGTTTCTCCTTACAGAAACAATATCTTAGTCCATAATCCAGAGACCTCTTTGTGGACACTAAAGAAGCAGTCCCAGTGAAGGCTTGTAGACTATCCCAAGTAACCAGACACTGTTTAGATGTCACTTACCAGGGTGGGGAGCAACACAAACAAAATTAAATTCACTTTCATTGCATTTGGATAGCAGAAGAATCCCGAGAAGGCAAAACATCAGAAAATAAAGTGAGTAAAGCGGAGTTTATATACCAGAGATACATACAGCGTCCGATTTTGACCAATCATAGTTTTCATGGTTTTTATGCGGTATCTCTGTAACTGCTGCCTTAATTCCATCATAGTACTTAACTATAAATCCCTCTTAAAGGAATAGTTTGATATTTTGGGAAGTCTGCTTATTTGTTTTCTTGTCAAGAGTCAGATAAGAAGATCAATACCACTCTCATATCTGTCCTTTAAATATGACGCTACAGTGAGGAGACGGTTAGCTTAGCTGTGCCAAGAAACAGTCTGGCTCATAACCCGCTGTAAAACTACAACATGTTGTTTTCATGCTTTAGTTTTTGTACGGACTAAACAAACAAGATATAAAGTGTTAATTAGTGGACTTTGGAGGTGCTGGTAGGCATGTTAAATTTACTTTTGGACAGAACCAGGCAAGCTGTTCCTGCTGTTTCCTGTCTTTATGCTAAGCCAATTGGCTGCTGGCTGTAGCTTCATATTTACCACACAGACAAAAGAGTGGTATCAATGATGTAATCTAACTCTTGGCAGGAAAGCAAATGAGCATAATTCCCAAAATGTCAAACTAGTTGAACTATTCCTTTAAGCAGGAAAATTGAACGAACTGACCCTTTAAAGGGTTGCTGGACTCAACACCAGAATGTGGACTTGGATATCAGAGAGTCAGAGGCAGAAAAAAACACCACCTGAATTGTAGTAGACAGTGTCAAACATAAAGGTTAGTGGCACAAGCAGCACTGATGCACAACTCAGGGAGTCAGGTGTTCATAAAACTGTAACATGCACTCATAAAACATCATTGCACTGCAGCTGCAAGATAAACACTGTTATAGTCCCTCTCAAGGCCACTTAGAGAAAAAATTACAGCGGGTTTTTTTTCTGAATCAGAGCCTGGAACAGCATCAGAGAGCGCTGTTGCCACAAGTTGCAGCTTTAAAAACACATAGATGGATGACGAGGTGGAGCATTTCATTGACATGGCCTCCACCGCCACACCTGTGAAGAGGATCATAAAGTTCCCAGCTGCTACCATCCATTCAGTAAAAAATAAAGCCAAGAACAAAAGTGTTCTCGGCCTGTGTGATTCAGAGCTACCTGTCATGTTTCTCTCAATCACCTCCGCAGGGCAGCCGAGCCCAGAGAGGTCTACTCCAAGTTAACCCAACCCATTACAGCACACAGCGTACAGTAAGAGGATTATATCAACAATCCCCTGATGTCACTGTAAAGCCACAGTGGCCTTAGCTCATGGTGAACCCCCTTGCCCAACCCCTCCTCACCCTCTCCTGTCAGTCTGAGTGGTGCCGCCCATCACGATCTGGCAATCAGTTCACAGGTTCAAAACATTTCCCCCCTCAGGCCGGCGATGACAGGAGCTTCTGCACATGCTCAGATGCCTGTTTCATTCTTTGGCTATTTGAGTGGCAGAACAACTGACAAACTGCCTCCAGGAAACAAACGGCCATATGGTGCGAGCAAAGGTGCCATATAAAGCCGTCAAACCATTTGTTCTCTGGAAATGGCCATTTTGTCATGTTCAGTCAGTCAGATCAGATGACCACCGATACCAACTGATTACTGCACACACACTGACACCTTCTACCTTAAACTACAGTGAAGCTTGACCAGGGGCTGGAGCTGAGTTCCCAAAAACTAAAATTTAACTGCTCTGACCGTTTTCATCACCAAAAAAAGGGTAAAATCAGCTTTATTCAGCCTTTTTCGGCAGATTCGGGATTCACCCAAGGGGTCACAAGATAAATCTGCAGGGTCATGAGATGATTAACAGGATAAGAAAGCAGAAAAAATGAAGGACTAATGGAAAACGCACACCTTTCCTGGTGAGGTGCTGGCTCGAAGGCAGACATCAAAGACAGATTGGAAAAGCTGCACACTCGTAACTCAGATGCAGTCATTTACTTCCAAAGATTGACGTTTCAGCAAACTGCCTTCTGCAGGATTATTCACTCTGCTCACATGTCAATCACTTTTTCTAGGAACAGAAAAAAAGACTTTTCCTCTAATCTTTGCTTTTGCTTTTCTTGTGAATCACTGGATAGTTTTACCTCGTCATCCCTCTAAAAATGATTCAAACAATACAGTCTGAGAATAATGACCTCACCTTTGTGGTTGAACCACTCACAGCTCATTGACATAAGCAACCTGTGACGACCTTGTTTCATGTCAAGGAGTCACAAGACAGAAACATTTGAGAACCGCTGCTTTAAGGATAAGGCTGGTGTCATTTTATGTTTTTATCATCATCAACAAATCCCACGAAAAGACCGAAACAAGGGATGCACCAATCTGATGTGCCGGATTGGATTCTGACCTTATAGGCGGATCAGTTATCGGCCATAACATGAGTGATCCATATTTGTCAATATCATCATAAAAATTCTGTTTTTGTTGTGCAGTTCCTGTGACCAGAAATACCACCACTCACACTTCATGTTACTTTACATAAAAATGATTCCAATGAGTTCCACGAAGGACTTCATTTTAAATTTGGGAAAAAGATATAAGATATAGAGATATCTGTATTTGATATTGGCAGATATTCTTGGTTTAATTAATTCATTAAATAATGAATTCCTTCTTCTAACAAGTCTTGTCTTTGTAGCTAAACACTTCTAATACTGTCACATTTGGGTGACAATACATGTTTGCACACATATGATCTTTTTATGTGTGTTTTGGTAGTTTTGCTTTCACTCTCGTGTGTGTTTTGTCCTTTGGGAGCCACCGTAGTTTGTTGCTGGGAAGCTTCCGCATCTGGTCGTGTTATCTATCATTCATCTCTCATACTGCCAGAAACAAAGGCAATGCCAAAACCCAAGCGCGGCTCTCTATCGCTGTCAATGTCAAAGACAGCCAACTAATTGGCTAACCTTGGTCTGTGAGCAGTCGGGCATCGTCCTGCTCTCAGACCTGCTGTACTTTCCTGTCCAGTCCAGTCCTCTTAAGCACAGATGGCCCTCAAGGATGACGTCTGCCAGGTGACAGAGGCCCGGGGTTTGCAACTCAGCATTTTGGTTGAGGTTAAGTGAAGGCTGCTCATTGTGCTTTGGGCCCAAGCGTCTGACTCTTACCTGGGATTAACTCCCTCCATTAGTTAATCACCCTCACTCTAAACCTCCTAAGCCCGGCGCTCGAACAATAGAAAGCATCTCACACAATCAATCAGCATTTTACAACGGTGGTGCTCAGAGAAATCACTGCGGCGGGCGTCGTATTATTCATACGGGCGATAAATTGGTCGTCTCTGCTGTGCTGTGACATCTGCTGAGTTTTATCTCTCAGAATGAAATCTGGCATCCACATGGCCGACATTTTAAGCAAATTACTAAACACATTCCCCCCGCCGGCGTGATCACTTTATTGTCATTAAAGAGGTTTTGCTGCTTTGATGTCTGAGTCTGCAACACTCAGCAGGCAGTAAATGTCCAAAACGTGGAGGGAACACGGTTGCGTAGCTCAGGATAAGAGTTTCTGCTCTTTCTAGATAACAGTCCTGTATCACTCAACCATGCTTGACCCTTTGCTCAATTTACCCAGAGTTCAAAGCAGCGGGTCACTCTGACCAGATCTGGTGGATACACAAATTAAGGGAAAGGACAAGAGAAATCCTAAAAAACATCACAACAGCATGAGCTCATCGTATTTGTTAATGATTAACGGAGCTTTCCCTAGTATCATGACATATTCGACGTGGAGGTTCACTTGATCTTTTCCTCACTTTTGTCACAGAAAGCACATAATCACAAGTTTTGCAGTAAATGGAGATGACACAGCGATTTCTGAAGCAAGAAATTTAAACGACAATAATAAAAAACTGACAGAAAGCACAAATTAGCTGCAGCGTTTCCTGACAGTGAGCCCAGAAGTTTAACAACCTCCAAGCTCTGCTTTATTCCTGCTGTGCTTTTCCAAGGTGAGAAAAAAAACAAAACAAGAGGAGGCATGGGAGAGTGTTAACTGTCTTCTGTAGAGCCATTCATAGTCTCTCTAAATGCTGGTGAGGAATTCAGGGAATGCGACTTCTCGGCAGAGATCAAAAGGGTTGAACATTAACTGCGCTGAACTCTTCAGCCCTCCAGTGCTGCTCCCAGGGACTGCCTCTCAAGTTCAAGGGTCCCGCAGGAGCCCTGTTGAATGCTCAGTGTCAATAACAGGTACGTCACATGGAGCGGTAACACGTGAAGCTGCGGGTCATCCCCCTTTTTTCTGGCCCCCAGCGCCCTGTCGACCGGCCTCAGCCACACACAAACACATATATATGTATACTGGGAAACATACAAACGCTCATACACACCTGCCGCTGCCACTATGGGGCACATGTGCATTATTTCTGAGGAAGCCCGAAATGTTTTTTCTGTGAAGGATTAAAGCAAAGCAGAGGACAGAACATGACACGCAATTGTTTGAAATTCCTCAGCAGCGGTTTTCCCAGTTATCTAAACTTTTGCAATAACTGAACATGTATTTTGCAAGAGCTGCCAGGCCTTAACCCGAGGTGACAACTGTTCTCCAGATGAGCTCTCAACACCGGTATAACACCTGCAGTATTTGAGGCCTGCGGGGGTTTGTCTTCGTCGGGCACTTTGAATAAACCCGACTGGGAGCCCCCCATATCTAGAAACTGTCAGAGCAGGCTACAAATGAGTGAGCCTGAAGATAAATCCTCCAGATTAGGGACCATAAATAAGCGATCTTTGCACTGAGATGCCTCTGGTCCTTCCAGTCCACCTGCTGACGACCGTTTAAAAGCAGTCATTCAGACCTGATTAGCTAACGAGCAAATCGGAAATTCGATTCAGTCCGGTTAAATTAATTTCACTTGATTTCAGACCAGAACTCCACATAAGGAGAAAATCAAAGAAAAGGGAAAAAAATCATATGCTTGTACACACCAGGGACAAACACATCCAGCATGCACACACACACACACACACACACACACACACATAATACAGCTGAGGAGGGATTAGTGTCAAATGCTACAACTATTGTACATATAGTATCTCTTTGCGGAGGCCTTGGCTGCGATCCCGGGTAGTAAGCAGCTACTACTGAACAGGACTTTGGGTGGGTGCCATGTTTTGACAGTGAGGGATGGGGACGTCCATGCAGCAGCTGTGGGTCTCTGTCACAGGGCAGGAATGGGAGGTAAGAGGGTTCACTGGGTGACGCTGCGGTGGAGGCGCCCTCTCTTGTAGAGGCTCAACCCGCTTCCTGCTGGGGGCCCGGACAGATTTATGACCCAGCAAATGAAATGTTAAAGCAGGATGTTCTGAGGAAGTTGGGCGTGGACGTATCTGCATGTGTCTGCTATGCCTGAACTAATTATAACAGTTTGTGAATATACTGGAATTTAAGAACTGCAAGCATGACCCTGTTTATAGTAAGAAAAAATAGATTTAAAGCAGAAATCTGTAT
>NTHP01000547.1:225009-262805 GCA_003416845.1 Oplegnathus fasciatus | reverse complement strand
AAAAGATAAAAGAGATAATCTCTAGTGAGGGCGGCTGTATAATATTACTTGATGGGGAGATAACAAAATGCAGTCACATACAAACACAGAGGCGCACGTGTACATGCACGCACACACATATGTGCACTTTAGTGTAGTCAACATGGACCAGATCCTTTAGGTGAAGGGATTAAATGACAGGCAGTCTGAGTCTTTTAATTGAAGATTTGCTGATGAAGACATACTAATGCTTAATGGGCCTTTTCTATTTTTATCACACTACACCCTCAGTGACCTTTAGTAGTAAAAATACTGCACAGCTGTAGAGTCACAGTGAACTATATCACTGACTTTAATACCATTAAATACGTCACTTTTATCCTCTGTAATTGGATCCATGTAATGGAAAATACTGGTGCACGCTGATTCACTTGGTTACACTATCTTTAAAGTCAGACTGCAATAGATCAGACATTTTGTAGGAGTTTACCATTTTTGCATGCAGTTTGACAAACAAGTATTCAAAAAATCAACGGTTCAAGAAAACATTTTGCCTATGCATGACCTGTATTTGCATTGTTACAGTAATTCTGCACAGGAAATGTGAAACAGTGCCCTGTTTGGCCTCTTCTTCGCACGTGTATTTGCTAGTGCATTTTGCGAGCTGCAAAGTCATCCAGTATCAGAGGTGCCACTGGCGGGTGCTGTCATGGGTTCAAAGAGTGCAAATTTGTGAATGAAGCTCCTTCCTTTTATGGTGCTGGTGGAGTTGTCAAGACAAGAGGAACTTAACGTGATACTCGTATGGTTTCCTCTCTTCAGTTTCAGCTGTTATGTCTCCTTGTCAATGAATTGTAAAACCACTGAGCTCACTACATGTTGTATTTCCATTCAGTGTGTTCATGAATCAGCAGCTCATTGTGAAAAGGCAAACAAACGTTTAAAAGATGTAAATACTGGATTGTTTGTGCTTCAATTAAGTTGCTGCCTTGCAGTCTGGAACACATATCAATGAGTAAGCAAACGGTGTTGAATGTAAACTCTTCTTATCTTTAATAGTTCCTGTTAGTGATGATTCATGATTCAAGTTTTTGTCTCTCAGCTTTAGTGGAGACTCTGGAAACTTTCCTGTGAACAAATTATACTTTTACTTTTCAAACTCTTCACACTGTAGAGGGATGAGTTCAAGCTGTGATCACGACCGTTCACCATTTCCGGGATCATTTTAAATACTGTATGCATCATCAGCGAGTGAATCATGGCTTCAGGTACTTAAGTACCTCGTACTTTGTGCTTCTCATGTAATCATAGTTTCACATTTGAGACTTTTGCATTGATGATCACAGTTGAGTCAGAGAGACACTTTTCTTCTGGAGGTAAATACAGTAAATACAAACCAAACTCTTAAAAACCCAGCATGTTGTTTGACAACACTCAGAGTCATTTAAAGATTCCCCAAAGACTCTTCTATCTCAGTTTAACAAAAAATATTCTGTAGGCTCTACAATACAGTCGATTTCTTCAACTCATTTCCCACGTTGTGACTTGTTTAGCCAACAAACATGAAAGTCATACAGCTCCTACAGCTACTCGCTCATCATTTTGTACATTAGTATGTTGATTTTATAATCAGTTAAAGTATATTAATCTTATTTTATTATAAAATGGCTCATATTTCTGTGAATTGCAAGTGAATCTGCAAACATTTTTCATTCAGAAGTTTAACTGCTGGACACTGGAAAGTCCATTCTCAGGGTTTGTGAGCTGGAGGTTTCAGGTTTCCACATCACTCTTGTGTAAGTTGCATATTGAACCATGACTGGCCCCTAAACTAGTTTTGATATCACAAATCATGCTCATACGTGCAGTTGTTAAACTCAGATTAAAGGTGAGCACAGAGAAAGTTTCTCCCTCCAGCAGATGAATATGAAAACAGCCTTCTAGTGTCCAACTCGACTTGATTTCTGTCCAAAATATAGTTTGTTCCAGCTGGACAGAAAAACAGACGCTTTGCTGTGTGATTAAAAGGCTAATCGGTGACAACGCTGCCGGCTGTCTGATGGAGCCCATGCTGGATTTGAATGCAGGTGAGAAGTCACACCTGATTTCTGCAGAATGAACTCTGCTGCCGGGATCGAGGCCCGAGAGGTGTGAACGAGGCCGCATGTTTCTCACCTCCTGGTGTAAAAACGCAAACAATGCCGCTGCGGCCCAGTCAGAGTGAGGGATTTAGCAACTGGCAGATTGTTGAATGGGAGAGAGCAGACCGCTGGCGCTGGTGAACAAACAGAGCAGCCACATCAAAAGGCCGAGGGCGTGAACCGAGGCTGGGCCACTGACGATGAGGTCAGACCGTCGGGACATTTTCCTCAACTGAAAAGCTCTGGACGATGATGGAAGTAAAGGAACTCAACCTGTTAGTTATACATTTTAATAAAGTGTTCCATGGCATATTTATCATCTGGCTGTAAGAAGATCAAGATACCTGGACAAATGAATTAAGTGGAACACATAATTGGTTTTAGAATTACATACACTTTTTATATTTTTGTTTTCTTTATAGATCTTTTTATTGTAGATCTACAACCTGTGGTCCATATGGGTCTAAGATAAGTTTGAGGGGTTGCAAGATGTTAAACAGGCAGAACAAAAACATTCATTGTACTCAGAATTACAGATATGATTTCAGACATTCCTCTGATATTTGTGTTTCTTATTTAACCAATTTTACAAATCTGAAAAATGTTCAGTTAAAAAAAGTGTTTTTTGATCAGTAGAGGGTTTTTTTAAACCTCTCTATATAAGGTTACATAAAACATGTACTTGTGACCCACTGGCACCAGTTGCGTATGTCTATTGGTTATCACTCAAAAACTGTTTTTTTTCTCCCTGTTTTAATTGAATATTTTTCAGAGGCCTGAACAGTGTCATCTCAAGGGGTCACGAGCCAAAAAAGGAGGGAACCACTGATCCACAAGACAAACTGAATATACGGGATAACTAATGCTAATGTGAGAAAGCTTGTAGTATTTTCAGTCTCTACAGGGTATATGGTAAAACACCCACGACAGACATATACATATGGTAAAATTAACAGTCATCTCACTGATATTTATAGCAAAAGCTAGACATTCTGGGAAACATGATTATTTGCTTTTTGTTAGATGATTGATACCACTCTCATATCTGTACTATAAATATGACGCTAGCACGAGCAGCATACTTTATAGAGCTGTTTCTAATCTTTATATTATGACTTTATGTTATTGGCTGGCCCCATCTGACTTTTGTTTTGGCGATGTTGCCATATTTCCCCGATCTCAGCGATGACTTTGGTGGTGAAACATGGACGTAGCTGGCTCTGTCCAAAAGTAACAGCCGTTGCCAGGCAACCAGCAGAGACTCTAGGAACTGCTTGTGACCAAGAAATAGTCCCCTGTAAAATAACAAATTGTAATTTTTACACTTCGGTAGATGTATTTTGTTAGCTGTTTTCCCGTTTCCAGTCTTTATGCTAAACTAACAGGCTGCTTGCTGTAGCTTCATATTTACCGTACAGACATGACAGTGGTAAAGATCGTCTCATGTAACTCTCTCCCAAAATGTCCAACTTTTCCTTTTAATGCTGAACATGATACCTTTTGTTACTCTCTACTCTAACCTCTGCTGTCTTTGTCTTTCACCTTGCTCCTTGTTGTGACCCAGTAAAAAAACAGAGAACGATATGTCCAGCTCAGTTAAATGAACATTTAAACAGGTTTACTGGCTGTAAAGAAGCGCAGCACATTGTGAGCACATGAGATAACTCCACAGGTACTCATCATAAACTTCACTTTGTTACACAACAAAAAGTATTCAGTTTCCTTAGATTTTATATTAAAGCCCCTGAAAATTTGGCATCAAATATAGAAAAAAGTATCCATTTATTCATGACTAAAACAATCTTCAGGTTTTCAGGAGTTTTTGCACTCACAAACTCAGTTAATAAGCTTTTTCAAGATTGTGTGGGTTCTGATTTTTATTCAAATGTTGCTTAACTCTGATTGGTGCCTGGAAATACATGATATCACAAGTTCAGCCCACTTGAAATCAGTGATAAAGGAAATATAAATACGGAAATTTCTCATAGAAAATAACCACAACTGTTCAAACTTCACTCCTAGTAAGAAGCTAAATGAGAAAATAGGTTTTCAGGGCCTTAAACTGCGAAACAAGTTTAATACAAGCTTTAGGAAGGTGATTTCCCTTTTTGAAGTATTACATTTCAGCTGGTGTGTATGACAGATAATAAAAATTAGGATGTAATAAAGACAGTGGGAATTTTTCTCAAAAAAAAATAAAAAATAGACACCTTGGGTCATAAAGAAAATCCCTGGAATGTACACCACTTTACCCAGATGAACGGTGTGTGCACTGGTTATGTGTACACATGCCAAGTGTGTGTTTGTGTGTGTTAAACTGTGCTGTATGATGAGGTGGCACGGTGGTGGGAAACTCAGTCAGCCTTCACCAATCTGGGAGTGAGGGCTGCAGATTGTCTTTGTTTCCCGGTTGCTGGGTGGGCATCCCCGGTTCATTCATTACCTGAAGTCCTGTAGCAACTCTGTGTGGGATGTGAAGCACGACAGCGCATTCCTGTAAAAAGGAGTGGGAGTTGACAGAGGTTTATTTTAATGAGGGTTTGTGTTTGTTTAACCTCCTTGCTTTTCTTCCAGATCTAGATCACATGAAAGCTTGACCAGGTACAGTTTTTGGTTTGCGATCGTTTTGTCTTGGAACAACCAAAGCTGTTCATAATGAGTGTTTCGAAACGTGGAAGTTTGCATGTAAATTACGAGAGATGTTTTTAAAAAGGAGATAAAAGTGATGGTGGCAGGCGGATATCCAGTCCACTGAGCATGACTAACCGCTGACCACATCCAAAGGTTTCTGCTGGGCTGACAGAAGTGAGAGGGATGTAGTGTGAAGTCCATGACAGGAACGAACACCTGCAAACCTGGAGACTGAAAAGGACATGCCAGACAGTCAAATGATGACTCAGCTGTCCTTGAGCAAGGCACTTCTCCACCTGCTGTAGCTGCTGCCTGAATACTGATCTATGTGTGTGTGTGTGTGTGTGTGTGTGTTAAAGAAACAGGTCGACATTTTGGGAATTGCTCCCTTTCTTGATGAGAGTTAGTTGAGAAGATTGATACTGCACCACTGTCATATCTGTAAATATGAAGCCGCAGCCACGTTAGCTTAGCTTAGCATAAAGACTGGCTCTGTCCAAAGGCCACAAATCTGTCTACCAGCACCTCTAAAGTTCACTAATCAACATGTTCTATCTCGTTTGTTTAAAATCTGTACAAAAACTCATGTATAAAAACAACAGTTTGTAATTTTATGGCGGGTTATATGGCATGAGCAGTAACTTCCTGGAGTCTTTGCTGGTTCCTGGCAACAGCTCGCAGCCAAGAAATAGTCCAGCTCATAACTATCTGTAAAACAGCAAACTGTCATTTTACAGTTTGGTTTCTGTACGGATTGAACAAACGTTAGTGAGCTTCACAGGTGCTGGTGGATTTTGTTGCCTTCGGACGAGCCAGGCGAGCTGTTTCTAGTCTTCATGTTAAGCTAAGCTAACTGGCTAATCTTATCTAAGCTACGTGTTTCTCAAAATGTCAAACTACTGCTTTAATGTAGAATTTTAAAGGATATTTCCAGTTTATACAACTCCGGTCTCATTTATGTTGTTTTGATCATCGTTTCTATTGGATACGATAACATTGTAATTGCTGAGATCTGGGATCGTGGCGACATCACTTAAAAAAAATAGGTAGACAGGACAAGAAACACGAGTGGTCAAACAATCAGACAGGCTGTAGACAGTGTAGCCAGATTATTATCACTTTATTTGGAGGTAAAACTGAAAGTGAGAGAACCCATAATGTTGCTAATAATCAGTCACTGCACTAGAAAACTGTGTGCACAACTACGTTAAATACGGTAGGTCAACTGTAAACTGTTTAAATTGAGAGTTTGGGTTATAATTTTTACGGCTCACCTTCGTTTTCTCTTCCAAATAAGTGTTTCTAAGACCCGCTGCATACTGTAGCGCCGGTTTGCACAAACCTCTAACTCCACTGTCTCGTGGATTCAACGCGTGCATCTCGAAATGTGAAACGTCCACGCACCAACATCCTTGGTGATGATTGGCTTCTCGTGTCCAACACAAACACTTCCTCTTCCGTCTGCTTTAAAAACACGCCACCAACAAGATAGCTAACGTATTCCTAAAGACGAGAAGAACGGGAAGTCTAGAAGACACGCAGCCATTATGAAAGTTTCACGTGCTGCTTTTTCCTGCTTTCATCAACTTCAACTGTGCTGTCGATTTGTCTACACTGCCCAGCACAGCGTTGGAGAGTAATGGCAACTCGCACGAGGACGAGAGTATGTACACATTAAAACAGAGGAAGAGGAAATGCTGTATAGTTGGTGTAAATTTGTGGTTTTACTCTAATGGTCTGAGAAGATGAGTATCTATGTATTTCCCGTTATTATCTGGACCATGCTGAGCCTTTCTTACCGCATCGACGTCTTTTTAACAATGTCGCTGCTTCCCCAGCATTCAGCAGATACTCTGGTGAGTAAAATGTTATTATAACCAATAAAAATGACAAAATTATGAAGATAAGATCCAAGTGTTCATACGACATAGAACAGACGTAAAACATTCACAAAACTGCAGTAACTGGAAATTCTGCAGGACGACACCTCATTCCCAAAGCGATACCTTTGTGTTGTGGTTGGTATTTCGTAACAAGTGCAGATACATTGTCTTGTGTGCGTAAATGATCCCTGTGAGAAGTGTGAGGAGCTCATGTACAGATTAAACGCTTTCACTCTCTGCAGCTGTAAACAGGGGGCGGTGATGCAGAACAACCAGGACCGGCTTCACTGTAATGAGCGCGCTCCACTCGCTTGTCGGACTCTTAAGAAAAAACACACGCTGAGTAAACATCTGCCAGGGTGAAAAATTTATTCGGACAAGCTTTTCCAAAACATTCAACAGTGTGAAGTGCCAGAAAACACATACAGCGTACAAACAGAAATATGCAAGGAGAAATGTATGTGGTTTTTAGAAACGATTGCAAAACAAATTCCATTCCTCTTTCACCTCATTGTGGTTCATTTACACAATATCATGAATTCTCAATGTATTCTGGTCCAAAAGTCTCAACTATAGATTTGTCAGGTTGTGATAATTTGAGTCTTGGCTTTACAGGAAAAATGACACCTTTAAACTTATTCAATTTGTGTTTTTAGTTAGATAAGATATATAAGATATATCAAACAAATATCAACATCAGTCTCAGAAGTGTCCTTCAACTCTTTCTGAATTTCAAGTGAGACAATTTGACATCCTGATTGTTTAGAAACTGCAATCTGTAACACAGGAAAGACCTTCTGTGACTCCTAAACTCTGCACAGAAAACCTGCTCACTCGCTACTAATGCGTCAAGTCAAACATCCAACTATATGGATGTTTCAGTCACCTGTTAAGGCGACTGAAAGCCCCGAAAAGAGAGCGCACTGCATGTGAAAGTGATCAGCACTGCCCCTTTAAGCGGACCAGCATGGCAGTTGTAACACTAGGTACTTCCCAACCACAATGTATATCACCACAGGGGCCCATTCAGGGTGTATCTGTGTTCTCTCAAAGAAAGGGGGAAGTAGATAGTATTAAAAACCATGCAGTGTGTGTGTGTGTGTGTCCCATTAAGACTGAGTGAAACCGAATCCAACACCGACTGCTTCCACCTTTGCATCCTTCCCATTCAGATCAGTATCTTCAGTCGTCTATGAGTGCAACAGCTGCAGTAAAACTTGGGACTGCATGAGGGTCTGCAACACCACCCACCCTGCAAAACAGAGAGAGAGAGAGAGAGAGAAAAAAGAACATGTTTAAGTACTCATATGAGTGTGAGTGAGCCAACTTGTGTCTCATAATGCAAGTTATCAAGAAAAACTTTCGACTCCACAAATGAGCCACTCCTTTTCATTATGAGTCGGGAGCGTGTTAGTTGTAAATTTGCTGTGAAATTCAGATAACAGCAGAGGAAAACACACTCATCTTTGTCCACCAATAGAGCGAAAACACGTTGGTGAATCTGATTACCAGGTTAAAAGTAAGAGAAGATAAACACAGAAAATATAATAAACAAGAGGACGGCTAAAAATGATCACAGAGCTCCAAATAATCTGGATAATCGCCTACTTTCAGTTTTTCTAGTAGCTTTAAAGCTAAAATATGAAACTCTTGCAGGATAGTAAATGCTACAGTGAAACGTAACATAACAGCCCAAGTGGAGTCAATAAACCAATAAACCAAGTCAGTCATGTCAATAACACAACCATATCTACAGTATATAACGTATGACCAGCTACTGGTCATACATGACCAAGCTGTCAAAGTGTACTGAACTGAAAGAGGGAGAGTTTTAATTCTTATGAATTCAACTTCTCCTAAAAACGAATGCAACAGTCCTGCAGTAAATCCTCCCTTCATGAAAGTTATAATGTTCAGTTTTTGTTGGGACAGTTTAAGAGAGATGTTGACTCACCTCTATGGTTTGTTTGGAGGATGCAGTTCATGTTGTGTTATACTGAGAGGTGTTTCTAATATTTAATACCCTCATTGATATAAATGTGGCAGACAAAATATTAGAAATGCCTCTCAGCACCAGAAACTGCAGCATCCGAAATGACCATAAAGCTGAATCGACAGCTCTTTAAAACAGTTCCAACAAAAACTGAACATTATAACCTTTAAGAAGGGAGGATTTATTGCAGGAATGCATCAGTTTTTTTATGACTTCATAGTCCCATCAGAAGGAGATATTGTAAATGTCCCGTGTGTCATTTTTAACACATTTCTTCAAAATTCAGCCTGACGTCTTTGGTTTCTCCTGGAATTGAAGTCTAGACGAGAACAAACGTTCTGAGGGTTTCAAAATTAAGTTTAGTTACACAGCACAAGTTTCCAATGACTCGCCTTCCAGTGACGTTTAAGGGGTTAAAACATCAAGTGGCTTGGACACGTTGATCGAGTTGGTGAATCTACGCTGATTTTAGCAGGCAGTGAGGCTGTAAACCACCTGACAGCCGTTGGTTGCAAAGCTAAGGGCAACAATTTCACAGAATTGGCACTGACGTCGTAATGGACAACTCTGCTTTCAACTGGAGTTTCTCTGCGACTGCTGAAATCCTCCTCCACTTCCTGCCGCTGCACCTAAAGCTGCCGTGTGTGCGTGCGCCTGTTGGGGAAAGTCACTCTGGGATGCGTGTATGCAAAACATGTCATATGTCGAATGTGTTGAGTTGTGTCATGTTTGAGTGGGCTGTTTCTTTTAAAAAACGCAACAGTTCAAACAACACCAGAGGACGCCAACTTGTTGGCTTGTAAGTGGAAAAAACTATAATAATGCCACTTATTACATGTCCTGAGAGGATGTTTATGCAAAACAAGCTATTAATACAATCCTAGAAATGTGTCACAAACACAAGGACACTCTTAAAATGGCTGTCACCATACTGAGAGTCACACTGGTAAACATTGGTGTGCCATTAAAAAGCAGGGTATGGACGCTGTTGTCAGATGTAAACATGGCATTACTTATCTCCCCTCAAAAAATCCCCCAAATTTGGTGATAAAAAAAGTCAATTTGGTGATAAAATCTGACAAAAAAAGTTGATAAATTTGAGTGGAGATTTTAACTATTTATTCAGAGACTCTGGTGCAGAAACAGCAGCTCAATTGCGTTACCTCCCAATTTTTTAATCTTGGACTCTTGGGTGCACGGGGACATAAAATCCAGTTTAAAAAGATCTCATCCTTTAAAGAGCTACTCCAGCGACTGAGCATTGTACTTCCATAATGTTGGGGGACTTGTGAGAACGATCAAAATTGAAGCAATGGAGGACAAGATATCCTGACAAGCTACAAAAACACTGGATCCTACATTTCCCAGAATGCAACTCAAAGAGTATCGCCCCACCTCTTAAACCATAAGCTTTCTTGGAAACCTCTCATAGCTCATATAAAGACATATGAAGTATTTCAGTCTGTGGAACTATCTGGTAAATAATTTCAAATGTTTTTAATCTGTAATTCAAATTAAGAAATGCTCCTTTTCGATCAAATAATGTGCATTATGTTGTTACTTATTGTTACTTTTTGTAGCTTTTCGTTTTGTGTTGGACATGAAAACCAATACAAACTGAAAGTAATCAGCCTCACACAGTATAAAGTAGAGTCAAATAGTAGAGGAACTCCTGCTTCGTGTCTTTTTACTGCCAATATGTTTGGTGCTTCCATCATTGCCCCATTATATGGTCCACACAGAGGTTGACTTCTGCTAAAAGCAGGGACGCCACATGTCAGAGAAAATGTATTTCCAGGAGGGCTGACATGAAATTAAAAGAATGTGGGCGAGGTTGTAACCAACACGACACAACTGGCACCGTGCCCCGCTGCCTCCTCACGTGATCTCACCCTATTTGTGGAGGTTTGGTATCTGAGCGCAGCCTGGCTAAAACTGGCACCAAGATGAAGATCTGCTCACCAGCAGCCAGTCTCATGTGCCTTTAAAGTGCGCTGCAGCTCTTATGGACTTCTGGCGGCCGCTGCACATTCATATCTGAAGCTGCACTTTCATTTATGCACCACTGTTATTTATACATGATAAGCAGCAACCGAACGAACTTGCTGCTAAAACACTGAGGCATGCTTATGTGACGTTTGCCACCGTGACTTTGGTTTGCTGTGGGAAATCCCGTTTCATCTGATGTTGATTAAACCAGGTCAGTCACTTGATAACGACGGCGCTCGGAGGGAAAGCCTCGTCTACAATAGGTCACACAGGGAGCTGTCTGGCTGCCGTCCATAAAAAACGTAAAGCCGCGAGACCAGCAGGATTAGAAGAATTAGACTGGAATCACCATCCAACACCAAATCTTTTTCCCCAGTCCGTAGATTTAAGTTATCTAGCAGAGCAATAATCATGTTTGCTCAAGCTTAATCAAGAGGCATGTGTACATCCTAACATGAATTAAATAACTTAAATAAAGAACAGAAGCCACAACTTCTCCACAAGCTATTTCTTTTTGTAAAGATGGAGTTTGCTCAGCTGTCCTGAAATTGCAGATCCATGTTTCTGAGCACTTGAAGGACTTTTCAACCATGTTGGTTAAAAAGTTGAGATTGTTTTGTCAAAGACGGTTTCCAAGGTCAAAAATTAATTTTTAATCTCAGCTTTTAAGCCAACCGTTTTAGCTTGCGACCCCTTATTACAGCATGTTTTATTTCAAGATTTTTTGAGGCATGAGTAGGTGAAAAAAGCAAAAATTAGAGGAAAGTCTAAAAATAAGAATAATTTTGTGCCGTGTTATTTTTTATTGTTTCCTGCCCTGGTAATTATCTGATAACCTCTTAGATTCATCAGTGACCGCTGCGTCGGGAACCATTGTTTTGTGCTGTTTTATGCCAAGTCCTCAGAAGAAAATGGAAATACAAACATCTACCATTTTACAATCAAACGCTCCAGAAAGCTACTAGAAAGCTACTGCTTTTGTGTGAAAACGATTTGCGATTCCAGGTCGTTTTTGTAGAGACCTCCACAGCAAAACACCTGAACAACATAAAAACAGCTACATCTTTTCGTCTTCGCCCTCTTTTCAGTTGGCAAATAATAAAACTGCATCACAGCCAACATCTGGTGTAGAGCGAGACAGATGCAGTCAGGCTGACCAAATCATAATTTCATGGTCGCCACGTCGTCAACATAAAGGTTAATGCTTTGGCCACTGTTTTGGGAAAACTCAGTTTACCCCGTACACACTCTGGAGGCCATTTTGGAAGAGCTCTGTTTCTGTTCCCTGTACTGGGTCATGGAGGATCGTATAGATATAAGATCTGCAATGAGCTGCTTCTAACTAGTTGAATGAAAGCAACGTCAGCCCCTTTGAGTCACAAGTTACTAAACTCGTCGCACTCCAGCTGCTTCATACCTCCGGTGTAACGTGAACCATCAGGAATGTGGATCAGCGGCGACGTTAGCGGCGGCTGCTCCTGCGCTGATCTGCGACCCGTCTTTCATCGACAACAGGCTCATTACCCGAAAACCTCTTGACCAGACTGACAAACACGAGGGCAACGGTCAGCAGAAACAGTCCTGGAGGGAGGTTAAAGGTCTGACCAGGACCTGCTCTGGGTTTGAAAGACCCACCACGATGAGATCTCAAGACTCCTGTACACTTAGTCTGAAAAGATCGTTCGTAAACAGCAAAGCCGGACATCTCTAGCTGCGGATGTTAACAGAATTTACGTGACGAACATGATATTCAGATGTCTGAAACTTTCCCCCGGATGCAGCAGGGGAACCTCGTCACTTCACACTGTGTGATGCTGAGTTCAGGGCCAGGCCTTCCTCAAGAGCTCCAGCCTCATTAGCAATCTGTATTTCAGAGATTTACCCACTGACACGCTGACCGACAGCTGCTCCAGAGGGAAGCCAGCAGGCAGGAGGAGCTGCTCAGTAATGGGGCACTTCCTAAAATCCTCCATTTACAAAGCGGAGATTTCTCCTCATACTGAGACGCTGTTATCCAGTGGAAGTGTGCTGCATGCTTCTTTCTCTGCCAAACCAGAAATAAATTGGCACAGACTCTTAAGCTACTCTTTGTAATGAGTCAGCATTGGTAATGTTTCTCTTCAC
Organism: Oplegnathus fasciatus; assembly: GCA_003416845.1. Classification (NCBI taxonomy): domain Eukaryota; kingdom Metazoa; phylum Chordata; class Actinopteri; order Centrarchiformes; family Oplegnathidae; genus Oplegnathus; species Oplegnathus fasciatus. The sequence continues at coordinate 250,065 of NTHP01000547.1, read as the reverse complement.
ACAGCTGCTAGCCTCATAAAAAAGTCCATTTTCTGTTGCCAAGGACCACACATATGAAAAACTGGGGGCATTTTAGTGGTCTCTTCCTGCCTCTCTTTGAGTCACATGAATAGATACAAATGAGACCACAAGGAGAAATGAATACACCTTTTTACTGCTTTGAAAATCAGTTCAATCAGATAGAAACTAACAGCTGATGGAGGCGGCCGTGTCAAATCAGGCTGCTATCAGGTTCAAGGTGCAGAGAGAGCCACCCCTCCTCGACGTCTTTTTTACACGAGGAGCCAGTGAAGTCATCACAGCTGCTGCGGCTCTCCCATAGAGGGCCGAGTGAAAGGTCGTCCCTCCAGCTGAGGGCTGTAAATTCAAGACGTAAAAACGGGAAAGACGTACGCTCCAATCAACAGGTGCAGATCCAGAATGAATGCTCCTCTGAAGGAGCGAGGACAAAGAGGAGCGAGACAGGAGCATTCAGCCTGGAGAACTTACGATGCTTAAACGGCCTTAACTAAAACAATGACAGTCCTTCATGAAACCTCTGCAAATTAAAGAGGACGGACAGAAACTTGGCTCGTTTTGAAGCTATAATTTTTGTGTGTGTGAATGCAACACGTGAGGAATGTAAACAATCAGGCGGCTATATCTGACATTTCCTTTCCAAGCCAAGGGAAAAGTTCAAACTAGCTAAGAGATGTGAACGCCTCACATCCGTTTGCGGAGCGCTGCACTTCTCAACTTCCTCTTAATAAAAGATCTGTCACATGAGCTGCACCTAATGAAAGTGAAATAGTGAGTATGGTTGTATATTCCAGTACAGACTACAGGGAACAGCATGAATAATGCATGAATGCTTATTTTCCAACATAAATCTTTCTGCTGGTCCACATTTGATTTCTATGCCACTTGACGGCTCAACCATTATTCAAATCTAGCATGCACGCTTTGAGATATTAGTCTTTTCTGTCCTTTCAAAACAAGTTCAAACTGATGTTTTCTGTGAGAAAACAGTATATATTATTCTTAAGGTGATACTCCAGACTAAATCTAAACACAAATGCCCAGAGACTTCAGAGCTGGCTGTATAAAGTTTGAGGTTTTGTCCCTCATGAAGCACAGCAGCTGTGATCAGCTTGGCCTGTTACAATGGAAAGAAATGATCAAAACTTCCATTAAAACTTCACAAAAAAAGCCATTTAGCATTTTTAATTCTTCACTGTATTCAGGATGCTCCAAACACTAAAATTCCCTAAAATTTGGCTAAATACAAGATGATCTTTCATTGGTCTAAACTGCTTCGTCTGACAAACTCATTTCCTAGTGTGGTTTTACTAATTGGCCCCCAGGCATGACCCTTCTTCAATCAAGTGACTTCCTCAATAAACTTCTGTTCGCGTCACATGGGGATGGAGCTGAGATGTCAAGAAAGGAGAGATTTACGTGTTCATGACGTGACGAGAGAACTCAAGATGGTTGTGTTGTTGATTATGTGAGGGTTACAAATGCTGTGCACTGACAGTATAGTAAGGTGGATTAATCGATTAAGTCATTTTTCAAGGAAAATTGCCAAGTACTTCTTGGTTCCAGCTTCTAAAACGTAGGAATTTGCTGCTTTTCCTCATCTTATATTATTTCATCCTGAATATTTTTGGATTTTGGACTGTTGGTCAGAAAAAAAAGCAATATGAAGATGTCTCTTTAGGCTCTGGGAAATTTTCATTTTTCACTATTTTCTGACCCTATAAAGATCAAACGACTGAAACAAATCTGCAGAATAATCTGTAATAATCAAAATATTCTAGAGTAATATGTGTACACATACAAGGAATTTGACTCTTTTTTTAAGCTCTCGATCTTAAACACAGTTCCATGAACTATTTACAGGAAGTTAGAAATAGACACACAGCTAAAAGAAAAGAACAAAGGACGACAAAGCTTAACAAAGATAGGTAATCGTAAACATTTAACTATAATGTACATACAAGTAGGGGAAAAAAATAGATGCGTGTACACATATGTATATTCAAAAGTTCCTCCCTGGTGAATGTAATCAGATAGTTAGAGCTGAAAAAAAAACAGAAAAAGTAACAGAGAACGTAACACAGGAGGCTGCCATCCACGGCACCATCTTGTAGTATAGTCCTACAATATAGCACAAAATTCATGAAATTTGGGTTTAATTGTCTTAAACGAGGGACTTTAGGTGACTTGAGGCTTGTTGACGTGACCTCAGTCGGAAACTGGTAATTACGGGAACTCCCATATGATCTGAACGCAGCACGAATACCTGAGTCAAGACGGCCAGTTCTCCGGACCAATAGAGGAGCAGAAGAGAGGTTTTCTAGCACGTATAAATCAAGGTACCCGCATACTAATGAGCGCAACAGGCTCTTCCATTCCCAGGCCAAAAGCTGCGTTCATAACTAATAAATAAAACAGGCAACAAGTGCAACAACAAACCTCTATTAAAAGTAACTTTTACTTGTCACTAACCTTTCATATAATCAACAATTTTAATTTACAAGAGCATCATAACCAATAAAGAATACAGGCAACTATTCATCTTTACTGGGAAACAGCCAGACTGGGATGAGCCTGGACTGCCATAACAACACATAAGGACGGGTTAGGCATGATAGCTCATCTTACTTGTGAGGACCAGAGTTACTGATACGTTGATTGATCGTGAGATAAACCAATCGGTTAATGAGCAGGCCTCACTTTAATGGCAGACAGGGGGTCCGGAGGCCCACTGAGACTGACAGGATTAAGATTGGAACTGAAGTTGTGCATTCAGAAATATGTTATTGAAAATACAAAAATAGTGAAAAATATCACTATAGGATCAATTGCAACAGATAAAAATTCAAGTTAATACAGTAAAAGCACTCTGTGAAGGACTGAGTCTGACTTTGGGTCACTTAGAGGTCACACTAGGTCGCAAACTAACTTGATAAACCACTGACATTGTCCACCGTGTGCACTGTTTTACCAACTTCCTCTGAAAATGACTACACTTGTGTGAAATTGTTACATGACACAGCAGAAATAGTTGGAAGAGGCTTCTGATTCCTACAGACAGCTCGTCGTGCTCACCCACGGAGATATAAGACCGCCTGTTCTCAACGACATTCGTGGAATTTCACCCTGTTTATTCTTCTTTCATCTTCACTTCCAGTCATTAAGAAACATCCCACACAAATCCAATAAATGAACAGCCAGGCCTCACATTAGCATTCTGAAGGAAGAGTGTTTGTTTCCTGCTGTAATAATGACACCATTATCATTCTCAGAAAAGCAGGCAAAGGATTTAATTTGGGTATTTCCACGTCTTAGCTCCTAATTTGCTTCCAGAGAAATCCAGTTGCATTTAGGAGATTTTACTTTTTAAAGAAGTTTGTCATATTTGTGAGAACTTTCTTGGTCTTTGAAGTTCATCTCTTTTTCATTGACAGCTTTGGCATTTTCCATGATGTCAGTTCATCTGGTTGACCCAACCGTGAACCATCTGATGCTGTAGATAATGAAGGTATATCTGATTTATCTAAATGTCACAAGGGATTTCTTGTAGTTTTTGTGCCCCGAGGGCAGCAGCTGAAGCCCCGCACGCTGAGGAAGAAACGGTAATGAAACAGAAACAGTCTAGGCATGTATTTGAAAGAATGTGACACGTGACAAATGAACTTCCAGAAGATGAAAAATCTTATTTACATATCAATAAAAGGGGATAAGTATGACTCTACTTATCCAGATTAAAACACCAAAAGGGGAAAACCATGTTAAAATATGTACAGTCTTCATTTCACATGGGAGTTGTACATTTATGAAGGAGTCAAAATGAGGAAGTCTAATTGCATCACATTAACTCTTCCTCCCACACAGTTCCTACACTTTAAAAACGGTCATGACCTTTCTGACCGAACCGTCTGGACATTGGACACCAGTCTGGGATTTCCAGCAGCAGCGACTGCGCTCGTGTCTAAAATGACCTCTCATGCCCTTCAGCCATGACTTTTCACCCTGAGTCCCAGCATGCCTGTCATTTTGAGGAATAACTAATAACTAACCTAGCTTTACAGGACGGCGGAGTTTGAATTTGAGGCACATTAATCAACAACTGTGGTGGGAAACTCAAGGGACGAGTGAAGCTGGAAGCTTTGGTGTCCTACATTAAAGACGGGCTTGTGATTAATTGCTGCCCCTTCACAATGAAACTGTAGTTTTAGCTGTGAAGTTTCTTTATGGACATTTAATTCGGCTTCTTTTATCTGGGTTGCAGAAGTTGGAGCATGTCCCCCATTCATTTCTTCATCTGCCTTTGAACTCTCTCAAACATGGAAGGCTAAATATTTACACATCGGCCCTTGCTTGTTTAATGTTAAAGGCACACTCACACAGCAGAGTAAATGAATGAAAAAGCTTTAGACAAAACACCTCCAGCAGCTGATGAGTACCAGGCCACTTTACAGCGCCGCTCCCACAGGTTCAACCTCCTTTTCAGGGCATGGGAGACAGTGACCCAGGGGTCTGCTCGGGGGCTCAGTGGAGAAGCACAGCCCTGCTGACACTGCTGTCTCTGTGAAAAGAGGCGATCTGTGCATTTAGAGTTGGCTCAGCCCCAAAGAGATTAAACGGAGGTGGGCTGGAATACCATGTGAGGGCATTACAGACAAAGACAACAAGCCATCTGATCAGCTGCGAGCAGGCCATTCATGATCACAAAAGAACGAGGTGTACAAATGATACGACTGCGAGTATTAGGGCCACTGTTAGAGAAAAAAAGGTTTCGAGAATGAAGTCGTAAGTTTTTGAGAATAAAGTTGTAATTTTTTGAGGATAAAGTCGTCATATTTTGGAGGAAACAAAGATGTAATATTTCGAGTAAAAAGTCATAATAGAATAGTTTGCTTTGAGTGTAACATGTCATATGTTATGCTTATAGGTTGACTGGATTACATGTGCATGTTTTAGATTTTAGCGAAGTTAACATATTTCTCGAAATTACAACTTTAACTTTGTAATATTCCGACTTTTTTCTCAACATATTACGACTTAATTCTTTCAATATTATAGTATAATTTATACAGATTTTTTCCCCTCAATGTGGCCCTAACACTTTGTTGAAGTACAAAGGCGTGTACGTGCAAGTTTCTTTGTTTTTCTGAATTGACCATTCACTAAAACCCCTCCCCGAAACAGTGATTGTCCAACCAGAGCTTAGCAACCGTAACTAGGCACAGCAAGTCTGTTAAACGTTTGATTTCTCCGAATGTCGTAGCGGTGTACATGTAGCTGTAATAAGACTGATACTCTACATAAAGAGTTTGAAGGGGTGGTGTCTTTTTCTAGCCTTTTCAAAAACCTAATTAAAGTGTAAGGAACGGATTAAACACTTTGTCTGCTCTGTTAGCAGTATCTGTTAACATGTCTGGATAGCTAGCTCACTATCCACAGTAGTAACCCAGCTGAGCGTAACTTACAAGGCCAGGGAGCATTTACGTTAGCGACTCCGTCCTGCTCTTTAGTGGATTTGGGGAAGTTTACGACCAACCCCAGCTAAACTTGAAATAGTGTTACGTTTGTCAAATACATTAATTAGCCCTCATCCTAAAAGTGAAAACATACCGTTAGCAACAACATCTAACCGCTGTCTTGCTTGTCAAAGCATGTCAGCTAAGCAGCCAAACAGGGTTATGTTGAAAATAATATACACAATTCTTATCATACTTATAATACTAGGATTAACTACACTGCAATATAACAACAACGCTGTTTCTTTATTCACATATCTTTATGAATTATCAACTGGTGAGGATGCTAACCAGCCTGGGATGTGTTAGCTTTAGTAATGTGGCCATCAAGTGCATATTTAAGAGCTGTTTGTTTTAAAACAAGTCAACAATAAAAAGTAATAGTGTTTTTTTAGCTGTCATTTCAGCTGATTAAATCGCTGGCCAGAAATGAGAAGCCCACTTTTGAATACCTCTGGGTAACCATGAAGGAGGATGGGATTAATTGAACAGTCAATTAATTAACCCTGTCACCTGTATTTAATGAATGCCAAATAGTAGAGGTGTGAAAATCTGTTGGATTTTAAGCTTTGAGCTGCTTCCTTCTGTGGTAATGCAACCAAATCTGCCTCTGTGACATTTTTCAGCCAGATCACCCGGCAGTGTAAACCCTCGCCGAGCCAAAATGTAGTGGGAAGACAGTTTTGGCGACACTTAAGACGTGTGCTGCCGGAAAAAAGGGAAGGCAGGACTGAAAGAAGGAAGGCAAGTGAGCAGTAAAGGGAGAGAAAGAGCTATGAGAGCAGGACTGACTCCTCTCTCTTATTCTTAATCCAGTTTAATCAGTTTACATTTGGAGATCTAGCTAATTCTCCCAAATGAAGAAGCATCTGTTTTACTCCCCACTAAGTAGAAAAAGTGCCTGGGTCAGTCAGAGAGGAGCGAGAGTTCAACTTCCAGGGGAAATAATCAGGGGAAGGAAGCTCTTACTAAATGTGATCTGCTGTCAGGGTTTTGCTAAATCTGTCACAAATACTTTGGACACAGCCTTGGATCGATGTAAGGTCCAGTTATAAGACATCAAAGAGCCTTTCCTTTATAGCCACCCACATATAATGGCATGCATTGTAGCCCATACTATAAATGCTTCATGTAATGTAACAGTGAAACCAAAGCAATCTCACGCTGGGGGACAGCAATCTAATCTGTGGTGAATCAGCAGCAACTGAAAAAGTCCCGTCCTGCTTCTCCCTGATAGTGAAAAGAACAACAGCCATCAGCAGGAAGAGGAAACAATGTCCAATGTCACCACAGAGGAGAGAGGAGGATAAGACATGTTCAATTCTCCAAAATCTGAGGGTTAAACAAAGGGATTCGACTTGTACATTTGTAACAATTAACGGGGAGTTTCAAAACTGTCTCCCCGATCCAAGATGTAGAATTCATCATGAATCTCAGACAAACAAAGACAATCTGCCGTGCGAATGAAAAGCTCAGGAGACATGGCAGAGCACAGACGCTTCTGGGACGAAGCATTTTTCAGTCTGGTGCTGCATTTGTCTCATTTGGCAGAACCTGGTGATTAGATTTACAAGTACAAGCGCTTAATGTTATTCAGACAAGACAAAAAAAAACAACATTCTGGCACAAAAACACTGAACGCCAGAACCAGAAAATGTTTAATTGGCTGTTTCACTTTTATAGTGTTTGGATCGACCACATGCTGCTCATATCCAACTAAGAAATAACTGACCACTAAGCTGTTACTGTCTGAGATGGTTCTTAATCCTCTGGAGAGGTGTCAGTCAATAGATTAAATATATTATATCTACATATGGTGGAGAGGGCTGGGAGCTTTACAGAGTAGCAGAGCTGCAACTCATGATTATTTTCAGTAGAGTTTAAACGATAAGTCGATTAATCAATTAGGCGTTTTTTTTTATTAGTTTATTTAGTTCCAATATTTTGCTTATAGATACATCGTTTAAGTAATTTTTTCGAACAAAAATGTCTAAAATTTCCTGGTTTCAGCTTCTCAATTGTGAATATTTACTGTCTTTCCTAGTTTTCTTTGATATTAAACTGAATATCTTTAGTTTTTGGACTGTTGATTGGGCAAAGCAAGCAATTTGAATACATCAACTTCTGCATAATGGATATTTTATTTACTATTTTCTGACATTTCATCGACCAAACAATGAAAAAATTGAGACGGGTAATTGACAATGAAAATAATCCTTACTTACAGCCTTAATTTTCATTATGAATTAATCAATAATACACTGATCCAACCTTTTCTCTTCCACCATGACACCATTTCCGATACCTCAACTCAAGGTATCATCAGCCCACACTGAGTATTGATCCGATACCCAAATTTAAAAGCTGTAGACGTCACTGTGTGGAACATTTTTATGTAAGGCAACATGAGACCAGGGATCGCTGGGGCGCTGAAAACTGAGTTACTGTGACTGAATGAATGAGCTGATAGTGGAAACACTGAATTAAATTAAGACCCTGATGACGAAACTGCATTTAATGTCGCATCATGGTCAATACTAATCCAGCATGTTGGATCGGTGTTCACCTACAATTACGCTGGATTCGTCATTTTGTCCATACAATGTAAGAAAATAGCCAAAAAATGTTTATTTTGACCATTATGCACCACAACACCAAATGCCCTATATGTTCCTTGCACCTGATTCTGACTATAGCAGCATAATATAACATGTATGTAACTAACACCTGAATGCCTGAGTAACAACACACTGCATGAAAATCCTACAGGATGGCACCATTAGATCTGTCACTGTGTCGTCCTCCTGCAGAGCGAGGACAGAAGAGGAGAGAGGGAAGCTTTAACAACCTACAGTCTATCCTGAGAATATCAGAGTAATGAGCCGTTGGCAACTTTATGAAGGTGGACGAGTCACAGAGGTCACCTGTAGGTCAGGTGGCTGTGCTCAGGAACCTGTTGACTGATTAAGATGAAGGATGCTGAGCGCATAAGGCAGGGGAGGTGCAAACGAGCCGGGGGCCCCGGGGGGCCCATCTGTTGTGGGCAAATAAACGGGAGCTTCGGTGAATGGGAAAACAGCCCTGCTCTTCCCCTGCGAGGCCCAGCAGACAGCTCCATTAATCAGGAGCAGGATGAGCCTGCTGGGCTCCCAGTGACAAGTCAGCAGTGGCACAAACTCTCCTCCTCCTCCTCCTCCTCCTCCTCACACTGTATCTCCATTAGAGGCTGGAGGTGTCAGCTTCTGTTCCTCTGTTGTCACTATCGATGTTTTCACAACTGTCCTCTAAGAAGAACTGGAAAAAGTGACACAGGAGGAGCAGGGAAATGATTTATGGGCTGCCATTAATGCCACCAATAAATAAACATTTGTTTTAGGAGCTGCTTTAGTACCGAGTGAAAACATGACTTCACACTAACCCTAAACCCTAAATTTAGAATTCAGTTTGACTGTGTGACAGTTGTGACCGATTTATTCATTAAAAAATCAGTCATACTTTACTGAAATGGTCTCACCACGATCATTAGACAGTTTCTTAAGCAGTGGTTCCCAAGCTAGAGGAAGGGACCCCCACAGGGGACTGAAAGGTTAAATCTGAGGGGTCCTGAGATCATTAAGAGGAGAAGGAAAAAAGAAGAAAAAATATATTTCTGTTACACAAAGTTTAGTTTATTCTTTTAGACATTCCTCTAGTTTTTGCCATCTTTTTAGTGAATCACAATTTCACCTCTTCAGGAGTCTAAAAACAAAATAAAGTTGCATGTACTGCTTGCACCCTCATCACAAGGCTGGTAACCACAGTACTGACTGAGAGGATAAGGCACCAGACAAAAGTAACAGCTACTAACACAAATTAGAGATATAGTACTTCACAACTAGTGATTATTTTCATTATCGAATAATCTGCCAATTTTTGACCTGATTAACCAGTGCCAGTGTAATTTCCCACAGCCCAAAGTAACGTCTTAAAATGTCTTATTATGTCCGACCAACAGCTCAAAAGCAAAAGATATTTTGTTTACTATCATATGTGAAGAAGAACAGCAGCAAATCCTCTCATTTGATGTGGAAAATGTGTATTTTTGATTACCTTATGTATGTGCAAATACTTTTGCAGCATAGCATAAGGTTGAGGGATGTGGTCTTTCAGATATACAGATATATTCAAGAATAAACTAAAAGTGCTGACTGGAGAATTGACCACATAAGAAACAAAATCGGCATCTGGGGTCAGCAAAAAGGACAATGACATCAAAGGATATAAGAATTGCCCCGTGATAACTTTCCAGAGTTGTACAATCCTGTCATATAATACTCTAAAGTATTTTTAAAGATGGACTATGACGTTCGTATTTCATCCTCTCACCAGCAGCGGTAATGCTGACACCGATGCAGCCCCTTTTAGTAATGCAGCGCTATTTTCGGTGTGAACACGGCCTTAGCCCCAATTGGCAGCCACGTCTCCTGCATCTCTAGCAGTAAGATAAGACGCCTCCCCTCAGACCGGCTTCAGAAAGAGCAAGAGGGAGGGGGGGGGAGGGGTGAGAGGGTGCGGGCAGAGACAGTGGAAAGGAAGATGGAGGAGCACTTTAATAGTATGATTCAGCAGAGGTATCAATTCCCACAGATGGCAGGCTGGCTCCTATTGACTTACATAGGAGGGGAGTAAAGAGGCAATCAAAACCACCCCTGGGACAGACAGTCAGCACATCAAAAGGGAGTGGGATCAGTGTGCCCAAGGCTCCCCATCAGGAAGAACGAAGGCTGAGCTCTGTGAAGTGTGAAGTGAATGCACTATAAAACGCCCAAAAATCGAATCAATCTAGTGATTTCATTTGAAGGCGACGCACATGGTGAAACCTTTAAATGCCACTGTAAACGCAAACCTCTATATGTTACTCTTACCTCTATCTTAATGGATCTTTCCTGTCATGAGAAGATAAATTAATCTGACTGGCGTATTGTGGGTCGTCTTGCAGACTCTTGAATTCGATCACTAAGGTGCCTCTACTCTTTCCCGCCTGCCTTTTCATCCAGACAGACAACTGGAGACCCTGAGTGACAACCCAGGGCTGTCTGAGCGAGGGCCGGGCTGTATTTGGGTGTCAGAGGATGTCCTGCGACACCTAAACACACCGTAGGACAGCCGCAGACATGCCTCTGGCGGTTTCTTTTGGAGGCTTTCACACTTTCTCACCAGCCGCTTTGAATAACACAACAAAAGGAGAAGACAGAGGAAAGGCGAGAAAGCCGCTTCCACCTAAAGATGGGAACGACCTGGCGCAGCAGCCAGAAGATCTCACCTCTCTGCTAAAACAGCTCCTCATTTGAGCATGACACACACGGGCCAGTCTCCCTCCAGGAGTGAAACTACTTTAACCTTTTGCAGGTTCTTTTAATCAGTCTGATGAATTCTGCCAGACAGACAGCAGCCTGACCTCCAACCCCCGATGAGCGAGTGATGGAGAGAGTTGGCGCTGACAAGACGCTATTAATATTTCATTAACGGTGCTTTAATGATCATTAAACTGCACTGTGAACTCAGCTGGCAACATGTGATCCTGTGTTGTACTGTCTGCTTCTCTTTGTAATAAACAGGGACGAATTAGTCTGTGATTATAGGCAAAAAAAGACACCAAAAATATTGCAAATATAGCTCTTTTCAGACATTCACTTCATTAAGTCAGTGTATTGGCAACTCTACACTAGATAAGCTTCCACGTCACACTTCTGTAGAAGTTGAGATGGCAAAAAAATGAAAAGGTAGGACTTAATAATGTTTCCACAAGACGGGTCAAGTCTGAACTAAATGCTGTCACATTACTCTAAAGGCTGCAGCAACACTATTTCATTTCTTATGCATTAAGAAAGTAAAAAAAAACTAAATTCTGTGAATGAGCTTTAAGTTGTGCAGGACATTCTTCACATGTTGGATCAGTCTATAAAAATATGTTTTCATTTTCCCCCCCCATGCAGCGTGCAAGCAAAAGAGGCTTCATGCCAACTGATTACAGCATGAATATCCAGCAAAATGCTTTAAATAGGCAACAGCATGTGAGCAAATAGGATTTAAGCGAGAGCCACAACCACCGCTATCATTTTTTACTATGCTTGGATACTGTTGGATTCCAATATGCAGCACAATTCTTTATTCTAATAAACGATTAGCCTGATCATCAGACTGAATTGCCATTTTGTTTCACGTCATTCATTAGCCTGACTTAGTTTTCTGTTCGAGAAGGGTTTGATTACTAAAAATCAGCAGCAAGTGAAATATTTCTGTCATTTTTAGTCAACATGAAAGCTGCAGAAGTAGTTGCAGTTGATGTTTTTCTTTTGAAGTGTTGATTTAAGAGTCGTCATCCCTCTAAGTTGACTTACAACAACCTGTACAGCTGTATATAACCTCTTTGCATATTCCTCTTTTCGAGGCAATTTATTTGTCGCCATTTTTTGGGCTCTGGCACGGGGAAGATAACGTCCCTATTCTTAATCCGACAATGGCGCCGCATCAAAACACACACAGCTTCCACATTCATGTCGGGGGTCTCAAGATGCAGAGGTCTCGGGCAAAAAGATACGGGATCATCCAGCAAATACGTTGAACCTGGATCATCTTTTACCGCAATGCAGCCTAATCTGGCAACACACCAGAGTGCACATTCCTGGTAAAATATTTTGTAATGTGAACACCTTATTTCTACCATTTGCCCAGCGATAAGTTTCCAGTTAGATTTAGGCTGATAAATGATGACATTAATGGGGAAATTTATTAGTTACTGCTATGATAGTTATGAATTCAGCCACAGAGGTAAAGAGGCCAAACTTTTTTGTGTTCGTGACCCCTTAATACAAACTAATGTCTGCCTGTGATCCCTCATCTCATGTCTTGGAGTTGAATTGATATCCTCGTCTCTGACTGTTTCATTGAAAAGAAAAAAGCCTGAAAAGGTAAAACTACACAATATTTCACTAAAAAGAGAGATTCACACCAGGTTGGGAACCACTGGGAAAGAGCCATTACAGAACCTCTGTTTGAATGCCAAAAAGCCACCGACGTTACAGTTTCAATGTGTACAAAGGGTTTATGTGGCAACACTGGTAACAGTTGTCAGATTACTCATCGTATTAGCATAGAGTTGGCATACATCAGCATCATCGCAAAGCATGTGGGCTTTACCTTTCACTGCTGCGGGCAAAACAAAAAGGTGTCTATCCGTCTTGCGCTCCTCCTCCGAGCTGTCAGCTTGACAATGGATTTTTCAAACCTGCTTATTAAACGTGTGGGCTTGTTTCCTTTCAAACTCGAGTCCTTTCCACTAGCACAGCGGCAGGACACATAAACACAGTATGTAGGTCAGTCAAACAGTTTGTGTCTGCGCCCTCCCTCCACGCCTGAGGTACACTGACAGCAAAATCAAACACATTGTTTGCAGAGAGTGACTCATCTCACCCAGAGAACCTGGGAGGTGGAACAGGGTTTGCCTCCTCCTTGATGTTGCCCTCCATGCTACCGTTTGTGTGTGAATGTTTGGCCCCATCCAGTTTGTCCCAACGTCTACCTGTCGGGCTGTTTGACAGCAGCTGGGGATCACATTTCCTCTCTCTTATGATTGATGGGTAACTCCCGACCTCCTGTGTGTTTATAGCAGTGTGTCATTTGGAGGCGTAAACTGTGCCGGGCGACTTGTAGTGAGCAGAGAAAGCAGAAAGAGATGTCGGGGGATGAATTCCACGAAATCCATTCAGTGAATTACACGGATAAAAACACACGGCATGTACAATTTTCCATTTGATATAATGGTACAGCCATAAAATGTGGCGCCACGAGTTTGTGTGACAAAGCTTCAGTGGAGCTCTGGAACAAGCAGGAGCAGAATATATGTCATCCACAGTGGAAAAATGATTTTTCTAACTTTGAAGCGGCTTAAAAAGGAAAATGGGGGAATTCACGGGGCATTCAAGAGGTTAAAGATGAAGTAACTCTTAACTGCATATGTGTATAACTATTTTACCATTTCCATTCTTTGCTTTAAAACGCAAATATATCAGTCGGGTGCAGATGAAAGCAGCGGCCGCAGAGGTCTTCATAGGCAGGGAGGAGGACTAAAGCTTAAAGATATTAAAAGTTTTTAAAGATACACACATGATGTGGACTCATTATCGTGAGCTAACTAATCCTTTAGATATTTTAATTTGGCGATATTTGACTGCGTTCTCTTAGTACAAACAGAAGCGGAGGAGCAGCTAAGTTTATTTTAACCACAAAAAAAATAAGTATATAAGTTTTATTAGAAATGTTGGTGCTTGTTGTGGTTCTGGTTCTGTGAGGGACGTTTTAGATATCCGAGAGATGAAAGGCAGCGTTCGTTGATGATACAAGCCGTCATTACGGAAACAAGTTTTTCTTTTACGTGACGCGCTTAAGCTTAAAATTGTTTTCTTCCCCAAATGAGGGAGAGGCGACTCTTTTCTGCTAACAAGACTCAGAGCCTACAGCTCTGTAGACAAAGTAGAGCTGAGGCTGAATTTCATTACTTTTGCAGGTACTTAGCCATAAACCGTAGTATTGGACAAATTGCTAATTTTGACCTGATGATGGCGCTCAAGGAAAAGTCAAGAGGATCACCAAAGTTAATACCGTTAATCCTGTGGGGGACATGAATGTTAATATCATGAAAATCCATCCAATAGTTGTGGAAACATCTAAGTCTGAACAATAAATGTCAACCTGCTGGTGGTGCCGGAGGAACAGTCCCGAGAAAAGTCTTCAGGATTCATCCTCTGGCAGCCATGAATGTCTGTTTTCAAGACAATGCATCTAATAGCTGTGGAGGACCGACTGACCGCTACTGTGGCTAAAAGGGGCAGAATAACATGAGCAGCCCCTCAACTCATTTTTCATCTTTACAGATGCAGCATGAATATTTATAATAGAAAAGTGACTTATTTTCTAGTCATATATTCACTCTTAAAACTACAGGAACATCGAGTTCTGTCCGGATGCACAGAGAAGGTCAGATGACGTCAGTTTCATTCTCTCTTACTCTCGACTCAAGGCTGAACACCAGTGTGACTGATTGAAATACTGGAGTCTGTAATTCCTTTTCTGGGGGGAGATGTTAATGTGCATGGACACTGATTGGGAAGTCCCTACATAGTTTCTCTCTCAAACATGAACCCCTGTCTACTCTCGCTGCACACGGTCTGTCTCTTTAAACTCAACACTACGACTCTGCAACACGACTTGTAAACATAAAGAAACAGACGCAGCCTCTCATATTTAGTCCCAAAATGCAAACTTGAAGTCGGCGTTCATGGTATTTTCAGTATGCAAGTCACCTTCCTGTCAGCGCCATCAATCAAAACTGTGATGCTAAGACAATCCATCTTAAAGGTGTAGTCTGCAATTCTAATCCAATACACTTTGTCAAATTCAAAGAATATCTCCTCACGGTCTGCTAGCTGTCTGTTCTGTGTGTGCGCTGACAAAAAAAAAAAAATCTGGTGTTCATACACAGCCCTGGCTCTGTAAATGGGATACAAACAGAGCTTGTGCTCGTGCTAAATGGATCAAAAGGATGCCGAAATTACTACATCATGATATCGATTTGTAAAAAGTCTGAATTGATGCTTTGTCTGGTCTGTCCACAAGAGCACAAGCAAACAACTTTTAAAATGCCTGTTTTCTGAATGAAGTTCGGATAGCTCAGGGCAAAACAACGTCATCTAAATTAGGCATAAATACGGTAGCGACGTTATTGTTTATACACATAGATATCTACGAAATTACTTTTAAAATGCTTGTTTTCTCAATGAAGTTGGATCGATCAGGACTCTCAAGAATCGTAGACTCCACCTTTAATGTATGAAATGTCAGAAAATAGTGAAAAAGTCCCATCAAAATGTTCCCAGAGCACAAGGTGGCATCTTCAAATTGCTAAAACCAAAATATTTTCTTTATACAATGATAAAAAAAAAAATTAAAAAAAAGAGAAAAGCAGGAAATCAAAGGTTTGGCACTTTTGCCAAAAGGTTGTCGATTAATTTTCTGTCGGTTGACTAATTAATTAATTCACCAATCAGTTCAGCTCTAAACATCTCAGCCATGTCTTACAGTTGAGTACCAAGATGAACATCATTATACACAAATCTAACAGGAATACACAATTTCACACATACCACAGATTCCTTGCTCTATATACAGTAAATGCCAGTCTGTCATGTGATGGTCATCACAGGAACAAAGTCAGTTACAGCTAAATACCAAAGATAATTACGTCAACATTTGAACTTTCTTCAATGTACAACTGTATCTACGGTCTGTAGGGCCAGTGTACTGCAACATTCCTCTCCTCCACCAAGACTTGGCTTGAAAAACCTGCCCTCTTCTTGGCCTCCTGTGTGGACGTCTGCATGGGAAACGCCTGTGGGAGAACTAGCTCTAATCCAGCCGGTACGTCCTGCTTTGATGAGGATCAGTGTTACAATATAGCACATGACAATGATCTGCTATGCACAGACGTCCCCTACGTGCAAATAGAAAGAAAAAGGGCTGACCAGCTACAGTATTCAGCAGCTTTTGCTTCATCTGAATGTGGATGGACCAGCTGCTTGAAAAGCTGGTATGTGACAAAAAATGCTCGTTAGAAAGACTTTCTATGAGATTACAGTGGTTGAAAGTAAACACTACACCTTTGAGAGGGAGGTTAATACACAGTGGTGTTACAGCATGCTCTTAATCTGGAAGAAAACATCAAGCCGAAGAAGAAAAGTTTTAAATGAGAGTTTTCAAATAGGAGTTTGGAATGTAAACATTTTCCAAAAGCTTGGTTTCTGTCCTTTCTTTATCAAATTGTGTATTTTAAAAGCATATGAGGTTAGCCAATGACATCATTCACCAGAGGGACCAATACTGTTATATAACAGCCAGACATTGCTGTGAGCGCCCCACAGCACTGCTCCAAATGGTCTCTCTCTGAGGCTCCATACAGTACATAAGCCTACTTAAATCTGAGAAATTAACATTTAAGTCAGATCTCAAGTACGTTATTTGCAAGAAACAGTGAAGTTGTGAAAAAGATGATGACTAATCCATACCACCTGCAAGGTACAAATGTGATGATCTGTCTCCTTAACTTGCTTCTAACAGAATTAGGAAGGGTACTGATGTGGAATCAGAATCAGCTCTACTGGCCAAGCGTGTGTGCACATACAAGGAATGTGACTCTGGTTTTAAGTTGCTCTCAGTGTTACACACACACACAACAATTTACAGGAAGATAGAAACAGACATGCAGCTAAAAACAAGGACAACAAAGCTGAACAAAGAAAGGTAAAAATAAACTTAGAACTCGTCCGGATAGGTGAAAAATGGGTGTGTATACTGGATATAAATATATGTAAATAAAAAGAAACAATGACCAACAACATACAATGTCTATATACAAGTCAATGTTTCTGTAGATTGTAAACAAATACAAATAGTGCAAAGGGAGTTCTGTACAGTATATACATGTATGTCCATATACAGTATTTACAGTGTGCAGGATTTATATTGGCAATGATAAATGAGACCATTTTCCTTTTTAAAGTCGAACTAAAATGAATGTTTGCTAAGAAGAATCAGTAAACAGTATGTGTCCTTGGTGGGGTTTTTTTGACTCGTGTGCTTCTTTGGACAAAATTGGAAGTACGAAAACAAGAAATTTAAGTTTTATTTATTTTTCTGCAGTGACAGCGCCCCCTACATTTGTTTTCTGCAGTGGACGAGGATGTTTGGTTCCAGCTTTAATTATATTGGTGCAGTATCTGGAAAATAATTTGTTAGATCATTTCAGTTCAATTGGACGTACAGGCAGTTAGCGAGCTCATAGGTGCCGCTGTCGTTGTCAAATTTGTGATTTGTGCACTCTGTGTGTTACCCTGTGACTCCGAACGTTACTGCGCGTCTAGATTTGAATCTCGCACACAGTGCTGAGGTTACAGGACTCTCCGTTACTGTGAGTTTTCACAGTCTGGTCATTTGGCGTCACCACAACTGACGGCCAAGAGAGACAGCTAATGCTAGCTAGACTTTCTCCTTTGTGTTATCTGGGATGAACACAGCACAGAGCGTGTGAGAGCTGTCAGTGAGTGCGTTTGCATGCGCTTGAGTATCCTGAGTTTTATCCTGTTTTTAATCATATTCGGGTTATGGCGTTTACATGGAACATGAAAAACCTGGTTATTCATTTCCCTGTACACATGATCTTTACAGTATCCAGGTTTCTGACTGTCTGCCTGCAGGTGTGTTTGACTCAACAAAGAATGATCAGAGACCAGGATCAGGTATTTACCTGCCACAGTATCCTGGTTTCCATCGGAGTGCTCTAGGAAGCATATTCAGGCTTCTCAAAACCAGGATAAGGTCTGATCCAAGTTTCTGAAACCAGGATGTTTACATATGCAAAACATAACCAGGATACTCCAAAAAACCAGATCATAAACAGGATACTAGTGCGCATGTAAACGCACTCAATGACTCAGACGGTGTTGAAATAACGAATGAAAACTTGACAGTGCGTCTCCTAGCAACACTCAAAAGTCAGTCAACTGTTGCCATGGGAAACGCTCATTCTAAGGGTTGAAGCTACATGCTAATTCCACACACATGTCTAAAAAAAGGTTTCAACCTCTTTTAGAAAATAAAAAAAAAGCACAATAGCTGCAGTGTCATCATACTTTATTTTTCCTTACACACACACACACACAAATGAGAATTCAGATTTCAGTTCGACATTAAGTATGTGGTGGAGTCACATCCAAGAGCACACGTGTCGCATTCCTCAGCAACATATTCCTGAATACTCTCACGGGGAGCAATGAAAACACTGTGCGAGGCAAGACGCTGGCAGCCAAACAGAGGTCGTCACCGCCAATAAAAACCCTCTGACAGCTCAGAGACAGAAACAGAGCATGCAAATGAGGCAGCGCGCTCCCAAAGAGGAAGGTGATGTCATTTGATAATAACGATGCTGTAAAATGAGACACAGCCAGAGAGAAAAGTCTGGCGAGTGGCTGCAGTTTGGACTTCAGGAGTATGAGCTGGTTTAATCTATTCCAGCTCTGAAAAACACAGATTACATAACAGCAGACCTCCATGTATTCCCGGGCCTCAAAAGTATCTGAAAAGTATGTGTGCAGACGTTGTGGCGAGGCAGTGAAGTTTGGCTCGGTGTAGGTTTGACTGGAAAACACGCAGATCTCTAAGATAGACTCTAACATACACAACATTTACTGCAACTCCGGAGAGGAGGTCTCGCAAGAATCGAACGGGCTGATGTAATCACAGCAAAGCAGAAAATATAAATTCTCTTTCTTACTCGAGGAATAGCAAATATCTGCAACTATCTCTCCCAAAAGACTTTCAACTGCTACCATTTCATGCTTAAACTTCATGTACGTTTTTTCACACAAGATAAGTACAACATTTAGAGCCCAAACTGGCCCTTCATCAAACTTAATCTGTTTTAATAAGAGGTTAATCATCATTTATTAAGCAAAAAAAGCAAAATATTTGCTGTTTCCAGCTTCTAAAATGTGAGGATTTGCTTCTTTTCTCAGTTTTATGTCACTGCAACTTGAATATCTCTGTGTATATTTGTGTGGAGTGTTTTCACTACTTTCTGATATTTTAAAGGCTAAATGATCAGTCAAATTCATCACCACATTAATTGATAATGAAAACAATCGCCGGTTTCGGTTTGTGCCTCTCGTGTACTAGCATTACATTTGAGTCACAGAGTTAATCGTCTCTTTATCTTAAATATAAATAAGCAGCGATGTTTGAATCTGGATAAAATCATGGATGAAGAAAATGTTCGTCAGATGAACATTTTCACTGTTAGAGGGATTGTATCTATGCTCATTTGTCTTTAAGATAAACGGACTCTTGGCTCTCTGTGACTCGAATGCAACACTGATACATTTAGAGGTAGTTTCCCTGACCCCTACATCAGGTACAGTAGAATAGCTGTTCTTCTACTTGATGCGGAGCCAGTTTGAACTTGAAAAGTTGTGCTCGATTCATGTAATTAAGTCTGAAATATTAAAGCTGGAGTGCAGAACTTTTGTCTCCCCTTCTAGTAGTGAAAGTAATTACACAAATACTGTTGAAAAATAAAGAGAAATTTCCACAGCTCCAAGACAATAATCCATTATTTATTTAGGCAGAGTAAATGTCATAGCTACAGAGCCTACTCCAAATATTTTACAAGTACTAACCAGTCCAAGAGCAGCAACGTGACATCCGTGTCTGCCCTTTGTCCCTTCTCTTCTTTCACCGAGGAAAAGCTACACCAGTGGTTATCCATGTTTGTCCTCGCCATCTAACGCTTTCTTTTTATAACGGTAATCCTTCCTCTGAACGCAGAGTTTCTTTTTCATCTGGAGCATCAGAAACTTTTCTTGGACGCTTCTTAGGTTTTTCCACCATACTCTTAGTTGTTGCTAACTGCTTCGTCGCTACGATTGCTCCCCCCTTCAGCCCTCGCAAACCAATCGTCACTATCGGTGCGCCAGCGCGGGAGTGTCACCACAGACACCCAATTTAAAAACTCTGGTATACTGCGAAATACAGAGATTTACCTGGCGGTGACAAGCTTAATCAGCATTGTGTGAACTCATTTGGCAAAGGGCTTGAATGTAATGGACGTTCATTTATATGAAAAAGTCCCGCACTCCAGCTTTAACAGGAAATACTGTGGGTCATTTTGCGAAAAAGGAGAAAGGCTCTCCACATGCTGTTGATGGTTAATCCACCCAGTGAGCATGATTTTTGCGGGTGATTTGCAGGTGAAGAGACATTTAGACATCAGGAACTAGTAAACTTCAGTGTGTAGCATGTCCAAAGTACACAGTGAAATGTGGTTTAAAATGTTATTCTTAACCAAAACATGTCAAAAACTTTAATTTTTCACCCAAATCGAGCCCAGTTTGAACATAAAACGCCTCTCTGTAGATGCCTTTTGACTTGTAAATGATCAAAACATACTTATTGGATACTGATCCCAGATTATTTTGCCAAAATTACATAAGAGCGCCTCCTCCGCTGAGGGATTCAGTGTTTTCCTGGACAACACTCCAGCAGGGTGGATGCACGTTGTCGTGGAGGCTTGAACCCAGGTCAGCACACTTTCCCTGCTCACAATACACCGTCCTGCCCACCCAGAGAGTCCCACACACAATGAATCCACACTAATCCCATCTCTTGTGGTCCTCCCATGTCTCAGACATGCTGCTCCACCACCTCTGCTCAACTGCTTTAACACGCACTCACAGGACAGGAAAATAAAAAACTGCACAGTTTAGAAATATTTCTCCTTTTTGTTGCACACAAACAAGCTCCACATGATGCATTAAACAGGGACCCGTGAGCAGAACCTGATGCTATCACAGAAGCTTTTTATCATCTTTTGTTATGATCCAAACCACTGTGCCACCACACTGACAGCAGGGAGAAAACAACAGCTTGAAGCAGCAGCACACTTTGTGGTCCATGGAGAATAAAGCCTCGGGAAGTGGACATTATGAGCATACATAAAGTAAGCATCTGATCAGTGTGATCAGCTGAAACAACAATAGACTAACAGAACATGCGCTGTGAACATCTCCAGCCCCAAACTCTGCAGCAGTAACAGACAATAGAGGAGCCAGACGCACATAACAGAACAATAGTTTCACACAGGTTGTATCACATGTTTTATATCCACATCTCTGCTAAGTCGCTGCCTCACTAACACTCCTTTAAGTTTCCATCAGACAGACTGGAAGATAAAGAGATTTCACTTTACAACATCACCAGGCCTGTTAATGAGTGTGATCAAAGAATTAGTTAATAAAAGCTGGATGCAATCGATGGATGAGGACATAAAGAGCTCTTACCGCGCGGCTCGGGCCGTTTCCGTCGCTGCTTTATCGCTTTTATATCCCTTTTTTTTTCTCCTCCTGATGATCAGTCGCGCGTCTCACAGACACAAATCTCGACCTCACTTCCATGTGCTCGCGACCAGGACCACGCGCTCAGGGGAGCGCTCGGGATAGGGCGCGTGACGTCACGGCGAGACTGGAAAGCCGGTCGCAAAATCAGTGCAACATCACTAATAATGATAATAATGCAGGTGTGTTATAACTATATACCACATAATGTATAATGTAGAGGCTTGACTACACGTGGTGCTCAACTGGGAGTGTTTTTATTTGCTATTATTGGTAAATTTCCATCAATATTCCCACTAAGATTTCAACTTTAATCCTCATATTTGTGCAATATCCTACTGTATAGTAGAAATGATGAGTTTCTTGTCAAAAACAACACGTTTTTGGACTCTGTTGGAAGTCTGCACAGGCAAATTATCAGCATACATTTATGTTTGCAACTGTAAAACAACAACTTTGTTTTCATTTCACTTAAATCTGATCTGAGACATGAAGTGATTATTTGATCAGAATCACCATCAGCTTCATGGCACATTTATGTTTAATCATACAGGGAGTCTGAAGAAGCTTTCAGTGTACTTAAACACAGCTCCTAGAGCAACGCTCAGGAAGAAAATCATGTAGGAAATTAAGTCTGAGTGCATGAACTGATGTTTTTTAAGTGTTTCTGGTGCAAATTAAAAGCAAAACATGTCTAATTCAGATCGCAGGATTCTCTCTTTAGTCCAGAAAACAGATGTAGGAGTGATTATGACACTTTTTGATGACATGTGTTCACTCTAGCATGAGTAATATTGGAATATCTTCAATAACAAACTCTCACTTAGGTTCAAATGTGCCACTTTAAAATGCCTCTGTGCATAAATGCAGAGACCCAGGTCTGAGCTTACCTTGTCTTCTTCATGACCACACACTAGGACAGGATCAAAAATGGCATCTTTAAGTGAAGATATTAGTAATTTCAACCTTTAATGTACTTTAATATTTTACCTGAAGCAGTCAGAGGAAGTGGAGGGTCTTTGTCTGAGCATCATCATCACACCTAAACATGATCTTAGTCCACATCAGTCACTTTATTCAAATATTTAATCATTTACGTGGCTCGTCTCCTTCTGCTGAACCCACTCTACAGCAACATGCACCCCCTGCACATATTAATGCGTCAGCTCATAAAGGAAGTGTGATGAAATGTGTGAGAAGTGTTTTTGCAAGAACAAGGACACAAAGTCAAGAAGAAACAGTTTTTTTATATTTCAAAAAGAATCTAGGAACATAATGGAAAAAAACCAAACACTGGGTCTGAACATCCAGACAATTGAGATCCAAAAATACATTTTCTTAGGAAATATTAATTATATACAAAACATAAAAATTTATATTTTAGTTTGGGCCCTCAACAGGGTAGCCCCATTTTTAATATTTTATTAATAAAAATAAACTTTTAAATATTTAATCCACCCATAACTTCAATTGAGGCAGTTTTAACATTGAAATCAAACAAGATTCCAAACAACTTAATCCGCTTTGCATTTGCATGCAACAACAACTGTACACCCTAAGTCTTGAACTTGCATAAAAAACAAAAGGCCAAAAAGTCTATGATTCAAACTTTAAGCACGAGAGCCCTGCAGCTGTGCGAGTCTCTGCTTTAAAAGTTCACTTTTCCTCCTCAGCTGCTCTTTGAGTGAGAGGAGTCTCTGTTCGTCCGACTGCATGCTGTAGATGCACTCTGTGGCCTTCTTCAGGATCACCACTTTGGCCGCCTTCTCGTTGTTGGCCACCTCTGGGATCTCGTCCCGCAGGGCGAAGAAGCTCAACTTGAGCTCGTTCCTTCGCTGGCGCTCCAGAACGTTATGAGTCCTTCTCTTGTCATAGTCCTCCGTGTCGGACGTCCGGGGGCTTGAACACTTGCGGTTGCTGCTGATCTGTTTGAGGACCCTGCTGTGGCCGCCGCCTCCGCCTCCACCTCCGCTGCTGCTGCTCTCCAGCTTCAGCCTCTTGACTGCCGGCTGCTCGTGCCTCATGGATGGATGGGCGGCGTAATTGTGCTGGTGGGTGGAGACGTGGCACCTCTTCAGCACGAGCGGGCTGGGGTGCCTGGTCTCTGACGGGCTGGGGTCGCACCGCTTCACCGCCTGCCTCTTCTCCACCGTGACCACATCGATCTCCTCCTCCTCTTCCTCCTGGTCCTCCTCCTCGTCGTCATCATCATCATCTCCATCCTCATCTTCTGCAACACAGAAATAAAAAAAGCAAAACAATCACACTCTGCTTCAGCACCGAGGTTGTAATACATTCACACTGCACGCCACGGTGGGAAGGGAGGGGGCACAATCTCTCCTTCCACATCAGTTGACTGCTGAACATTTGCAGCCATCCCCTCCAGCTAATCTCACAGCGGT
The DNA here is from genome assembly GCA_003416845.1 of Oplegnathus fasciatus. Lineage (NCBI taxonomy): Eukaryota > Metazoa > Chordata > Actinopteri > Centrarchiformes > Oplegnathidae > Oplegnathus > Oplegnathus fasciatus. The sequence continues at coordinate 226,158 of NTHP01000547.1, read as the reverse complement.
CTACAACATGACAGGGGAGGAACAGGCTGCATGTCTCTACCTCCTGCCTGCAAATTAAAGCCAGAGTTGCCCCCCTTTTATTCAAAACTGTGGCTACAATCCTTGCACACTCAGCAGAGGGAATTTCCTAATTGCACAGAGGGGTGTGACTGCATGATGAGCACATTCACAGCTTACCTGAGTCACTACAACTGCTGCTGCTGCTGCCGCTGTTCGGCGGCGTGTCCAGCCCCAAATCCTTACTAGGCGGCGTCCCTGCGCTCTGCTTGGGCGTCTCTGCTATCGGATAGGGGAAAACCACAGACGGATCAATGCACTCCGCTGCGGATGTGTTCAAATCTTGCAGGTAGCTGCTGTTCAGCCTCCACGCGGCTGCGCCGGCGGGCTCCGCGCAGTCGCCGGCCGCAGACTCCTTCCGCGCGGCGTGCAGGGAGGCGAGCCGCTCGGAGACCACCTTCTCCAGCTTGGCCGCGGCGGAGAAGCCGCTCCACATGCAGTCCTGGATGATGATGGACTTGAGGAAGGTCTGGGAGTAGTCGGCGTCGCAGATGATGCTCTGGTTGACCACGTCGTCGCCCAGGAACTCGGTCACCATCTCCAGCTGATCCGCCGTTGAGGGGAAGAGACTTGACAGGGACGGCCGGCGGCTCGGGGAGAGGGGAGGGGTCGGCAGCAGTTCAAATTTCTTCCAGATGTCTTCGCTCGGTGCCGGAGGCTGAAGCTGCTGAGGGTAGAAATCCTCCTCCTCGTTGTCATAGTAGAAATACGGCTGCAGAGAGTCGTAGTCGTAGTCATAGTTTTTACTCGCCAAACTTGAATTCAGCGGCATGATGTCTCTGCGGTCTTTATCCTTATCGCGAAGCTGGTTCAAAGACACAAACACATCTGATTATTACTCTAGAAGGTGTGCGGGTTCAAAGCAGGCGGCAGCTGCTTGGCACCGATCCTGCTCTGCAACGTTAAGTGTAAGCAAAATCACATGGTCACTCCAAAACATCAGCCCTGTTTGCACGCCTTGCATGCATGCACCGGCGCTGCAGCAGCAGGTGCTACACTGGGAAACTGATAGTGAATTAAAGTGCACGAGGGGAAACCCCACCTTCACTGAGCTGCTACTGATGATAAACTAATACCTTTTTTTTTTTTTTT
>NTHP01000547.1:185828-209357 GCA_003416845.1 Oplegnathus fasciatus | reverse complement strand
AAAAAGGCATTGTGTAATTTAGACTGTATTATTCAAATGTATAGACCCACCTTGGTAGTTGATACAGCTAGCATGAAGTTCCAGTATTCATTTTCATAATAGGCAGACCTACACTCAGAGTATTTGTTTACAGTCTAAGGTGTCCTTCATTGAGACTTGACCTTTCCTACAGAAAGGTATCAGTTGTCCTACCGTGGTATAACAACCTCATATCAAAAGCCAAGTCATTTTTCTTTAAAAAATGCTTAATTACACTGTATACACCCATATATTTTGACCGCAAATGCATTATGGCTTGTTCTTTGGGGGGTTGTAAATCTATTTTTGCACATGCTGATGATATTAGATTCTGTGCAACAAAACATAAAAAGGTAAAAACGCCAACATGCACAACGTTTTCGTCAAACCACGATATCTAGGCTGTGTTTACCTTTCTCTAATCCTGCTGTAGACAGATTTGAAGATACTGTGTGTCGGTCAGGGTTCAGCTCCCTGACTGACATAACCAGTCCAGTGTTATGCAGAAACATGTTTGACATAGTATTTGCAAAGCTTGCCAGAGGCAATGCTGTCAAAGGTTTTCTACTAAATAATCTCTCAACATGTTTTCTCAGAAACAAAGGCAAAATTTAGGAGTTCTAAAAAAAGGGTCCCACATTCATGACAGTTAATTATGCTAGTTCAGCTGTACACTAACGTTCAAAGTGATGGGGGTTCACAACTTAGTTGCAGGCGTACTGAATGTACTTTTCCTTTGCCGTCCTGTCGTGGTTTCAGGTTGCAGAGAGAGGGAGACACATTAGGGTGGAATTTGTGAAGAGGCTAAGGGGCTTTTGTGTCCCCCCAACACACCCATCCAAGCTTTAAGAGCTTAATAAAACAGGCATTCACATAAAACATATCAGTTAACACATTCCAAAAGACCCTCGCAGGTGTACTTTTCTACTAAGTAATGAGTGCGGCAGTCACATTATGTACGCTGCCACTGAGTGTTTTTGTTTTTCAGCTAAATGTTTGGATAATTATGTCAGCAGATCAGCAAGAACACCATCCAGCCTCTCTGATCATATATGCCTTCGACTCAACGTTAATACAATGATGCAAAGTGAATTTCTGTTAAGTAAAAACGAGTCTTTGCAACAGTTAGTTGGCTTAACAGCCCGAATAAGAAAAACAGGAAGTTGTGGCCAAGGTTGGGTCTTTAAGGAGGAGGAGGAGGAGGAGGAGGAGGAGGAGGAGGAGAATGGCACACCAGATGTGGAATCCCAGAGCTGAGCTGTAAACATGTATGTGAGGGTGTGTGTGCTCAGCACAGCACAACAGGCGGATAGGTATGGCCCATAGCGGTGTTGAAAACACAAGCTGACAGCCCTCATGCCAGGGCTTGTTCTGATTACAGATGAAGGAAAGACAACAGAATGAAAAACAGCCGAGGAAGCAGACGAAGTGTATTTGAGAGAGGAACTGAGTAATGTTATGCAACAAATAGATTCATCTTATGAAAACAGACTGTGTTTAACACGAGGGGCAGTGAGTGTGGATGTGTCACCTTGTTTAGAGAAGCCGCAGCTGAGTCAGGGGAGACGGCGGTTTAGCTTGAGCCGTACAAATGAGTTATTATGTGCCTCCATCTTGCTAAAATAATGATAGATGGTAAGGTGATACCAAATGAAGTCATCAGTTACAAGTAATCTATTCCCATATTTTGGTTCAGGAGCTCAAAAACCTCAAAACCACACCAAAGGCTTTTGTGGCCATTCATAATTTCCTACTACATATGTAAATCTAAAGAGTGAGGTGGTAAAATGTTTATGGAGATGCCTGAGGCGATTTTTGTTTCAGTGTACTCAAAAAGTTGTAGAGCCTGTGGTGTGTGTCATCCTTTCTTTTCCCCTGATTTTCTCTTACCATAAATTATGACTCAATATCAGTAGCATAAAATAATTTTACATTTATTTATTTGGTGTTTGTCTAAACAAATGAGGTACAATCCAAAAGCCACAGTGGATCGAGGAGAAGCCCCAGAGAATAAGTGCTGCAATGCCCAGTTTCACAAGTGCCTCAAGGTTGCAGGTGCATGAAGAAACACATATGTACATAGCAAATGACATTTTGTTTTCAGGATAGAGAAGGATATATATAGAGAGATACAGCACATTAGATGAACAAGTGAAAGAGAAGAGGTAGGTCTTCGAGTGATTTTTGAAGACAGGAGTTCTGTTGACTGAATCGAGTTCAGTAACTTAATCCATCACCGAGGGACCTGACAGGAGAGGAGTTTGAATTGAGTTTCGCAGTGATGGTAGGAGTAGGACTCATCGTTCTTTTGCAGATCGTAATGAATGAGAGGGCTCATAAACCTGAGTTTGGAAGTTCAGCTAGGTGGATGCTGCCACATTTTGGACCATTTGTAGAGGTTTTACTGTGTATGCTGCCAGCCCTGCCAGAAGGGTGTTACAGTAGTCAAGGCGAGAGATGACCAGTGCCTGTACAAGAAGTCAAGCGGCATAGTCTTTTTGATGTTATATAGCGCGAAGCGACATGATCGAGTGACGGATGCAACATGCTCAGTGAAAGTTAGTTGGTTATCAATCAGGACGCCCAGATTTCTTGCAGACTTTGTTGGTGAGAGTGAGGTGTAGCTGAGCTGGATACTTATGTTGTGCTGAACAGAAGGACTGTCTGGGATCACCAGGAGTTCAGTTTAAAAGAGACTGAGTTCAAGGTGGCGTTCCATCATCTATTGTGAGATATCATTGAGGTGGACTGAGATCCACACTGGGACAGTAGAGTTGTCTGACGGGAAGAACAGATAGAGCTGGGTATCATCAGCATAGCAATGGTAAGAAAAAAACTTGAGCGGACAATCAGACCAAAGGGAGGTGGTAAATATTGAGAAGACAATGGGACCAAGCACCGATCCTTGTGGTATCCCAGTGGAGAGAAAGTGACACTTGGACTCTTTTCCTTGTAATGCCACTTTGATCGAGGCCTGAGCTCTGTGAGGTTGGACTGAAACCAGAGTAGTGCATGCCTTGTTCAGATAGGGCAGACAGGATGATTTGGTGGTTCACTGTGTCAAAGCCTGCCAACAGGTCAAGCAAGATGAGACCTCGGGGTCTTTATTACTGACAGCAGGGCAGTTTCTGTGGAGTGGAAAAGAATAGTAGTGAGACTAGCCTGCAGTTTTGACCTTAACATGGGTTTAAGATTGGCTTTTTCAACAGCGGGGTAACCTGGGCCTGCTTAAACATTGCGGGGAATGTTCAGGGATGGAAAACAACAGCATGTGGTGGAGGGTAAATAACAATGAAGAGATTCTGATTGCATGGTATTCAAATGAGGAATGTGAGGTTTAATTTGTCGGAAATTAGAAAGCCTGTCTCAACTCCCCTAGCAGTATAGGAGAAAGCATGATTGGTGGAAAGCTCAGCTGGAGTAGCAGCGTTTTATCAGTAGTTTCCAGGTTTCAGTGAGGGTGGGTGTGTATAATACGGGACTGGGTCGCAAAGAAAGGGATGAAATCAGCTTTATTGACAGCAGACTGGCAGTTCCACAGCAACTGAGAAGGAGGTTCAAGTGACTGCTGGAAAGTCTGAAGGTTCTTAAGATTATGTTGCCCTTTTGCATAGGGGCGAGATTTGCGTTTGCTTTGAATGACAGGAATGTTCTGGAAACGCATTTGCAGGGAAGAAGGAGGACCTGGAAGATGGTTAATAGACAGGAGAGGGAGGGTGGTGTGATAAGATGGGCTGTCGGTGGACTCGCAGGTCTTTGCACGAATGTGGTCTTAACACGAGGAGGGCTGGACACGAGGGCTGACGCTTCAGCATTGCTCTTTGTATAAATACAAAGTGCTAAATGCCAGATATCACGCAGCTGATACACTGATTATTTTTTGCTCACAGCTGAGACAACACGAGCGTGACTGAAGCAGTGTATTCAGTCAGAGTGGAACCAGAAAAACCCCTTTTATGGAACTCTAGACCCCTCTGTGCTCAGTCTAAGTTTGGAGTGCAGAGAAACAATCTTCATACAATTTTAAATGAATTGATGTATTATTCATGTTCAGATTAGACAGGTTCATACTGTTTAACACTCCTAAATGTGCTTATAATACAATACTAGCTTTTAGATGTTTTGGTAGTGTTGCATGTGCCTCTGCAACTGCTTCTAGAAACAATAACATTGTCTGTCATGCTCGCTCGCTTGTTTTATGTGAGCTTCAAAGGCCCACATTCAATCCGAACCCCCCTTGAGTTAATGGACTAATGAAATCTAATGAGGCGTGCCGGGCGACTCTATTGTGGCGCAGTGAATGCAGAAATTAATTTGCTTTTGTTCACTTTGTGTCCAGCTTTGCTTTGTGGTGTTTTGGACTCCTCGTGTATCAGAGAAGATCCTGATTGATGTCATCGGAGTGGACCATGCTTTCGCTGAGCTGTGTGTGGTCCCGCTCCGAATTTTCTCCTTTTTCCCCCTGCCAGGTAAGATACTCGATTTTCAGATGTTTTTCAGCATCTGTGTCCAGCTGGATTTTTCTTCCTGCTGTGGCTTTAACCGGGGCGTAGCTCGGACCAGTGGGGTGATGTTTCCACTTTGTGTGTGTGTGTTTGCAGTGACTGTTCGGGCTCATTTGACTGGGTGGCTCATGACCCTGAAAAAGACCTTTGTGCTGGCCCCCAGCTCGGTTCTCCGCATCATTGTCCTCATCACCAGTCTAGTTGTGCTGCCTTATATGGGGTAAGTCAACACTTCAGAGAACACTGTCAGGGTCACAAAGGTCAGCACTGTAACTCAGACTCGCTGTGTTATTTCATACAGTATTATGTGTTATTCTGGTAAAATGTATATTTATATTTTTTACTCCTGAAAAGATCAAACAGGAGGAGGATTCACTTCCACACTTCTAAAACATAAAATAATTTAGGATACAAGGCAGCAACAGCTGAAAACTTCACATAATCCTTTTGTATTTCAGAGTTCACGGGGCTACACTCGGGGTTGGATCCCTCCTGGCCGGCTTCATAGGGGAGTCGACAATGGTTGCCATAGCAGCCTGCTATGTTTATCGACAACAGGTGAGAACACCTGGGTTGAGGTCTTTGCAAACATGCGAGTACACACCTTATTCCGTGCTTTCTGGTGCCATTTTGAACCAGTTGTTTCTCTCTGATTATGATCATTCTGTTTAGTTTGACTAGGGATGTGAGAAAGATGAAAAAGACCTCTAAAGTCTTTCATTTAGGACAGCTTTACATCTATGTTTGTCTGTGTCACTGAAATGTGTATTCAAGTGATAAAAAGGATGGTATGGGAAAAATAACAGTTCATGGTCGGCACCTTTTGACCCCTAGGCCACCAGAGCACCCCCGCCTACCAGCACCTCTAAAGCTCATCATTGACACGTTATATTACGTTTGTCTAATCGGTACAAAATCCAAATAGTAAAAAGGACAAGTTGTGGTTTTACAGGGGGTTATGTGCTGGTCTATTTCTTGGCCAAACTTCAGTAACTACCTGGAGTCTCGGCTGGTTGCCTGGCAACCTCACGGTGAGGTCACTGTTCGCCCCCCAAAAAAGTAAAAAAAGCGGAACTATTCCTTTAATACTAAGAGTGACTAAAACATTGATGTCTTTATTTACTCATGTTTGTCGTATTTGACACATATTACTTCCTAATTGAAAGCAGCTACACAATATACTCAATCTGGGAAGTCTTTTTCCACATAGTAAGGACATTTTTAACCTTCCCCTTTTTAGAAAGAGCCCAGAGTACCCCTCTCAGTCCACTCTCTGAATGTGTATTATTAATTTCCCAGTTTGAAAGTCTTCTAAATATTTCAATTTGTGTTTCCAGTTTGTAATGACTTGGTGCTAATAACCAGAAGCATAACCTAATGAGGTTATCCGGTTCAGGAGGCTCTGCTTCTAAATACTTCCATCTTCACATGAGGACTGGATTACTCACAGTTCTACTGTGTTCCTTAATTCTGCAGCTTATCAAGTATGAGATTAGCACAACAATGGTCTCAGCTGCAGTTTTTGGCACTGCTAGTGCCCCTTTTCTCAGAGACTTTTAAGGTTTTCATTTCTTTCTTGTCTGCCGTGTCCGCAGAAGAACAATGAGATGTCCAATGAGCTGGTGGTGGAGGGCGAGGACTCTGCCCCGATGAGCGAGGTGTGCTCCAGGACTCAGATGGATGCCATCGAGGAGCTCCAGGAGGAGGAGGAGGAACAGGAGTGAACTCTGACTGCAGGGGAAGGTAAAGCCGGCCCACATGTGGAACTTTGCCGGAGAGGAGACCGCCGAGTGTTACAGTGCTGGAGAGGAGAGAGGACCCGAGTATGGTTTGGTTTCAGGGGTTCTCCCAACAGACTTTGAATAAGAGTGACGAGGTCTTCTTCGCGTCGACCTACACACCATTAAAACGCACACTGTAAAGAAAGCCATGCACCTCCAAGTGTTCATTCATCAGCGTAAATACCTTCGTCTTCCGACCTTTTCATAGTTTTGCATCATCACATCAGCGGGTGTGTATTAACCACTTTCATGTGTTTACTGGTAAACAAGGGAAAACGACACAGGAGAACTTTTCCTCCTCCGCAGGAAGAATGAAACATCTGTCGAGTGGTAGTGGAGTTGCCAAAATACAGAGTTCATTATTTTATGTTATTTTATCAAGATTAAGCAGCAAGGCCTTGCTTGAATTCAAATATAGACATGTTGTGGGACTTGTTGGGTTGTGCAATCGTATTTTACATACAATGGTGTACAGATTATTGTTGTTTTATATAGGTAATGCAATGTGTATATTTAATTGCCCAGAGGGGTCAGGAATCCCTCGTTATATCATTGCGTGTTACAGAATACAGTTATGATTGTTCACTTTCCATGCAGTCTGGGAGTCCATCTACTTTTGTTTTGCCAAGCATTTTCCTGGTAGTATTCAGACTGTCGTATGTACTGTATATACTGTATAGGCATTCTTATTTGGCAAATAAATTGCTTTATTATTAAGCCTTGTGTTTGGTTGACATTGGCTTTAGGTCCTCATTGTTTGGGATCCAACAGCTGTATGCTGTAAAAATAATCCTAATTGCAAAATCAAACTATTTTTTTCCTTTAAATAACCCAATATATAGAAAAGGAGTTACAGTTCCCTTTGACACAAACCAGTTTTGCACATTTGATGAAGGTGACAAAACATGGAAATGACCATAAAGCATGTTATTACACCAAATAAGGAAATATTTTCTGTTTTTGATGTTATGTGTGTGAACATTTTTTGTTTGTTTGCCAAAACGTAATGTAAAAGTAAACAAATGTACAGTATGTTATCCTACATACCCCAGACTGGTTTAACTCTTTTAACTCTAATAACAGAAATCCAGATAGACTTCTTTGGGATGGGTAGTGCTGCTAAAAAAAAAAAGTAGAGTCAACAACAATCACAGATATAGAGCGTAGGAAAATCCATTGTATTCAACCATGTTTTACAGACGGAGTCTATGAGACCCCAAACAGACTTCATGTGTCATTTTCTGTAACGTACTTCTGAAACTGCATCAGTGCAAAACCTTGTTTATAATTCTGGCATAAAATTAGGAAAAGTCAAAGTATCAAGCTGATAAAACCAACCAATCATAAAGAAGAAAAGAAAACAGACTTTTACAAAAATTGTACTTTCATTTTATCTAAACGCCAAAAAACTGACAGTGCAAGAACATTCCTGCAAATGGCATAATCAATGTTTCACTGTTAACGAATCACCTTCACCTGCTCTGGAATTAGGGCAAGGAAATGGCCTCTTATCACTAATAACCAACATTCATTCTTATTGTGCATTATTTCTAAGGCAACATGGAGGACCAAGCGAGCGTTTAATACTGAATCCAGTGGCTGGTGGTTGGGACTGTTGCCTGTATCTGCAGCAACTTTGGCACGTGTTTTTTCCCCCTCAGAACAGCTTGGTTAAAGGCAACATGTTACACATTGAGTTTGACACACACAGACACACAGACACACACAGACAGACACAGACACACAGACACACAGACACACACACACACAGACACACACACACACACAGAACATCACAAATCACACCTCTGACACAGAGGCTGCGATTAATCCTCAAGTCCTCCGATCGTCATCTGGTGTGAGCTGTTGTTCAACCTGATAAATCATCAAACCCTTCACTTACAACTGTCACGCTGCTTAATTTACCATGTTTTGACATAATGAAAAAGAATAAATTAATACACAAATCAAAGTGCCCAAATTCCAGTGTAAACACCAAGCATCTAATCATTTTGGCCCTGTTGGCAGCTCCATTGTGTTTTGATCAGGATTTTACAGAGAAAAGAGTAAAACATAAAAGGTTGCTGAGAAAATTTGGGTTTTTTTCCCCCACCTGAAAGTCAAAATGACACCCTGCAAACTAATTTGGACCTAACTCAGATGATCCTGCAGAATCAGATGCACATATATGTACACGTACCCATAGTAGAAAACTCTGTATACAGTACAGTGTGTACAGAAGTGTGTAAACCACATCTTATTTTTAAAAAGGGATAGATCGACATCTTACGCTTGTTTGAGTTTGAGATGAAGATCGACACCACTCTTGTGTCTGTACGCTAAAGATGAAGCTAAAACCAGTAGCCGGTTAGCTTAGCTTAGCACAAAGACTGAAAACTAGGGGAAACAGCTAGCCTGGCTCTGTCCTACGGTGATAAAATCTGCTTACCAGCACCTCTAAACCTCTTTGTGACCTCTTTGATGACAAGACTGCGCCCCGCCAAGAAATAATCCATAAAACCACAACGTGTCATTTTTTATGCTTCAGTTTTTGTTTTTGATTAAACAAACGAGATATAACATGTTAATTTCTGAGCTTTAGAGGTGCTGGTAGGCAGATTTTATCACCTTAGGACAGAGCCTGGCTAGCTGTTTCCCCCTGTTTCCGGTCATTATGCTAGCTTCATAGTTAATGGACGGACATGAGCGGTATCAGCAAGAAAGCACATTTCCGAAAATGTCGAACTATGCCTTTAAATTGGCGTAAATCTATTCATCGTGATCGACCTGAGGAGTATTTTGTTTGTATGGCAGGAGATTTATCTGCAGCGGCAATCAGCTCGAGTTGAGCTCCTTGTGTTCTGCAGCTTCTACAACTGGCACATTGTAGTGGCGGTCGTCCTCCGTGACGAGGCACACGGACAGCCAGTCGTCCTTATGGTCGTCTGGGTAGAAGGTGACAAACTCCTCTGTGTCGGCCTTGTACAGTCTGTAAACTTGAATGGTGCACTGCAAGGCGTGGCCCAGCAGGAACATCTCCACCTGCAGAAAAGGCACAAAACAGGAAGATAATTGCACAGTTACAGAAGAGCCCGGATTGAAATGCGTACTTCTCAACCTGCACAATGTTTAATCAGCTGCTCACATGATATTTACGGGTGGGGTTTCTTTATGGAAAACGAGCCTGTAAAACCCTCAATTAAAAGAGTGAAAATAACAATTAAATCACTCTGCACCTTGTCCTTCCCTAAAACTCCTCACCCCTGGGGCTCATGATGCAGAGATTGCAGCTCGAACTTGGAGAAAACAGCACAAGCCCCGGCTTGTTTTACTGTTCAGGTCTCAGGTTATGAGAAGGTTACACGCCCAATCTCATGACTTCTAACATTAGTTGTTGTTTTTGTTTATTACCAAGCGTGACAACGGTTTATTCAGCAGAAATTTATTGCCGGATTCAAAAGGGCAAGAAAATCCCAGAAGCTAGTTTCTTGTAAGCATTGTTTACCATAAAAGGTTCATGTAAATGCTCCCTACCTGCCAGGAAACTACGGTATGTAGCCAGTAAAACATTCAGTACAAGTCTTTAAATGCCCGTTCAAGTGAGTCTGCGGTTGGCTGGTTAACAAATAAAAAAACGAAGCTCCGGGTTTCTCCTACCTGCTCCAGGCCGGCGCTGAGGCCCACGTGGCTGAGGTGGTTGGAGAGGAAGGAGCGCGGGCAGTCGGACGAGTCCCGGGCAAACAGCAGCCAGCAGAAGAGCGGGACGTCTCCGCCGCCCTGCATGCAGCTGTGCAGCTGCACCGCCCGGCCCAGCATCAGCAGCTTGAGCGCCTCCAGCAGCCCCAGCTCCTCTTCTCCTCCCTGAAACACTCGCTCGCACAGCTGCTGCCGCTCCACAGCAGAGGAGCAGTCCACCGCTGCCTGCCACTGGACACAAATCCATGAAATTAATCAATAACTGTTTTGCATTTAATCTTTGATGTCATTATCAAGTACAAATGCCAAACTTTGGCTGGTTATGGCTTTACAAATGTGAGGATGTGCTGCAATTTTCTGTTTATTTTCACTGTAAACTGTTATTGTCAGAGAAAATAAGCAACTGAAGACATCATTTTAGACTCATTTAGAGTGTGTGACAAGAATGTTTCATTATCTTTTACATTTTTCTGCCTCAATTATTAATCAATGGAAATCAGAATCAGGTTTATCGCCAAATATGTTTTCACATACAAGGAATTTGGCTTGGGTGTATTGGTGCATAACAATAAACAGAAAATAAGAAAGTAAAAAAACAGGTACTGCAAAAGTCAAGAAACATAAATATAAAATAGAAATATTAACAATAAAAAAAATATGTGCAATATGTCTGTTTTTAAAATGAAAGCGCTGTACAGTTTGTGCAGGAATGTGCAAAAGCAAGATTAGAAGAGAAGTCGCAGCCATGGGGTCGTTTGAATCAGATTTCTCTTGGAAGCAAATTGAATATCTTTGGGTTCAGTGCCTTTGGTCTCACAAAACAAGCAATTTGAACAAGTCACCTTAGGCGTTTGAAAAGTGTGATTTTCACTTTTAATTAGGGCATTATTATATATTATAATTAAGGCATTTTTTAACTGATCAGTATCGGCTATATTGAGCTATTGAGCCCGATCCAATCCTTTGTTTTACGTCAGCTGTCACACAGGTGTTTTACGAAACAGTACACACCATAAACGACAGCAACATAAACTGTTTATTTATGTTATTTACCCAATGTATGAGCACAGTGTTTCACCGCGGGCAGGGGGCGGGACCCACTCCTGCTCGGAGGACAGACAGACAGCGGTGGAGCCGTCAAGCCCCACGAGTAAATAGCAAATAGAGCAAATAGCCAATAAGAGCAATTTATAAATATAATCCGCGCAAAAGATGTACAGACGACAAAAATAAACACTCAACAGAATACAGTTCATTCAGGTAACTCAGGCAAAGGCACCACAGCAATGAACACTGGAGGAGACTTTTAAAAGGAGAGAAATCCCCTCGAGACACCGACAAGGCCAAAAAGATTACAGAGAGTTTGTTATTTTATAACATGTTATTTTGTAAAAAATAAAAATAAAAAAAACATTAAAGACCAGCTTGGTTTCAGGCATTTTTTCTTAATGCACCGCAGAGCTATTCAATTGTCAAGCATATACATTGGATTGATTTTAATAACTTTAATGTACTTGAAGTGTGCACTGTGCAGCTGTATTATCTAGGAACATACAAGTATCAGATCAGAATCAATATTAACTGACTCGGATCAGATCAGGACATCCCTACTTTTGTCTGACATTTCATAGACCAATCAATTAACAGATCAATCAAAAAAAAATCAGTAAATGCATAGATAATGAAGATAATTGTTAGCTGCAGCCCTACATGGCTGCGTTCAGCAAGTGTCACTACAATCTGCCTAAGTTATGAGACATCCTGCGTGCAAAGTTGGCATTTTGGCCTGATGGTGGCAGCAGACGAAAGGTCAGTGGGTCACAGTGGAACACTTAAGCTACGTTTCCACTAAAGACTTCGGCATAGTGCCCTTGGTATAGTATATAATTACCCTATAGTACCTAAACCCAAGATCCGTTTTGTGTTTCCACCACAGACAGTACTCTTAAATGTAGGCGGGGTTGTTACCGGATGGTAATAGCCGTGTCGACCACATAAGCAGATGATTTCATTTACTTACTTGTGCCGAGCAAATGAAGTCGCATTTAAAACATCCGTTCTGAAGAAAAGTTGCAAAAGTTTAAAAAACGAAGGATGTTTTGTTGCCTTTTCATCTTTACTAGTTAATGTTAGCTCGCTGTAGACTGGAATAAAAATAATTAAATTCACTGTGCTGACCAGACGCTACCAGCAACTTTTAAGGTGGAATGTTTTCTTGCATGTTACTCAATACATGAGTTAATGTCCTGAATCAATCAACACACCTTAAATGTTAATATGACAACTTTGACCATTCCCTTTGTTTTTATTGGCTCTCTTGCATGACATACACTTTAGTGATGATCGGATCTTCAAGCGTTTAAAAATGTTTATGAATTTCAACCAGATTATGTGACCTGCAAATATTCTGTTTCTGCGGAGCCTCGTTCGAGTGACGATTCTGTTGACCGATCAACGGACTGCAGTATTTCTAGTTCCACCTTTAAGTCCCGGGTCAGTGTGCTAGGTATCTCAACAGAGGGGTAACGAAAAAACAGGACGGTATAGAGCAGTTCTGTTGGCGCCATCCACAACTTTTGACAATGGAAACGCGAAAATAACCGTTCTAATGTGTAACGAACTGAACTGAACTGGACTGCTTGGTGGAAACGAGACTTTAGGATTCATCCTCTGGGTACCATGAATATCCACAGCAGCTTTCTTGGAAATCTGGCCATTAAAAATGTTTATACCTTGTTGTCATGAGGCAAAGTCTTGATCAAAGCTCTGGCAGTGTTAAAAAAAATAGAAATCATCCTTTTGGGGACCTTGAATATCCACACAAAGTGACCTACTGGCTGACGATACCATCCTTAAGCTGCACCATGATGACACACCAGTTTGCCAAATACAGGAAAACCACTTTGATCTAAATTACACCCTGACCAGCGGTGACTGAAAGACATTTAATTATTTGCTAATTCAGAAATTTAGGTGTTTTCAGTCTCTCCACCTCTGCACATCTTCTTTACATCACCATCATGCAACAGCAAACAACACAGAACAACACAATGACTCTCTGTTGTTACTGTACGTTGTGTCAACTCAAACAAAGACATCATCTGTTATCTTTTCAGTTCTGTAGCTGCTGTGGAAATACCAACAGAAATGTGAAGAAAGTGGTGTAGTTATTGATTTAATTCTTGACTTTAGTTCTTGGGGGCCATTTGGTTGAAAAAGGGGCATCCATGGGATATTTTCTTCGCTACAAAAGAAACTGCACCCTCAAAAAACACATTTACTGAAGATCTATTGTAAGGTGTTTTCCCATTTTACCCCATTCCCTGCATATACATATACATTAATGCACATAAAAAGGCATATTTGTGGAGCCAGCTCAGACCAGAATAACACAACACGAGTGCAACTATAAGGAATCCATAATGTCAGGCTCAAAACCAGAACACATGAAGCAACAGCGGCCTGACTTTTAAAAAAACGTGTGTGCAGTAAACACCAGAGTTCCCCCCAAGCTACAAGTGACAGTAAACTCAGCTCAGGGCCTCGTTCTGTTATAGTAAAGAGGCACTGTGGTTTTAACAGCTGAAACAGTTTCTTTGAGGCTGAGGGCCCATCTATCCCTCCAAATCCTTTAGAGCATTACTAGTCTGTGTGTTAATGACAGAAAAAAAGCCATGAGACGACTACCTCCCTTTAACATATGGTAGTAATCACATCTAAAAGCTCTGGGGATGAATATCAATACCCTCAGTGTCCACAGATGGGATAAAAATAGTGCTGTGGTTTACCCGCTCCGTGCCTTTAAAATACTTTCTCACATGTTTCTGAGCAGATTTGCAGCCGGTACCTTGTTTTGGAGAAGCTCCATGTAGCCTTTTAGCTGCAGGGCAGCATCTCCCGTCCCATCTCCCTGCAGGCATTCTCCAGGAAATGTCCACTGACTTATCAGACCCTCCTGGGCCTCGAGCTGCTTCGGCAGCTGTAAACACAAATTAAAATGCTCAGATGTCATTTCAGCTGTGTTCAGAGGAGCTGAAGCATTGACATTACTAAAACATGGACGTTAGAAATGCTCTTTTTTTGTTTTGTGGCTTTTCTCATTTTTTTCTGTGCTCTAATGGTCACATGTAATTAACCGTTTGCTAAGCCCCTTCCCCAAGCAGAGATTGTCCAATCATAGCTTAGCATCCGTAGCTTGGCACGGCTGCAGGTCTGTCAAGCTAATGTTGAAGAGGCGTTTACGGAGTTTGGAGGGTGATGACCTTTTTGTTTCCAAAACCAAAAACACAACAGCAAGCGTGTGAGGAATTAATTAAAGAGTCTGTTAATCTACAAAAGCTACAATCATTAGCCTGGCTAATTAGCTTACTACCTACTGTAATAACCCTTACTCAAAGGCCAAGGAATATTTTATTTGCTAGCTAGCTAACTTTGTGGCTGTGGCTAGCATTTCCCCATTATAGTTTAGGGTAACGTTAGCGGCTCTGTCCTGCCCTTTAGGTCATTTTGAGGAAGTTAACCCCAGCCAACGTTACCCGAGATAGCATAAGGTTTGCTAAAACATCAGTTAGTCGTCATCCTAAAAACAATTATCCTCTAATGTTAAAAACGAACAGGCTTAGTCTGATCTGACATTTTTCCTTCATCATCATACTAATACTGCTTGAATTAAAGTTGTAGTCTGCAATTCTAATCCAATACACTTTTTGTCAAATTCAGTGAATATCTCCTCACCGTCCGCTAGCTGTACGTTTTGTGTGTGCGCTGAAAAGCAGCCCAGTGTTCATACACAGCCCTTTAAATGGGAAACAGAGTGGCTCGGACTGAGCCACCAGCCCGTTCTCATTCCCAGGTCGTCAAATACAGACGCTTTGTCACAACTCGTGCTCGTGCACAGGACAACACTAACGCTGTGCGTTACTCGCGCGAGTTTGACCGCGGGATCATTTGTGTTTATTGTGAATATTTGCCTCTCCATCTGTCTCCAGTGAGTGGCAGTTTCATAACTGGTGTGTCAAAATCAATAAATATTCACTGTATCTAGCAAGTCACAGGTCAACTGGATTAACCTGGCTTACTACAGCAGTATGATCCCAAAATAAACTGATTTTGCTGTGATTTAATTGCAATAAACGTTTCAAAAGGATGCCGAAATAACTACATCATGATGCCGACTTGTAAAAAGTCTGAATTCGTGCTCTGTCAGGTCTGTCCGCAAGACGACAAGCAAACAACTATTAAAATGCTGGGGGGCTTCCGAAGGAGCACTGGAGGGAGGGGTGTATTTGTTTGGCTGTTGAGTTCAAAAAAGCTTTCTCCAAGATTGCAGACTACACCTTTAACAAACTATACACTGCAATACAAGTCAAGAGCAATGCGGTTTCTTTATTCCCTCTACATGAACCATAAACTGCTAACTTTGGACATGTAGCCTTAGTCTCAGTCTTATAGCACAATATAAAGCGAATGTATTTAGCAATCAGGTTTATATTTACAGGAAACAAGTCACATGCAAACAATAAAAAGTCACCCAGAGACACAGTTTTAAACTCATAGCTGGCTACTGTTAGCATAATTAGCTAGTTAGCTACAGGTGATAAAATATGGCAGCAACATTTGTCATTTCAAAAATGGATGGTCACCGGCTAGAAATGAGTCATTGTCAGGGTTTCCAAAGTCAAATTCAGCACTTTTCAAGCATTTTCAAGGTACATTTTCAAGCTTTTCCAGCAACTTACAGCTGTGCGGTAAATTGTACTCAAATCAATTAAGCTCTCTCCGACTTATATTATGTCTTTATCTAAAAAGCGAACTATTCAGTCAAATAGCGATTTATTATATTAATGCAATTAGAATTTCAAGCACTTTATTCAAAATCCAAGCACTTTTCAAACCTTGAAAACACCACATCAAAATTCAAGCATTTTCAAGGATAACTACGGTAACTAAGGAGGGCATGGGGCTTAACCATCGCTCAACTAACACCGCCTCTGTTAAAGTGAGCATTTACCATAGTGATGTCCTCCTCCTGCAGCCACGAGGGCAGCTGGGTGCTGTGAGAGAGCACCTGGAACAACGTGGCTCTGAGGGCACAGTAGTTGTCCCCCCTCACTCTCCTCAAGCTGCCAAACCTCTGGGACATCTCTTTATAACCCTGCGGCAGCACACAGGAAGTCTCTTAGCCATTAACGTGAAACAAAACAACAACAACAACTGGCTTTAATCTGAAACGCTTCTTCCCAGGAGCTACAGGCACCGACCTTTCTAATGAGAGCACTTTTGGCAGTATTTCCTTTCCACTCTCTCTCACTGTAAGACAGAATATCCACCGCCGGGGCCAAACTGCATCTGTCTTCCACCTTTAAAACTGAGTAAGAGGAGAGCAAAGTAAGAGATGACAGACAAAACAAAACTATTGTCTATATTTCACAAGACACAACAAAAGTAGTAAAATCTCTGATGCAATTTCATTCATAGATGTGTGATTTGGAGGTACTGACGTGTAGTTTCCAACACAGACGGTGGTCCTGGTTTATTGTCTTGTGATGCTGACAGCTCCTCGGCTCCTCTGTACAAGTCTTCTTCACTAAAAAGGAAAAAACACACAATACTTAATGCATAAGACTGGCGATGATTTATATTTTTCTTACTGTCAACAAACCAAATCCTACTAACAAGTATTGTCTGTGTATCCAAAGCCTGACGTAGTATCTTATACCTCTGTGCCATAGATCTCCATTGTTGTCCAAATCTATTAAAAACACATCACTGAGCCACACCGTTGCACTGGATGACTTGTCCCTTCAATATGATAAACAAATGTATATGATAAATAAAAAAAATATATGACGTGCACTGTATTTTAATTAGAGTTAATCCAAAATACACCATCCTGCTGCTGTAAATACTCACTAACGCACCAATTTGGCATTAATCCTCAGCTGAAAATAGTCCCCAACAAATGTACAATTTACTCCTGTTTCAGTGAAGTTTGCTAAAAAAAACCTCCTATTTTAAGAAATAACTTGGCCTTTTTCAAAAAACAACAAATGGGCTTGGAGTGCCACAGACAGAGTAGGGAAGTCAGAAAGTATGAAGAGACGGACAAACACATTGTTGGTTTTGGTCTTTTCATGGAATTTGTCGACAATAAAAAAACAGTGCGACACAAACCTTACCCTTTAAACCCTCAATAAACTGAAAATTATTCTTGAATTTGTCGGATAATCTTCCAAACCATGACAATAAATACCAAAATATCTACATAATTTGTATTTTCTGTACTTTCTCCATGTTTTTGTACCAAAATCCCGTTTCATTTTCTGGAGAACTGTGTGTTCTTAGCGGTTGCTCTGTGGCAATAACACGTCCACTTTTTTAACGATGTCTCTGGGGATGATGATGTGAAGACTAAACACATGGTGTAGTCCACATTGCCACACAGTTTTAAACAGTCCCTTCCTTTGTTGTGTCCCACGTCAACGTCCTGCTTCAGAATTACAGCTGCATTGTGACACTTAATGGATAAAATGGCTAACACATGATGTGTGATGTTAAAATCCAATTCTCTCTAAAGCAACTAAAAAATGACCATTACAAACCTGTTCCCGAGGCCGTCTTCAGCAGAGTCTTCCTTCTCTGTGCCAGGCAGCTCATCAGCCTTTACATCAGCGGACGTGCTCCCTGCCAGCTGCTCCTCTTCTCCAGTGACCTCCTGAATCTCAGCATCTTTCCCAGCCTGAACCTCGGCCTCTGCGGGAGCATTCTCCACTTCCTCCTTCAGCTCATCGTCCTCCTTCGCCTCGGGAACATCTCCATCTTTATCCTCTCCTTTCGGCATCATTTCCTCCCCAATATCCTGTTTGATGTTCTCCAAGGAAGTGACCTCCTTCGAGCTCGTAGCTGCACACTCAACATCTGGCTCTGCATCCTCGGACTTCGAGCTGGAGAGATAATACATCTTTCTTACTTTTCCTGCTTTATATATAAATCAGAAGTTTACTATTTATGTCTTTAACTCATTTCATAGAAGAGTTACACTAAATGTGCCACTTAAATGACATTTTATATCATGAAACATTTATTCAGTTGTACAAATATAAGAAGGTGTGAAGAAGAACAGAAGGATAGTGGTGTACAATGTAAAACAATTGCTAAAACAACAAGCTGGTGGTGTCAATATGCCCCCTAGTGGTCATACGGAGGCAGAAAAACAAGTACACAGTCTATATTCAGTATAAGTGTCTTGTTTTGATGTCACAAACTCTGAACCCACTGACCTCTCGCTGGCGTCTGCCGGAGCTGTGGTCTCTGACTCCCTGACGGAGTTGGCGGCGTCTCGTTCCTCACCACTGTGGTTGAGTCCTGTGGGCTCCGATCCAGGAGAAGATTCGGAGACATCATGGCTTTTTACGACTTCGGGACCGGCCTCCTTGCACACTGAAGAGCCCTCTGAATCCTCTGTCACAGCACTAGACACAGGATGATACAAATGTCTATATAGCAGGGGCTCAGTCTGCTGATGCACAGCACTGATTGTACAGAATAGTATATCTTTGTAATATCACAGTATTGATGATGTTTATGGAAACAATAAGAGTGGCTTTTCTGTTTTTGCCCCAGTGTATCTAATACTTGACAAAACAAAACTTGTATTAGGCCCCTCGATGGTCTACAATCACAAGTATGAAAGGGATGATGATTAAAGGGATGGTGCAACTGCAAAAAAAACAGCTATGGGTGTATGGTATACCACCTGTATATCATATGTTGTCCAATCTGACTCAGACGACTGGGTGATATGGTAAAAATACTGTAAATACAATAATAGCCAGGGGACCTTCGTCCAGTATAAATATACTTCATGGTATGTTTTGAGATATTAAAAATCGTGTCATAGGTTGTCTAGTTCAGTGGGTCCTGACCCCTTAAAATGAAGCTACGTCGACAGGTTGCGACCAGTTCAACAAAAGAGCAATTGTTCCCTCTCAGACTGTTTTATTTGAGTATGTTTAAATGAATTAAACAGGTAAAATGATTAAGTAATTCACCAGCAGAAGACGAAAGGGAAGTCTGTATTCCTAATTTTTGCATAGTAGAAATGTTTTTTCTGCTTTCCTATCCTTTTAATCATCTCTCAAACACCTCATGTTTAACTTGCCACCCAACCACCATATTTGGAACCACTGGTATAGCTGCTTTACAGTATATTGTTTATTTAGACACCAATAAAAACATTTAAAAAATATGGATGTGAAAAATGAAGGATAGATGATAAAAATGTGAAAACTTGTAAAACGTGTCAAGTGAGACTTCACAGTTTGTCTTATCATGCGACTCACCAGCTGGGAGACTGGTTGTCGATCTCCTGACTGACCACAGAGATGGACGACACCTGACAGGCTGCTGCAGTGAGCTGAGTGTTTGGCACAGATAACACTTCATTATTTTGAGAAAACTCCCCTGATGGCTCGGCTGCAGCGACCTTGGAGCCTGCGTCTTCATCACTATCATGAGTAGTGTTCAATGCGGCAAGCTCTCTTGTTGTGTTTGTCTCGGTATGGTTTTCAGGGCAAACTGCCTTGGCTGTTAGTGAGCTGGTATCAGGGACTTTGTCCTTCACTGAGGCTGGATTTTCTTCTTGTGGCGCCGCATTTGTTGCTGTAAAAACCTCCCCATCAGCTGTGGCGTGTTCTTTCTGCAGGGAGTTTAAAGTGCATTGCAGAAGTTCAGCTGGTCTGCTGTCTGCAGGACGGTCCTTCATAGCTTCATCTTGTGCTCTGGTGGAGTTTTCTTTGAGTTCAGACCCTTTCCTGGGAGAAGGTGTCGCAATTTGTTTGACCTCCTTCTGCAAGGGTCCATTCTCCTGAGTGTTGTTGGGCTCCATCTCTGCAACCTCTGCACTCTGCTTCACCAGCACAGCCTCAACCTTTCCCTTCACCTTTTTATCGGTCTCATCATGCATTTTCCTGAGTGACAACACAGAGAGACTGATTAAAGCCATATCACAAAACAAAACATCCTTTAAACCCTAAATTAAAACCCTAATTCAGCTGCAGCTTTGATATCTTGAGCAATACTGTAGCCTTTTTCATGGCCAGGAACCCCGAGTTGATATGAGATCACAGATAAGATTTTGCAGCAAGATGTTCCAAGACTCTTTCTGTACTGTAGGTGGGGATCTTTATGTAGCATCTCTCTGCACTAACCACTAATGTGTGAAATGACAAAGAAATGTTTCTCTTTCTGAGAACCTTTAAGACCTTGGGAAGTCCCCTAGCCCTGTTTGTGACCAGAGCACTCCATATATTACTCCCTGATTTGGTCACATAACACACCCTACGCAAAACTTACGGGAAAAACTAAATGTTTTGGGTTTTTTTACCTGTTATTTAGCAACGTGTCACATCTTTAAAAGGTATTTTCATTTTCATGTATCTTACATTTGTCTACTTTCTGCCCGGAAAGATGAAATGTCAAAACTAACGTTTGAATACAGTATTTCCACAGACAGACAGCACACAAACTTCTAAGCTTCCTTAAGAAGTTAGTTTCAATGCTGACAAGTCTCCTTTATTAAGGAAATAAAGGAGACATGTCAACATTGAAACTAACATCTTAAGTTATTGAATCAGTTCTAACATTTACTGTGATCTCAGTCTGAAAACT
The DNA here is from genome assembly GCA_003416845.1 of Oplegnathus fasciatus. Classification (NCBI taxonomy): domain Eukaryota; kingdom Metazoa; phylum Chordata; class Actinopteri; order Centrarchiformes; family Oplegnathidae; genus Oplegnathus; species Oplegnathus fasciatus. The sequence continues at coordinate 188,689 of NTHP01000547.1, read as the reverse complement.
TTGCCACTCGTATCAAGTCAGAGCCACACCAAAAGCTCAGGTCATCTTACTGGACTCCCAGCACCCTTTAAACAGGGTGATTAGTCTGCTTACATCAGGATGGGGGTTTTACCTCCCTTAAGGTGGTACTACCTGATATATGAGGTCTTTTATTCCATCGGCTTTTTAAAAAAAAAAGTGATTTGGGACATTATAAGTCTCAGCATCTGTGGGATCATGAAAAAATACAACTAAATAACATGAATAAAATAACTTTTTGATTTTTCTCATGAAGGAAACACTGTGTCACCAGATAATGTAGTGACTTACATAATGCTGTGGTAAAAAATAATGAGGCTAGAGGTCTACAGACTTCAAAAAAGGGAAGTGTTACTGCAGTGGTTATCTCACCTTATGTCATCTCCCTCAGGACCACAAGTGCCCACCACAACTGGATCGCCTGTGGTCGCCGCGGCCCTCAAGTCATCTTTCAGCAAACCGCTTCTTTCCTCCAAGCTGCCACAGGGACTCTCAGCTCGACAGCAGCTGTTCCCCATCTGCTCGCTCCCTCTGCTCGGGAGGTCAGACGGGTCGTAGGCTGAACGGTGACCTCTGGTCCAAAACGGCCGCAAGCGACCTGATGAGTCGCCGACGCCTGAAGATTTCAGGAGGCCATGATGACGAGGGTCAAGCTGCTGCTAAAGCCAGGGAGCAACCATGGTTATGTCTTGTAATGATACTAAAAGCGCAATGTGCAACATCACTAGAGCTGCATTAGTCAATTAATCGATTAGTTGTCGACTATTAAATTAATCGCCAACTATTTTGATAATCGATTGATCAAGTGTCCAAATCCTCTGATTTCAGCTTCTCAAATGTGAATATTTTCTGGTTTCTTTAGTCCTCTGTGACAGTAAATTGAATATCTTTGGGTTGTGGACTAAACACACCATTTGAGGACGTCACCTTGGGCTTTGAGAAACAGTGATCAACATTTTTCACCATTTTCTGACATTTTATGGACCAAACAACCAATCGATTAATCAAGAAAATGATCGACAGATTAATCGATATAATCATTAGTTGCAGCCCTAAACATCACTGGATGAATTATTAAAATGCTCCTCTCTGTGTGGTATAACAGGTGTTACATTAAATTCTGCCTGATTAGGATTTTAGCTGTTGTCATGCAGATGTTTTGTTTTTTTAAACCACGTGCTGTACTTTGATAGATGTTATTAAAAAATGATGACAGCAGCAAAATGTTTGACCTGTCAGATTCTGTGACATTAGTGGATTAACTACGTGAAAAAACAGCAAAGGGTCGACCACATGTTGTCAAATGAGGTGTCACAAACAGACCTGTACACTAAACTTTATTCTAACACAGCTATTAAAGTGTGTTTTTCTCTGTATTTAAACATCATATGGTCACAATTTTCGGTTAATAACTAACATAAATTTTAATCCTATCTAAATACTGAGATGACACAATGCAGTATTACAGTAAACGTGGCATTATATTTGCAATTCGGGTCCCAGAATTTGGTTTAACACCTGCTGCTACATTTATAAAATAAACATTTAATGTAAAATTTGCTTAAATCATAGCTACACCTCACTGTTACTGTAAATACAAGGAAGTAACGATAATGTCAGCACATTTCACACTGCACATTGAACTGTCACTGCCATGTTAACAAAGACAAAATAAACATACCTCTGTTGAGTTTAATCAGAGACAAACTCCGCGAGCTTGTAGCTCCGATTCCTGTTTCACTTTTGGTTAGCTTAAGTTAGCTAGCCAGCTAGCTGAGGTAAACTTAAAATATAAACATGCGCTACTAAACACGGGTCGCCGCTCATGAGAATCACCGCTGCCGCACTGGTTGCCTCCTATAATCACTGAACCATCGCGGTTTAATGCGCTACATTTCACAAATAACGGGTATTTACTGTATTTTGTGCGGAACATCTGTTGGTGCGAACCCCTAGCATAGCCGGAGCAGCAGGTCACGGCTCGGTCCGAGCGCATGACGTCATACTCATGTGCGCCGAGAGCTTTGCTGCGTTCAGGTGCGCCTCGGAAACTCGCAACTTTCATATTAACCATGATGTATTTTAACATTTAAGCAAAATATTAATCCTGAAACAATTCGTGGATCGATTAGGTTATTTGATAAACAAAAAGTTAAGTTAAGACACCTATTTTGATTATCGATGATACAAACCAAAATCGACCGTTCCCAGCTTGTCAAATGTGATGATTTGCTGCTTTTCTCTGAAGACGTCACCTTTGGCTCTGGGAACTTGAAGTGGCCATATTTCACTATTTACTGACATCTTATACACTAAACAATAAATCAGCTAATAAAAGAAGTAATTAACAGATTAATTGATAACAGCAGTAGTGGAAAATCACTAAGTACATTTACTCAAGTACTGTACTTAAGTACAGTTTTGAGGTACTTGTACTTTACTTGAGTATTTCCATTTTATGCTAATTTACACTTCTACTCAACCACATTTCAGAGGCAAATACTGTACTTTTTACTTCACTATATTTATTTGATAATGCTAGTTACTTTGTAGATTCAGATTAATAATGAGAAATATAATCAACAATAAATAACAATGTAATATTATAGCTTAAGATAAAACTTTATTGATCCCTAGGGGAAAAATTCACAGGCTACCCAGCAGATAAAGTTGTTGAAATTAGTTCCATCTTTACCAGCTGCAGCATTAAAGTGATGAACACACCGATGCATCAATAATTATAATTAAGTAATATAATATTTATTATTCTGAAATAAGCCATTCTGCATTATGAGTACTTTTACTTTTGGTACTTTAAGTATATTTTGATGCTAAAACTTTTG
>NTHP01000547.1:154747-185643 GCA_003416845.1 Oplegnathus fasciatus | reverse complement strand
TTTTTACACTGTGGTATTACTACTTTTACTTAAGTACAAGATCTGAGTACTTCTTCCACCTCTGGGCAACAGTTGCAACCCAACAAGATGTAAATGTGGTATATTATTGACTAGAAAAGGAAATTGTTTGTCCTGTTATGTGGTTTAAACTTGTGATGTTTACTTGGTAAGAAAATGCTATGCATTACAGTATATGCACAGTAAAGTAAAATAAAAATGTTTTGTTATTATTAAGTAACAATATAACAATCTGCTAATATTGAGGAAATTATTAGAGAGGGAAGAAAGTTGGACATGTTCTCAAGTTATGGAGAAAAGAAACAAATAAATTGACAAAAGATCTGAAAAACTGACATTTCAGTTGGTTGGATGCAAAAATCCAACAAGTATCATAGTGCAGTGGAAACCGCTTATAGTGATCACGGTTACAGTGATCAACCGCTTATATGGATCAAAAAGCTTGGGACAGAATCATTCCTATACAAATGCTGTTCAAGTAATTCTTATTAGTAATCAAGCAGTCCGCTTACAGTGTTCATTTTGGGTCTTTTCATACATGACAACATGTGGAAAACATTTTTAAAACTACGGTAATTCTATTTTTTTTTTTACGTTACTCCCATGATACTTTGCCTCGTAACCCGTCTGCTTCCAGACTGCTACCTGAGGCTGGTGCGGCATGCACATTGAAATCATGACGGAAAAAAGAAAGTAATTTTCTCTCAATGAAAAACGTAGTCTCCTCGAAGCTTATGACAAACTGCAAAAAACAAGCCAACGAGATGCAACAGCGAAACTTGGTGTTCCTCAGGCTACCTTGTGTAGCCAAACAACGAGAAACAGATCATGGTAATTCGGTTATAATAATCATCCAGTTATAGTGATCAATTTCACCCGGACAGACGTGATCACTATAAGAGGTTTCCACTCTAATAAGTTATTTATTGATTCTCAGTGTTGTGGTCATTTTTTTATATTTTGGCATTAACCTCGGGTCCCTCGGTTTTATGAATGCCTTGATCGACTCACTCCAGCCACCTCTGTTATACCCATGACTCTATAAATGAGATTTTCCATCCCAGAAAAGAAAAAGTGTTTCTGAAACAAACTATGACAGCATCATAAGACATCTAAAGCTTTAACCCATCAGTGGGTTTTCTTGTTAAATTCTGCCGATCTGATAATAGGAAAAGATTTACAGATCTACTGTGTGGTTTTGTGTGGCGATGCTTCTGTTTATATGAATTTAAAGACAAACAAACAACAAAAAAATATATGGCCAATAATAAATAAGGGGAAATGTTTTCTTTTCATTTAAATGGGCAACAAAATAGGTGTGAGAACAGAAATGCAGTAAAATATAGCAAATCCATTTTATTTTCACACATTCTTCAACCATTTAATACAAATTATGAATGAAAACTTGTATTTTACATTATATATATCAAGGGTACTTCATTGCCGTGTGTAAGAAATTTACACTAAAACCTGTTTTGTTTCATAGTTCATGTGCCTGTCCGAGTATTGTCCGAAGCCGCTGTCCACTACATGTTCTTCACCTCCTGTATGTGACTGATCAGCTCCTGTGGCAGTCCGAGCTCTGACACTAGGTCCATGCAGCGCTGCAGGAGGTGGTTCAGGCTTTCACTTGAGCTGGAGGAGCAGTCAGTGGACCCAGAACAGGGCTTTTGTTGCTGGTGAGAATCGTCTAGGTCCATTTTCTCTCCTCTCCTGCAGCAGTCTGTTTCTTTACATTCCCCTCCACAGCAGCCTGAACCTGCCGGCGCCGGCTCCACCTCCAGATCCTCCATGCTCTCTGAGATGACGCTCACGCTGGGAGGAGGATTCTCCAAAGCCTGCCTGATGCTGCCCACGACTTTGTCTTCGTGCTGTGAAACCCGTTGCAGGAGGTCAGTCACAGAGGCTGGGACGGGGCTTTCCGGATGTTGGATCTGGCACCAGCACGATACAGCACTGTGACGTGAGACAAAGAGGCAACAGAGTGAGATACAATGGCACAGAGAAGTGACTGGGACGGGCATCTGCTGCACAGAAGAGTCTTCAATAATGACCAGAACAAAAGATGCTCCTGATGTTTCTGTGCGAGAAAGAGGTGGAAATATTCAACCAAGAGAGTGTTTTTAAAAGAGTGCATAGAAACTGAAAGACAGGGCAAAAAAACAGAAAAGTCATCTAAATACCTTTTTCCAATTTATATACATGATTATGAGAAGAACAATCACATGATAAGCTGTCTGGTTTACTAACTGCTACAACAAAACTCTGAAGCCTGATTTTTAATATTCAAAAAGTACAAAAATATACAATAAACAATAAATGGAACAGCTAACCCAACATAAACACACCGTTTAATTTCTCACCTCCACCTGGGGAGTTACAGCTTTTATAGAGAACAAAAAACAACCTGCCATGAATCAATCAATCAATCAATCAATCAATCAATCAATAAAAAGGTAAATGTTTCTGCTCGTGAGAGAGCAACAGTTTTTCTGCCCCTGGTGGTAAATGCAGGACAAAATTTAAAAAAAATGTTTGAATGAGGAGACATGTTATCATATCAGTACTGTGATACGAGATACTGTTTGGGATCTAGCTTACTGAAATATTGTGACATCACCTAAATACAATTTCCTGAACTTACTGTATATTAACAGGGCTGCGTATCAAACCTCAATACTTTCATGGATCCGACCGAAGAGTGTCCATAGCACAGAGAATTACTTACTTATTCTTAGTTCTGATTTAAATCCTAATATTGCCAATTTTACAATGTATTTTATTTAGGCGAAGTTCTTTAAAAGCTGACAACATTTAACTTTAAAGATATTTGGCTTCTGTAGAAAAACACATTTGTATTCCTCCTCTTCCTCCTCCTCCTCCTCTTCCTCCTCCTCCTCCTCCTCCTCGGGTCGACACAGAAACTCAAGTATCGTTTCGACAGAAGTATTGAAACACTTCAAATGATACTCAGCCCTTTTTGCTTAACAGTGAAATGACCAGTCAGTGTTTGTACTTGTTCGGCCCTCATGTTAATATTATTAATGAATTTCCTTTTTTTATACAGTATACTAGCATTGAAATTTGCACTATGTTCGCCTCACTTCTTGATTTACTTGCCTACCACTGCACTGCATTACACATGTATATATGTACAGTAAAATTATCCCACTTATTTTAAGTTATTGTTGATAAGTATGGTACTTTTTTGCTCATTATCTTTGTCTTCTTTGTTCTAAGCTGCTGTAACGGTACAATTTCTCACTGGGATTCACAAAGTACTCTATCCCTCCATCCACTAGAGCTGCAACAAATAGTCAATTAATCGATTATTCGATTGACAGAAAATTAACCGGCAATTATATATAATTAATTAATCGTATAAGTAATTTTCAAGCAAAAATGCCAAAAATTTGATATTTCCTGGTTCTCAAATGTGAGGATTTGATGCTTTCCTTGGTCTTACATTATAGCAGATTTCATATTTTTGGGTTTGGAAATGTTGGTCGGACAAAACAAGACATTTGATGAAGTCACTTTAGGCTCTAGGATATTGTAACAGGCGTTTCTCACTGTTTTCTAACGTTTTGCAGACCAAACGATTAATCAAGAAAAGAAATCTACAGATTAACCAGTAACGAACATAATTGTTAGTCGCAGCCCTACTATCCACCCACCCATCTATCTAAACCAGGTGATCTTATCACTCACCCCTAATTTAGATGGAAGAAAGAGCATGTGGCCATACACAAAACTAACACAACCCTAAATTAGGATTTACAAAATATATACGCTTACAGCTCAAAAATGTCAGTTATAACACCAAGCATCTGGTCAGGAGGATTACCTAAACCAGTGGTTCCCAGTGTGACCTCTTATCACAGGCTGAGGACGACTCTGGAGAGCCCTGATCGATCCGAACTCCATTCAGAAAACAAGCATTTTAAAAGTTGTTTGCTTGTGGTCTTGCGGACAGACCTGACAAAGCATGAATTCAGACTTTTTACAAATCGGCATCATGATGTCGTTATTTCGGCATCCTTTTGATCCATTTATTCCAATTAATTCACAGCAAAATCGGTTTGTTTTGGGATCATACCGCTGTAGTAAACCAGATTAATTCAGCCCACCAACCAAAGAATAAGAAGGACTTATAGAGGCATAAAGAGGTGAAAGTATTCAGCATTTCACGAGTAGAGAAACGTCATTGAAAATATATCACATATGGGATAATGACATGATGGTTTACCTGACAATCCCTTTGAGACGGCCCACAGCTGCAGTCTGAGCTGCTCCTTCCATGAAGCCCAGGCTGAACCCGGCCTGAAGGGCGCCGTCCTCCCCGGCATCAGCTCCGTCCACATACCCGTCCTGTCCGTAACACCAGCCTCACATTAACACACTAAACTCAGCTTCACAGCTCCGTTATATATAACCAATGTGATGAACACGAGCATGAGACAGCAGACTGGGAGTAGATACAACAATATACGCACAAAGTTCATCATTTAGAGTGAAATATATCGACAACAACACATCCTCACGTGCGTTATATGAGCTAACAAGGCTACATTAGCATTAGCTTTACCCTGATTCGCTTCTTCATGTTGGAGTTCCACTCTTTATTCAGCAGACTGAGGTCGTCCGCGCTCTCGTCGAAAACATCTTCTCCGTTGTACGAAACAGCTTTAACCCAAGACATCCTGACTTTAAAGCGAAGTCTGGGTTTAAAAAGACCGCTTATGTTTCACTACAACCTGCCAGGAGGCGGCGCACTGTGATGACGCCACAGCTGCAGCAACTGAGATAACAGGACGTCATCATGCTGCGCCTTAAAGAGGAAATCCACCGTAAAACCACCTTAAAACTTACAGCACTGGTTATACTGGTACATAATAAGATAACTTCAAATGAACTTCAGTGTGGTAGAAGAAATACTCAGATCCTTTACTGAAGTAAAAGTACCAATCAGTGGTGGAATGTAACTATGTACATTTATAAGTACTGTAATTAAGTACAAATTCAAAGTACTTGTACTTTACTTGAGTTTTCCGTTTAATACAACGTTATACTTTTACTCAACTACATCTCAGAGGTAAATATTGTTGTTTTTACTCACCTACATTTATCTGACAGCTTTAGTTTAGTTTTTTATATATTTACAATATATACTTTATTGCAAGAGAGAAAGAGTTTATGTTGATTTACATTTGGTTCATACTTACAGCATTCTTACAATATTTATATATTTTATAGTTAAAAAAAGGAGGGGGGAGAATAGTGAAAATAAGTAAATAGATAACTCAAATAATAATAGTGATAATAAAGTAAATTAAAGAGAAGAAAAGGAATGAGAAAAAAATAAAATAGAGTAGGGTAGTATGGTGGTGCATTTACATATATATACATACATACACATATACATGCACATCTGTATACCTATAGACATATACAAAAAAAACTAACTCGACAAACTCTTCAAGACTGAATCCTTCAATATTGTTATTATGATCTACATATGCGATTCATTTATTCCAACGTTTCAAATATTCCGATTCTTGATTTCTTATTCTATAAGTTATTCTTTCCATTTCTAAAATATTATTTACGTTTGACCTCCAGTTGTTAATTAATGTCTCCAGATTTGGTGATTTTGATTTTTTCTGATAAACTGAAGGATGAAGTTCCTTTATGTGTTGAGAAAATTCTCCTCCTTCTTAAACTAAATAATTGAAACCCTCCTTGGATCAGCTGGAAAATGCATCGTCACAAAGCTGAAAACAGGCTGTTTTAATGTTATGTGTTATAATGCATAAAGTAGTTAAAATGAGCTCAACCTTCTACATCTACCATCTACAGCAGTAAAATGCAACATGCACATTAATGCTTCAACTTCATCTTCATCATCATCCCAGAGGGGAAATTTGTCTTGCAGCCTGGCAAAACACAGAACATACAGACACACGGACTCAGGTACAAAAAACCTGATAAAATACATGAATACATCAAGTGACAACCGGAAAGAGTGTGTTCAGCCATCGCTAAAACCATCATCAGCCCCCAGTAGTCAAATGGGAAACTAATCATCAGGGTCATCATGAACAGTTTGATGGCCTGAGAAATAAAATAATTATTCAACCTGTTGGACCTGGCCTTTGGTGGTCTAAATCTCTGTCCGGATGGTAGGAGCTCGATTTCACACAATTATACATCCATTGCAGCAGTAATATTAATCCAAAAACATCAGATATAATAGTATATTACACTGACATGGAGCATTTTACTGCACAATGAGTACTTTTACTTCTGATACTTTAAGTACATTTTGCTGATAATACTTTTACTTCAGTAAGGTTTTGAATGCAGGATTTTACTTGTCGTGGAGTATTTTCGCAGTGTGATATTAATACTTTTACTTAAAGTAAAGCATCTGAATACTCCACCACTGGCACCAATACCAAATTGTTAAAATACTCAATGCAAGTAAATGTATTTAAAATCCTACTTAAGTGAAAGTACACAACTATTATCAGCAAAATGTATTTAAAGTATGAAAAGAACTCATTCTGCAGTAAAATGTCTGAAATATTAACAACATATAACATTATTAGATTATTAATACTGATGCATTAATGTGTGAGCAGCATGTTACTGTTGTAGCTGCTCTCAAATAAAATGCTGTGATTTACATTCACAAATGGATCTTTGTAGCTTGATATCCAGCTCAGGCAGAAACAAACTGTTCAACTGATCTCATTTTAATTGATTGATTAAATAGCTCGTCCACAGTTGTAAGTGGAAGAAGGGTGCATGTCCCTCAGTCTCTCTTTTCTTACATGAATTTATTCAAAATTTTAAAATCCCTGAGAAACGTCAATAAAAGAAACTTACAAAAAAAGGTAACGCTGAGTCTTTTCTTTTAGGGTGTACTTTTCCTTTAATGCACACTTCTTCTGTGGCGCTTATGGCCAAACTGTGAAGCCTTGGTGCATGCTGCCACCTAGCGACACCACACATCAGCTGACGGTGTGTTTTAATCCTGCAGGGGGCGCTAGAGCCTCGCTGTAAAACTGAGCGTGGTCTGCAACTCCAAACATCCTCAGGCGTCAGAGCTTAACTGTGTTCACAGAGGATGGGAGATCTATTAAACTTATAAACAGATAACACAAGCATCTTCATCATCTTCATCATCATCCTGTTCTTATAATTCTTCTCTGCTCTGATTTTGTCTCCTCATGTCTTTTATTTCTGTTTGTATTCATCATCCTAACAGAACTGTGACTGTTCCATATTGTTTGTTTTTAATCAAATAGAGGGATAAACAATTAATACAGTAAAACACACTAAACACACATTTTATGTTAATTTTAGGCTCCATCTGTTGTTTCTGTCTGTTTATCGTTGCTGTACAGTGAAAACACCTGTCTCTATACTTGGTGATTTATCAGATAAAACAAAGGATTGTGGGTTTAAACAATTCTCCTCACGTCGTCAGACAAAACAAATATAAAAACTCATTGAATTATCTTTAAAAAAGCACTGTCACAAAGCTTAAAACAAGTTTTTCTTTTTTTATGAAAAGGTGACGATTTGGAGATACTAAAAGTTCTTATCGCAGCTCAAAACTGTGGAAAATAAAATGTCACATGGGTGTAGCATTTATATATATGTATTTATATACCTATTTGATCAATGTAACTTGGTAATAATTGGTCATTGATTTGCATTTAGCCAGATTAAATCAAATTAGAATTAAATCTTTGCCTAAATTTTAGGCTAATTTCTTTAATGATCAACATAAGCAGTAATGAACTTACTGTTTCTGAGTATATGGAATTAGACACAACAACAAACAGAATGAAGAACACACAATAATGTTATTTTACAGGAGCTTAATGAAATCATATCCATGTTTTAGACAAGAAATCAAGAAGAAAATGATGTTTCTCTTTCTGAAAACATCTGCAGCTGATGAGCAAAAACATGGAGGGAAAATCTAGCAATTTAACATTACTGACCAATAAATGAATCGTACATGTCGTGGTCAGAAACGTGTTGTCAGAAATCATGTCTGCTGTTGTTTTGCTGTTATTTCCATGAAACACTCCACACAAATGTTTAGTGCAGCTTGAACGCTTCAAATCACTGTCCAGCGCATCTTTACGGCTTCCTGTTTAAGTTTTCAAACAAGAAAGTGTCATCCGTCATGACAAACACATTATTCACTCATCAATAATACATCTCACCGCCCCTTTTTTTCCCCTCACTGTTGAAAAAATCTGTTTTATTTCCAGATTTTCTTCATGCCATGCTTTATGGAAAACACAGGAGAGAGTAGGCGGCAGGCAAAAGCCTTTCACCTTGTTGGAAGGCATTTGCAGCCGCTGGACAACAATGGCCTTGAGACCACTCCGAGGCCACGGCGGAGTTGCCTCTGTTCTGGAAATGGAGTCGGCCCGGAGGCCTCATTCGCGGCAGCCACACCTTAAGTCCCCTCGCTCAAAGAGTCAAAACAACCAGCCGGGGCAATCACCTGACACATTTCCATCCAATTTCCACTGCAGAATGTGTTCATTTTCAGGCTAATGGCATGTCATTTTGCTGGAGCCTTTGGTCAAGAATTAATCCTGGAATCAAAACAGATTTTCCGGGGAGCAATCTTCCATCAAGTATTGATTTTTTTACACTCACAGAGCCTGTACTCCCTAATTTAACCTGACAGCCAGCAGCACAATGGACTGGGAGCACCTTGGCATCTCACAGAGGGAGCTCTCCTCCTCCTCCTCCTCCTCCTCCTCCTCTCCATGAAGTGAAAGAGAGATTGGGAAGGAGAAAAAAGGGACTCCCAGATGTATAAAACAAAGAGCATTGCTTACAGAAAACACAGAGATAAAGCTTCCGTCTCTCTGCTTTACCTCTAATTATGTTTTCTAGTATAGTGCAACTTGGGCAGGTAAGGCTGAGAGGGAAAAGGGGAGAGTGTTCTGGGGCCATCAGCTATCATTATGTGCCTGTTGACATCTCCCTGTCTTTGAGTGATTCTCATCTGTGATTTCCCCTGGCCATTTTCCCCGCAGATGCACGAAGAGGGGTTTCATCATGGCCCCATAAAAAAGGAGCAAAGTGTCCGTACAGGCCCTCGCTAATAAGAAAGCAAAGATGTGTCCAACCATGTCACTCCTCTCCCATCCATATCTGCTCTCTTGATGCCTTCAGATATGCAATCATTCTCTTTTCTCCCCCTCTCTCTCTCCGCATGTGCTGTAAGTATACTATACCGTACGTAGAGGTCAGCGGGATGAGAGGATGATGGAGGGCAGGGCCGGTTATTTTCCTCGAGCTCTTAAAGCTGCGATGACCCATGTGCAGGAGAGTTGCACTTTGCCAAAGGGTTTTCCATGCGCTGCTTACAAACTACCTGACAGGAGGGGAAACTATTTCACTTTCCATCCTCCTGCTTTTAACTCATAATCATCCTTTTCAGGCGGGACATGGCGTGATGTTTCTATTTGCTCATATTTTACATTAAGTGGCATATCTTTGCAACACATTTTGTAGTAATTACTGTAATTATTAGTATACATTAGCAGAGTCATGGAGAGATTTAGAGAGGATGGACCCCTGAGCAGTGGTGGAAGAAGTTTTCAGATCCTTTACTTAAGTAAAAGTACTAATATCACTCTTTGAAAATACTACTAAGTAAAAGTCCTGCATTCAAAACCTTACTTAAAAGTATTATCAGCAAAATTTACCTTTAAGTATCAGAAGTAAAAGTACACATTGTGCTGTAAAATGGTCCCTGTTATATCTGATGTTTCTGGATTAATATTACTGCTGCATTAATGTATGTGTTGCATTTTACTGCTGTAGATGTTTAAGGTTGAGCTCACTTTAACTACTTTATATACTGTTGGGTAGTTTAATCAACAGCAATGTATCATGGTCTATAAGATCATCATATGTTTGTAGTGTCGCCGTCCTGTGAGAATCACGTATCTCTAAAAAGTCAGAAAAAAAGCCTGTTTTCAGCTCTGTGACGATGCATTTTCCAGCTGATCCAAGGAGGGTTTAAATAGTTTATTTAGCTTCAGAATGAGGAGAATTTTCTCAACACGTAAATAATAAGTAAATAATATATTATTATATTATTATATATTGACATTGTTTAAATATACAGTTTCTATCATGTAAATATCATCACTCAAACACAAAACTATGCACGCTGTGTATACTGTATATACTATCATATCCACCTACCTCATACAAAGTAATCATATTTATTTCAGCATCCTTTGCACTCTGCACCATTGCACTATTACTGTCTACACTTGCTATTGTTGTTTTTTATACAGTATATATATACATATATATATATACATATATATATATATATATATATACCTGTACATAGTAGTTTAATGTTTATGTTTACCTTGTCGAGCTTGTTGTCCTTGCTTTAAGCTGTAAGTATTTAGGTTTATTCAAGCTGAGAGGAGAGAGGCTGTTTCAATCCTTTCCAAAACTTCTTGCCACAGCAGATCCACCGACGCTTAGATGTCATACAAAATACGATAGCAGTGATTCCCAACCTTTGCTGCTTATGACCCTTTACAAACCAGTGTCCACTTGGCTGCTCTACAGAGGCAGAGTAACTACAGAGGCAGTGAAATTGAGAAACAAACTAAGTTTTCAGGCTCCTGACAGATAGAAAGGCTGTAATGTGTTTATTTTATGCCTGCTTAAGCTAATTAAGAATCTGCAAAAGACCTAAAAAATGCAGATACTGCACTCTGCCTTTGGACAATTTTTACCTACAAATGAATCTCTAAATAGTTGATTTAAAGTTTAACCCCACTAAATTACATGGATTTCACTATAGAGTCAAAAACTATAAAGGTGGCCGCTACTCTGCTTAGCTAGTTAACGTTAGCAGGAGTGTTCTTGAATTCAGCTACTGGCTTATTTAGTCATGTGTAATAACAAACTAGATTTCCAAGAGTTTAATCTTTACTTCTTTAATTTAATAAATTTAAATGTGTGATTTAAAGGTAGTTTAACCAAACCAAACTGCATGAATTCCACTAGCTAAGTCAAAAACTGGCAGTTAACGGCTACTCTAAGCTAGTTAACGTTAGCAGGAGTTTAGCTTGTTTGTTTTCTTCATCATGACTGGATTTAGCTACTGCCTCATCAAACTTAACTACCAACACTGAAATCAATAATAAATTAATCTACAATTTAAATGTATTATTTAAATATGTTTATACACATTTGTATATGTTAAAAGCTGAGATGGATACTCTGCTTAGCTAGTTACTGTTAGTTCAACCAAGTTGAGTTTTTTGCTTGAATTTAGCTACTGGCTCATTTAATTAATGTGTAATAACAAACTGTATTTCCAAGATTGTAATCAATGATAAATTAATCTAAAATTGAATACATTTAAATGTGAGATTCAGCTTTGTGAGATTTCTAGTTAGCTTTAGCACTAGTTAAGGTTTTTCCATCATGATTGATTTTAGCTTCTGCCATTATGTGGAATAATTAATTACCAAGATTTAAATGATTAATCTAATCTATCTAATGATGATTAATGATAAATGATTAATCTAATCTATTTAACACATGTAAATATGTGATTTAAAGGCTGATTAGTCACATAAATTCCAGCAGAGTCCAAATGTATGCTGCTACTTTGCTAAGCTAATTAGCTTTAGCAGGCGTTTAGATGTTTTTTTCCTCCATTATGATTAAATGCCTCATTTAGTTAACTGGGAAAACTGAATTACGAAAATCAACATCAATAATAGCCTACATAAATCTCTATAATTGTCATACAGTCCCTACATTCAGAGGCTCAAAACAAAGTTTAGGTTTAGATCTAACATAAAATGAGATGGCATCATAAATAAATCTTTTAAGATAAAAGATTTATTTATTTAAGATAAAAGATTTATTTATGACAAAAGTTTCTCTTTGAGGACGAAACTCATTTATACTTTCCAACCTGATGAATTTCAAGTGGAAAAAACAGACAGATAAATAGAGTTTAAAAGGATATAATGTGATGTGACATATAAAACTCCAAAATAATGGTTTTCATGCTCAAGGTCAACACAAAGAGAGCCATTATCTATTTTACAGGCAACTACAAGCATAGCTATTGATTAAATACAGACTCTGCCGTGTAACTATTAAATAAACTATTAAAACCATTCGCTGACAGATTTTAAAGTTTTTTCATGGTGGTTATGACTGTTTTCGTCCTTGTGTCTTAGTCACTGTGTTCAAAAGAAGTGCATTCAGTATGTGCACAGCCACTAGAGCTGGATGTGAACATTTAAATAAAGTGTTATTGATCACTTTCTTTTATCTTGTACAGTATAGAAATCTAGAGACTGTATGTGCAGGCGGAAAGCAGGTGTGCGACAGCAAGTCTTACAGTCTCACCTGTGTTTGTGAGACTATTGGGGGAAAGATTCCTGCACAGAAACACTAAGCAGAGTTCAGGCAGCTAGGAAACAGAGACATCACAGCCTAAAGACATGCATTCAAAACCTGGGCTGCTAGAAAGTTAAATGGACTATGTGACGATGCAATCAGCTGCTCAAGTCAGACAGGTGTCTCTGTAAAGACCTGGGCTATTAACTCCTCTACCTGCAAATACCTCACAGTGTGTCATTGCTAATAACGCTGGAGAAAAGAGGTAGAAAAAAAACAGAAACAACAGTGAAAGCAAAAGGGATCATATGCATGGCCAACCTGGATTGCATGTGAGGATTGGTAATTGCACCCCCAGAGGCATCTGGGTGTGCAGAGCAGCAAAGTGGGAGACGCCTGAGCAGCTCTGGCTTCACAGTCAGTGTACCAACATCTCAACCTTGAGGAGGAAGTGAAAACAAGAAGGCGGAGGAGCGGAGGGTGAGGGATATACAGACAGTTCATTTACCCAGAACATCAGCCCACCGTGCATTGTCTGAAAGATAAGGAAAGTGAATGCTTCATGCCTGATGGAAAACAAAGGCAGCAATTTAAAACCATCTGCATCCAACACATGCACTCTCTCCCTCCACCTCTCCGTTTCTGTGTCCTGACTGATATTGAAACATAATCCATTTGGAGCGCCGACATGTCATAATATTTCTATCCGGCCTCCCTCTCCCCAGTCAGGACAATTTCAGGTGGTTGCAGGTTGAACGGGAATGTTTTATTGCAACAAGTCAGACAGTCGGCTGAAGACTGGAGTCTTCACTTTGATTCTGTTTAGAAAAAATACATATAGAGAGAGATGGAGGGACACAAAGAAAAGAAGTACTCATAGTTCACTTTAAATCTTTCTTAAGGAGACCTCAGCTGCTCCTGTTAGCCTCTGTAGGTTCACAAAATAACAATAAACCACAACATTTAGACATCAAAACTCTTCTTTACTGTATAACCGCCTTTACTAGAAACATCACACACCACAAAGGCTCCTCAACTGTATGCTGCTCTTAGATCTCCACTAAGTTAAGAAAAGAAGATAATGTAGCTTGTCCACTCCTCTTTGAACAAAGAGAGAGGTTTTCTTAAAAATATGTGTTTGATTCTGCATTTAAAGTCCAACTCAGTGTGCATTAGTTTCCCAGTTTACAGTTTAGACATCTACCAACTGTCACCTGTAACCACTTTGCCCAAAGCTTTCACTTATTACACTTCATTTTTACTTAATATTATACTAAATATCACACTTAACTTTCTGTTTACCTTATATTTCTGTTTCTATCACTAATCGCATGTCCATGATCCTTCTTGTTCCTTCCAGGTTTTCCAGGTTTTCATTGTTCAAATGAAGGTAGAGGATACTGTATGTTTATTTATTTGCTTAATGTTTGTTTCATCAGGACAGGTGCATAGCGTGGACCAGTACCACAGCATTTACAGCCTAATCTATCTGTCCCCTAGATGTAGTAGATGGGAATTTATACAAATACACAGAACACTCAACAGGAAAACAGATACCAAGCAACACAAACTGAAATATATTGAAATCCAATAAAAAAAACATTTAAAAACTGTTTCAACTTGAGTTTAAAATGATCCCAGTCGGGATCCATTTTGAGTTCTGATCCCCTGAACTGAGAAAGATGTCTGTCTTAAAGAGGTTTAACAAAATGGTACCTTAGAGTCCATTTAATAACCCCATTGTGGGAAATTAATCTATAGCACAACATGAGCTGAAATAATAATCTTGAGGCCCCATCTCGTGGTGGGACCCCCACCTTAAAATCTAGTTTTAATGCCTTTATTTCACTTTCACTTTATATTGTGCATAATCCTACTTTAATTTGTTCCGAAGTGACTCATAAAGTATAACCAAACAAATCTCAGTTATTCAAATGACCACAAACTAACTGCCACCCGGTGAGTCTGGTGCCTGGAGCCTTTGGGCCCCCTCGTTGTCTGGGGCCCCGGTGCAGTTCTCCTCTTTGCCCAATTCGTCATCCAAGCTTGAGGTACCTTAAAATACTTTACTGTTTCTCACCTGCAACCTCAAGATGTTTCACCAAGAAGAGCAGTGGTGGATGAAGAACTCAGATCTTTTACCTAAGTAAAAGTACTACTACCACAATGTAAAAATACCCCATTACCAGTAAAAGTTACTTAAGTAAAAGTACAGAAGTATTATCAGCGAAATGTACTTAAAGTATAAAAAGTAAAAGTACTCGTTAATACTGATGCATCAACGCATTAGTCACATTTCACTGTTGCAGCTGCTCAAGGTGGAGCTACTTTTAACTACTTTATATACTACTGTATATATACTATACTGTATATATATTACTATATTTAGTCCCCCATCTAGGGTTTGGGCCCCTCCAAACAGTCACAAGATAAATCTGAAGATAAACATGATTAACATGGTTGGAAAGAAGAAAAACAAAGTTCTGATACACAAATTTGTTTTCAGTTTTTTGACTTTTCTCTAATCTTCTCTTATTTGGGAAATACCGGACAGTTTTATCTCTTTGGGCTCCCAACAGTAATTAAAATGTCTGTTTTGTGGAACTGAAGCGTGACAAAGGGCCCCAACTATAGACCCTGCTGTGTTGTAACTTGTCACAAGCCTTAAACATTGGGAACCACTAGTTTAATCTTAAACAATGCATCATATTGTATACATTTATATGTTTCTTTATGTAAAATCTTAATCTGAAAGGTAACTACAGCTGTCAGATAATTGTACTGGAGTAAAGTACAAGTACCACAAATTGTACTTAAGTGCAGTACTTAAGTAAATGTACTTGACGAGTATGGTTATTTGGGCATTCCTGGATAAGTCTAATATTGACAAATTTAATGAAATGAGAAAGGGACCTTTCAGGAATGGGACTTTCTTGTATCACAATCTTTTTTTGGATTTAACTTGTTAAATCTAAGATGAAACATAAGACAATTGTGCACAAATAGGAACAAAAACTTTCGTCCATGACACATTCTCATCAGATTCACATCCAAGAATGATTGATAAAAAGCTCAAACCCTGACATTTGCTCCTTAATTCTGCGTTAGGATCCCTTTTAACTGCGCTGTTACTCGTCATTCAAAAGCGGTGCTGCAGCAGAGAGAGACTAGAAAGTAAACTTTTATCAGCAGCAGAATACAAACAGTTTGAGAAAACAGATATGGGTCAGGAGCTGCATCTGCACAATTACATTGTTAATGGCAAAGACAATGAAAATGGCGCGGGTAGAAAACAAAGGAACATCAAATAACTCGCTCGAGCTGTGTACACCTCAGCCATCACCACTCAAAAATACATCCAGTGTTTTGAAATGAAGGGGGAGAGAGAGAGAGCTGAAAGGAAGACGAAAAAGCATCTTGAACATCAGTTTTCAGTCTAATGTTAATAATTTATGTTGTCTGTGCTTTTTATTATTATTATTTATTTATTTACTACTTTCTTTTCAGCAGCCTGCCCGTTTTTCAAAGGCATCATGGACAGGGAAGCCGTATCAAACTTTTGAGTTTAGTTTCAAAAGGCTTTCTCCCCGTTTATTTATATATTTCTTCTTCTTTACACTTGTCTTGTTGTTATTTGGTGAGGCAAACACATGAAGCTTTGATGAGAAGCAAACCTGACATGTATTCTTCTCCACTGACCCCAAGGAAATCTAAATAAATTGCTAAATATTGTATGTAAGGCTCTTTTTGTAACCTTTTCTCTCATTAAACACATCAAATATTCAGTTGCATTCATTCATCTAACCAGCCATCAATAGGTTAAAAGTCAAATAACACATTACAGCGTGATTTAAGATGCACTTGACCATGACCTCGCACAGAGAGAAAGTCAGGACAAGTTGGGTTTTATTTATTATTAGTTTTCAATAAACCGTGTTCATGTTTGGAGTTGAAAAAGATGAAAAGAAGAAGTCAGTGATGTTTTGAGAATATTTGTATGTTACTGAAACCTTTGAACTTTACAGAAAGCAGTACCTGTGTTACTTATATCACACTTTTTAAATGAAATACAAAATATTAACTCAATTTTTCTTCATAAATCAAATATCTATCTATCTATCTATCTATCTATCTATCTATCTATCTATCTATCTATCTATCTATCGATCTATCTATCGATCTATCTATCACACATTATACTATAACACATCTTCCTCTCCTGCCATTGTGTGGCTTAAAAGCAAAAGCTAGCTTCATGGCATCAACCTGCCATTATCAGTGTATTCAAAAAGTTATTAAGTGATGGACAGGTGTATAAGCTTTACCTCCTTTTCAGTTTAATGTGTTCAATGAATGCTTTTCTGCTCTCACACTCCATTGTAGATGCACAGGACCTACCGTATGTCAACATGATGTGACAAATAAACATACTATACAGTAAAGAAAAACATAGAATACACCAGAAAACCTCCTAATAAAAGCAGTAATGTGAGGTACATTGCTAAAAGATGTTTTTAACAGCAGTGAGGCGTTTTAGGGAATTGTCTTTTATGTCTGCACACACATACCTCCAAAGACACAAACATACATACGCTTAAGTTAGCTCCTTTGCGATGCAGGTGCCAAGTCTGCAGGGTGCAGAACAGACAGGGTAGAGTGTATTGTGTACCAAATCAGTGTAGCCGCATCCTCGCTATAATCCATTTAGCTTGCTTCCACCCCGGCTCTGCTGGGAAGAGCTGAGACTCAGCAGAGTGAAGCGACAGGCCAGACTGCATGGAGTATACCTCAGAAACTCTGGGCTAAAAATACCATTTGCAACTTTTGTCTCTCCAACACCACAGCTTTGTTGACACGCCTTTCACATTCTCTGATCCTTCACAGTCACGTCTCACATCACGACTCAGACTGAATTCTCCCTTTCCCTGTCATATTTAACACTCTGAATGCAAAAGCTCTACAGCAAGGAGTTGTTTTCCAGGCTGATTAACAGCACAGGTTATTTTATAGACTACACGCTACAATGACTGTAATTTTGGGGGTGAACTACATACCAAAAAGAAACAATCTGAGAAAATCTGCATTTCTGATAGAACATAATATATTAAGTCTGTAAGTCCAAATTATAGTAGTGAAAAGTTTGTACTGTATGTTGTAGCCTAAGCTACACATCAGTTTTATCCATCCACCAACCTCAACTTTATGGTGTCAATGCATCTGGTTTTGTGTTCAAAAATGCTTAGATATTTCTTGAAATAATTCCTTGAATTTTCCTCCTGCTAACAAAATAAAAAAATAATAAATAAATAATAAAATAATAAAAAAACTTTAATGTTCCAAAACTAGTCATATATTTGACATCTGAATTTAATTTTATCAAGCTATTATGAGTGAAGATCTGAGAATTGTTCGGTACTACTGTTTATGGCTACGTGGGCAGAATAAGACGATGGACACTCAGTTCTTTGTGGAGATGATGCCCCAGTGTGCAAAGTAAAGGAGACACAATGAGAGCAGGCAGAGTATATTTCACATATAAATGACTATGCTGTTTTGCATGTGTAAGATCATTTACTAAAAGTCATGTACACTTTTATATTACTGGACTGAATTATTTTATCATAACGGATGCATTAATGTGTTTGGGGGCCCCAGGGCAAACATTTGTTATTGGGGCCCTACTGACATCACCAATTTTATTTATTATTTTATTTTTCCCATGTGTTTGTAGCAAACCTCACCTGGAAGAGACTTGAAAGTGATGTTATTGTTGTTGTTGTAAAACATTTATGACTTACGACTGTTTCACCAGGGTATAAGAAAATAATACATGTTGTTAATGACTTTCATACAATATGTAAAGAAACTGAAACCAACTAAACGCAGGAAAACAAATTCAAACAGTCTACAACCCTGTGATATACTTTGCTCAGCAATGGTAAACAGGCTTATAGAAAATGAGCTAAAACTGGCAACAACACAGGAGTGGTCCTCTAACCTGTCCTGCCTTATAAACCTGCATGGATCTTTCTAAATATAGACATAACACAAGCATCCTGCCAAGACTGTGGTTTGATTCCAAAAGGGTGTGCTAATTATTGACATTAAATGGAAAAATAAAACCTCCAGTTACTGTATTTAATGTACTTTAATGCTCTTTATGGGCTTAAAATGTTCAGACTTTACGAGTTCCTGTGGATGTCCAGTCGTTTGCTTTAGGTCCTGAATGGCATCCTTTTGGCTGATGCCGCCGTCCGCCTGGCCTCTCTCATCAGCCGGGATGATAAACGACTCGGCTCCACGCCTCATTTCACATTCGGCTCGGCAAATCGTCAGTGGGACAGATTAACGGGAGGGGGGACGCCGGCACCCCGGGTGTAAATACTGTATTAATCACACTGGGCCTCTCTGTTGGACTGCCTCACCCCCTTCTCCTTCCTGTCCCTTCACCTCTGCCCATGTACACAAACAGCACATATTCTAAAACAGACATTCACACACATACATACAATGCAATGGTGTGGCTGTCTTTTGCCCTCGTCCTGTTATTTCACGCTGTGTGCACCTGCCAATTGAAGGCCTGCGCTTTGGGGACAGGGCTGAGGATGTGTGTGTGTGTTTGTGTGTGTATCAACAGGGAAAGTAGGGCAGCATCAGGACCTGAGGGCATGGAGGGCGGCCTGGAGACAGCAGGGTGTCTGAGGAGGAACAAAGGGTGTGTGAAAATATTTTTGTGTGTGTGTGCACGTTTGTGCATGCCCCTGCGCTTTAATGTGTGTTTGTGTGTTCCTTTGTGTATTTATAGAGGAAAAACCAAATCATCTCTCTGTGTACTGTTATACTGCAGTCTCACCTATAGCTGAGGACTGAAGC
The DNA here is from genome assembly GCA_003416845.1 of Oplegnathus fasciatus. Classification (NCBI taxonomy): domain Eukaryota; kingdom Metazoa; phylum Chordata; class Actinopteri; order Centrarchiformes; family Oplegnathidae; genus Oplegnathus; species Oplegnathus fasciatus. Next base: position 166,311 of record NTHP01000547.1, on the reverse strand, counting down.
TTCAGGTCTATTGAAAAGCATCAAATCCATAAGACACATAAAGCTTTCTCTGCACAAATGTTTTAGGAATTACAATAACAAATGAGCCCCATTTTTATTGTTTTTATTTGGCTTTTCAGATAGCATGAAAATTTAGGGAGACATCTGGGCCTCTAAATTAGCCACACGTTTCTCATAGTAATGTCAAACTTTGAATATTTATTGTTAAATGACTGTGATAGTTGCTCCTCTCAGTTCTACTGTGCAAGGTAAGAGGGAATTACGGTGATCTAACTGGCTGATATTGCAGATGTGACCATTTTATTCCTAATCTGATACTGACAGAAAGTCTTAAACTCATTAAAGTGATTTATGAAAGACTTTCTATTCTAAACTATGCAGCATTGCTGAAGTGCTTTTAGCTGCAGTTCCTCTGATGGCCACTAGACGTTTGAGTCGCTTTTCTGGATTTTTTGCCCAGAAGTTTTCATTTAGTCATATCCGTTTATGTTATGGCTTTCCATAACATCCTTTTCATTATTTCAACTTGGTCCCTGCAATAAATCATATTTTTCTCTCATTCTGTTATGGCAGATGGCTCCAAATACAAAGGTACTCTACCCATGAGCCTCAGCTGGCTCAGAAGCCAGAAGGTGTGAATCAGAGCTGTAGCTTGTGAATAGAACACTGTGCCATACCAGCCTAATTATTTAAAACTGACTCAGAATCTGAAGGCAAACTGATTTTAAACTGCTGAATGTTTATTCAGGTTTTCTACGCAGGGATAATTTAGCTTCAGCTCGCCGTTGGATTAATGTCATATGGAATAGATGATAGAGATGGAAAAGATTCCCATGTTTACTACTTGCGTTCTCGTTTTCAGACAACTCAAAATGGTTGCATACAGAATTGCTTACAAGTACTGTGCATTGACAATATAACACTATATCCGTTCAATTTGTGTTTAATTACCATGAATGACAGACTTTGGCTGACGTGAGGGATTCATGCACTTCATCACGTCGGATACACTGGGGCTTACGTACATTACGGAGGCGGGGCTTTTTTCCTCCACTTTGTTTGAAGAGAAAAATCCTAGATTTGATAAAGTGAACAAGCTTTCATTCATATCATTTATCCTGATACAATACATCTGATTTGATCTCCCCCTGTAAAGTACAGGCAGCTCGATAATTAAAATGAGTATGGTTAAGATCTTCCCCCAGAGAGAAATCTTATCAAATGAAATGGGATGAAATGAAAATGTATGAGCTCTAATGCAGACAGCAGTCATTTCTAAGAGGGCAGATGTTGCGTATGTGTGCCGCACATTACGCCATCTTGCAGCTGATGCTCTGAGGACAAGATATGGGATTCTAAATCATGCAAATGGTGCTGTCAGTGTTGACTGGGAAGGAACATCACCCTCATCATCAGATCATGTATGAGTTTTCTTTTTATTCCTCTGCTCTCTAATAGCTACCCATCCCAAACATGAAAACAAAGATGACATAAACTAATGAAGCTTAGATTATAACATTTTCTTTCTGTTAATGCAGCTAACCTCAGTTTTTAAAGAGGTAGTGCTATTAATTGCCTATTTTAAGGACTTTAGCAAATGTTTGTTTAGCAAAATTATCCTAATGTCTTCAGTTAATACACTTGTTAAATTTTACAATTCAGGACAGCTTCAGAGTTGATGAAAGATGCATTTTTATTTTGACAGAACAGGCTTGCAAGTTCCCACTGCTTCCAATTATTGTGCTAAGCTAGGCTAAACACATCCTACACCCATGTTTGTACTGGATATACAGAACTGAAACTGACATCAACATGACTCTGGGTGTGATTGAAAACAAGCATATTTCCCAAAATGTCAGAAGTACTTGCATGCACACATTAACACGCGCACACCCAACTGTGAGAGCAGGAGAGAGACTTCTATTCTTATTAAGAGTCTCTTCTTTCTCTTTTCCCACACACATACCCTGCACATACATACAAACACAGCAATTTGTTACCTCTCCCACACTGGAGTTACGAGGTGCTAGGCTGAAGTGTGTAGGTGTGTTTAAGTTGAGGTGGGAAAAAAAACGAACAAAAAACCCCCCAAAACACAAACACGTCAACCACGTTAGTTTGTCTTTCTGGTGAAATTACAAGAAAATCAAACTTCTCTTGGATTGTTGTAGCCTGGGTGTTTAGTTTAAACCATTTCTGACGCATCAAGAAGCATGGCGGCAGGCTGTTAGTGTGCGTATAAGTGTATAATGTGTGAGTAAATGTGTGGATGTGTATCGAGGGGGAACTGATGATTGTTCAGCTGTGAAATTCATGCAGTCCCCTTCAGACCCTCAAGGAGAAGCTGTAATTTATTCTCTGAAGCACTTCTGCTGCTAAGAACACACACACACACACACACACACACACACACATGCACATGTATACGCGAGCACTGTATACAGAACACAAACACACACACGTACACAAAGATCTGACTAGCTGTAACTCTGTTGTGCTCGATGGAGGAGAGCTTTTCTTTAAGCAGGGTCTACATTAATTAGCGGCACAGGGTTCCCGCCTCTCATCTCCAGGGGCCTCGGGCTCTATCCCAGGGACCCCCAGCCCCCTTCTCCCTGCTGCCACCCACCCACAATGCATCTGTCCCAGGCTTCACCAGCGCCTTACAAAAAGCCCCTGCATTGACACCAAGATGACTGCTGTAAAAACCGCATTTTTAAAAAACAGAAAAGTCTCTACTGTACACACAGATGACACACACACACACACACACACACACACACAGCATATTCCGGGTAATTAAAAGAGGTGATGACCAAAAGAGAAAAAAGAAGAAAGAAAAGAAGAAAACATGGCATCGCAGCATCTACATACAAAGCGCAGTTACACAACTGACAGTTCTCTTATGCAACAACAACAAAAGGGGGTGTTCTAAGGTGGGAGGAGGTGAGATCAAATATAGACTCATTTAATACAGTGTGTCGTTTCTACTGCTAATTGGAGGAAACTGGTCTGAGAAAAGAAGAGGAAGAAGAGCTGGAGGCTATGGGAGGTGAAAGATGCTCATAATAAGACATTCGTACCATGAAGGAAAAAGAAAGAGGGCACTGCATCCAAAAAATAAGTGATCTTAATTAAATTAGAGGCGATTGTAATCTAATTTCAAGTGAGTGTAATTAAATGGTGGGTTAGCTTAATCAAATCACAGCAAAAGTGCACTGGGGGTGTTTATCGATAAGAGGTGAGGGTGGCATTGATGCTTCGATTGGCATGACTGAGGGTGTGGGGTTTTTTTTACATTTCTTGTTGGTAAGTCAAGGGGGACGATAAAAAAGAGGGATGTCCCAGTAACTTTTTTTTGGGCCACTTAGGGACAGCAGAACAACCTTGAACACAACATTGCATCATTCATGCTTGACCGCTGCTCACTTTCATACAGTAACAATGTAAAGTAAATGATCAGAGTTTAACTGACTTTGGTGAGCAAGTGCAGTGTCTTGCCATAAGGGACTGATCTGAGCAGTGACGCGCGCGCGCGCACACACACACACACAGTTGGATTGGAGGAGCAGTCGTTAAGTCTACATGTTTAAATCAATCTGCACTTAGCAACTGTGACTCGGTTACGTCTCCTCAGCCTTTCTTCCACTTCAGCTTCTCTTTAGCGAGCCCATTTCCACAGGTGCTGTGTGTAATTAGTGTAAGGTTGGCAATTAAATAAATGTCACACACACACACACACCATGAGCATCTCGCTCGTTTACTTTGGCCTCAGAGACAATAAGAGACAAGAATACAGACAGATTATTCAGTTGGTTGGAGTTGAAGAGACCATCCCTCAACCAGAGAACTCACCCACCCTGCTTAAGGATTTTTGAGCAAAACACAAAGAGCCTTTTTTTAAACATGAATCAGTGGTGCATGATGAAAACAGCAGTCACCATTCAAAATGTACTCTTGATGTGCATGTAAACTTATACATGAAAGAGCTTTACATAAGTCAGAGGAGTCTGTGTGGGCGCACCTGCAACATCAAAAGCCAGAAAAATGTCACTTAGCTCGACCACATCTGTCGACAATTCAATCCACCTGATTTGATGCAAATTTGGAATTTGTGCATACAAAACACTGAATGCACATTTAACAGTTAGTCTCTACATTAAGCAATGGAAATGACTAAATCTTTAAATGTTAATTTTAAGAAAATATAAACATGCTACTACTAAGTCTTTTAAAATATTATTTTTTACAGTTTAAAAACAAGTGTTATAGTGTAATACATTTTAATTTGATATTTAATAACTTGAGAGACATTTGTGCAGATTTTTTACATTTTCTTGCTACAACATTTTTCCAAGGCTGCTTAATGGCAGTTTTAAAAAGAAGACGGATACGACAAGCAGCAGTAACAGTATTATGAACTGAACACGGGGTCTAAATGTCTCCAGTTGTCGCCCAGAAAAACACATGACCTTTTCAGTCCTATTTAATTTTCCATGTTCCCTTTGCTTTACATTTACTGTTTCCATTTTCACCCTCTGTTGTAAATACATTGCCTCTTTCTTTTCCATGTTTCCCTTGACTTTTCTTTTACACCCAGTCCTTTAGTCTTCTGTAACTATTTCATTTCCTTTATTTTCTTAAGATTCAGTGTTTCCTGTTTCACATTCCTTTTACTTCACATTCTCTGTTTGTGTTTCACATTCCTCTACCTTTGCAGAAATAACACACCTAATTATAATGTTGGGTAAACATAAATCAGCTAAGTAATGGATATTTTGGCTAATCACATTTTTTACTAACATTTGACTGCAAGGTCACATCAGCTGCATGTCTTACATTTCATATGCCTACTGTCAACACAGATCATCCTCAATATCAGTATTTTGCTCTGTATTTCCAATGTTGGTCTTGAAACTTCAAATCTCATTACATTTGATAAAAGCTTATGTAACATGTTTCAGTACTACTGTGGACTTGGCAACTGTTAATTGATGTTTTAGCTACATAAAAACCCCATGCAGCAGATTGAGTTGTTAGACTGATTTAATATGAATGTCTTTATTGTAGGAGTACTGTGCAGAAATCTTCTTTTTAAAGGTAATTTGGATTAAACATACTTAAACTACCACCATTTAAAGAAGCACATTTAGATAATTTGATTTTTTAAAGGAATTTGAAGGCCAAAAAGTATTTTAGTTATTGTTTAATTCTAAGGGCTCTAACTGTAACTCTTCAATTACTCTTTGAAATAAGGCGGACTATGGGATGTGAGAGGAGAAACTTGTTGGCCAGCCAGGGTGTAGGAGGTGAGGAGGTCCAACACCTGGGCTGCAGCCAAGCCTTCAAAGGATAATTTCAATTTGTTACAACCAGGGTCTTGTAGCTCCGACCATTAGTTTGTTATTGTATTGGTTATCAGAGCATTGTACTCACCAAAGTAAGTGATGAGATCTGGCAACGTGGCTGCCACACTACAACAAAGTCTAACAGGGCAATTAACGCGAGCAGTCAGACCATTAGACAGGTTGTAAACAAGTCAACAGTTTATCCAGATTATCTAAAACACTTCATTTGGAGGTCAAACTGAACATGAACACACTTGAAACGTTCATAATAATCCCTCATTGAACAGAAGAACTGCGCACAGTAGGTGGGTCAGAGTTGTTCTGTAAACTGTAATGGATGTTTACGACAGATAGTTTAATAATCTCATTGTTGCCCTTTCTTTTCTCTTCCAAAGAAGTTTTTATGTGGGATTTTATTAACAACCTGTTGTCACCATTCCAGATCTCAGCAGTTAACTTGGTGAGTACAATGATTTCAATCAATGATTGAAATGACGGGCACAACTACAAAAATAAGATGTTGTAGTAAACACATTTATCCTCCAAAATTATGGATTCCAGCAGGATTATGGGTACAACTGCTGTGATTGTCCAACCAAACCAGATGATTGTTTAGACATAGGAATAAAAATGGTTCTGTGTAGGTTTAAGTCTTCTGATGGTTAAGGATAAAGTTGAAAATGGATCTGTTTAGATTAGGTTTAGGGTAAGAATGTAGTGTGTCTCTGCCCAAAAATATGATGGGATCCATTAGACCACATTTATACTGTATGTGAATCTTAAAATCAATTATAAAGTCAATAAAGCAACATAAATAGGACAAAATAAGTAATATGGTGTCTTTCCTTGGCCCCTGTTACATGCCTGGCTGCTGTAGTTGGGCCAGCTGTAACAATGAGAAGGAGTAAATAGGCCTGTAGTCTCCACCAGAGGAAATAAAAGCATGAATTATCTTTCTGTCTGTAGAGGATAGAAATATATATATTTTTTAGATATATTACAAAGCTGAATAATAGACTGCAACTAATGGTTACTTTCATTATCAATTAATCTGGTGGTTATTTTCTGAATAATAAGGTTGTGTATAAAATTCCACAATTGTGAAAAATGCCCATAATGATGTCTATAAATGATTTGACCCAAATAAATTCAACTGACAATGATATGAAACAGCGAAAAGCAGCAAATCGTCACATTTGAAAAGCTTGAACCGGAGAATGTTTGGATTTTTGCTTGATAAATGATTTAGACGATTAATCAGTTGTCAAAACTTTCAATTTTCTGATTGACTGAACTGTTTCAGCACTTCAGACAAAATCAGAATAAAAGACAAAGAAATGAAACAAAGCACCAGTACAACTTGTGTGAGGCTTAATATTGAAGGCCAGATGTCCACGGTCTTCTTGTTGGATCGAAGCCAAGTCCTTCAAACTAAACACCAAAATATGTCATTTGTCATTACCTTTAACAGCGACCCATGTGAGTGTTTTCTGATCTGATACCCCGTATTAGCAGGATGACATTGTTTGCCAGGAATTTCAAAAACCATCACAAATGTTACATAAAGAAATTACCATTACACAAAGAATTCAGGTAGTTATCAAAGTATATGACTGTTTTCTGATCTGCCACCTCTGGTTAAAGTTTGGTTTAGGAACACAATCTATTTTATAAAGGTGACGGAGAGATCATGGTTAAAACAAGGGTCTACAGCCATACATGTAGCTCTGTGAGTCTGTAGGTATAACACAATGTTTACCATGGTCACCATCTTAGTTTAGCGCTAACATTTGCTGATTAGTACTAAACACAAAGTACAACTGAGGCTCATGGGACTGTCATTAGCTTTGCAGGTATTTGATATAAACCAAACTGTTGGACGAAATGAAATTTTGACCTGATGATGGCGGTGAATGAACAGTCAGGGGAGCACCAATGTTATTTCAATTTATCCTCCGGGGACCATGAATGTCTGTACCGATCACAACCCATTCAAAATACTTGGGTAAGGTTATGGCTTGTCTACACAGGAATTGTTTCAGCTGCATTTTTCCACATCGTCTGTCTCACATGAGTCTGGTGAAACAGATACACTTTTATTTTAATCAATACAGCGGTCTACAGCTCACGTTTCACTTGCCCGCTGCCTACATAAACACAACCCAAATTATTTTCATGTTTCAAAACTATTTTCTTTCATTTTACACTCTTAACTAAAGTGATCGTCTATTGGACTCTGCTAACATGTGTCTTGGGTGACCCGATCACAAGTGGACAGCTTTAAGTACGTCAGCTCAGACCTGGCATTAGAATGAGTCTCCACATGCGTCTCGAGTGACCTCCTGTGATCGGATCTCACTTCCCCGCTCTACAAGCAAATAAACACATGTAGCAGAGATGGAAGCAAACAGTGGAGTCCACAATTTATTTCTCCTGTGCAGAAACATGAACAATAGGACACATCAAGCACAGTTCACAGGTAACGTACAGCTCTCTGTCCTATCGAATTTGAAAAAATACTGATGAACATGAGCACGGTACTAAACTGTGCTTAGTTTGCCGGAAAGAAGAAGAAGAATCATAAACATCATAAATCGCCCGGTTGCGATATGAATCATGAAGTTTGGCCCAAATGGAAATCAGATAGTGTGTTTCATGTGTGCTCCATCCACGAGAATCTTCCGCTTACGAGGAGGACGTCAGTTGAGTAGGCGGTGCTTCAATGTGGCCCAGGACACATACGCGTACACACTGCTAAAAGAATGTGGCCATATGCGGTCCAGACCACCTCCGAATGTGATCTGCGCAATCGGATCTCAGTGAGTCTTCAATGCATCGTGGGTGCATCCACACCTGTACTTCGAGCTGTCCACTTGTGATCGGATCACCGAAGACGCATGTTAATGCCAGGTCTGAACAGGGCCCCACTCTCAATACTGTGCCTGGAGCACTGAAGCTGCTGCTGCCGTGCTAACGTACTGCTTTCGCTTTGTGGGCTGTGTAGACTCTGTGTTAGGGAAAGATAGGTCTCATGAAGAAACCAACTTTAATAGTTAGTAGGAGAAACAGCAGTGTCAAAGTCGCATGCTTTGTTGACCCAGCCTTCCATCTTGACCTCCTCAGTACCAGGTTTTCCTTTTTTTCTCCCTTTTACGCATTCCTTTGCTCCTGACAGACAAGAGCCCAGTGGAGATCCCTGTCAGGTAAATGTAAACAGAGGTAATTTGAGCCCTTTGAACAAACAACTAATGCTGATGAGTTTCTTGTGAGGACAGTCTCATTGAAGCTGTTCGATATTTGACACTTCAGCAGTGAGGTCCTGCATGCTATCTGAGTCACACGGAGAGCTGCTCATTCCTCCTTCTCTCTTCCTTCTGCTCTAAGTCTGCTGGAAAGGTCAACGGGATAATTAGGGCTGTCTCTGGCCGGCTCATGCCTCCCCCTGTCTGTCCAGGACGTCAGTGGGCCCTGCTCTGTCCTTCAGCTACTGCCCATCACTCAGGTTGGCTTAGCATGGATTGAGCCTGACTGGACTCACGGGAGGAAAAAGAGGGAAAGAAGGGGGGTGGTTGTTGGGTTGGAGATACCGTAAGTAGCGTCAGCATTAAGACATTTCATTTTAGCAGGGCGCTAACCTAATTAGCCCTTCTAGCCCGCCGCACATATCTGCAATCTAATAAGTAATTAGCATCCAGCACTGCTTCTGCTCGGCATGTGGGGAGAGAGAGAGAGTGAGAGACAGAGAGAATAATAGAGAGAAAGAGCGAGGGAAAGAGAGAAAGAGAGCCCCTGGCTATTTTTCCTGCCTTCTTTGCCATCGCTCCCTTCACTTCGCTACATCTCTCATTTCTCCCCTGCCTCTCTTACTGGCTCTTCATGTCCCTCGCTCTCTCTCCCTAATCTATATACCCCCCTCTCCCCTTCTCCCCCCTCTCCCTCTCTCTCCACATGTCTCCTACTCTCTCTGTCGCTCCCTTTTGCTCCCAGAAGGAGAACAAGGAAAGCGAAGGAGGATGAGGAGGAGGTGGGAGAGGTTGCGTTCATTTTTCTTTCATATACCAGAGAGTTATGGGAAGACAAAAGGGAGGCAAAAGTTCCAAGAAATCATGAGCAATGGAGCCGACAGGGAGACAGGGAAAGAGAGTGTTCTTCTACTTGTATCCTAAAGAGATTCACTCAGTTTCAGACCTTCACTGTGAAAACATGGCCATACTCTCTTCTACTAGCAGCTGGTTTCAGAGGTTGCACCAAGGTTTAGGGGTAAAATTAGAATCAGGACTGAGTTTTAACCAAGGTAAAGGCTAAAGGGTCACACAAACATGCTTTTTGCCATCTTACTAAGAGTCAGAAAAGAATCTGATCATAAACTCTTTAGGTCCAGCACGGAGACAAGTCCAGGATGTGTTTAGCCTAGCTTATCACAAAGATTGGAAGCAGGGGGAAAACATCCTATTATCCTAAAAACAGTATCTGGCATACCTAGCTACGACCTGCAGTGACAATGCCCCCCAGAAACGGAGTAAAACAGGCTCGGATTCAAAGAGAAAAAAAAATATGCCTCTCTTTACCGGACACAAAGAGATTAAATTGATATTGATGTCATCTGACAGAGGGTTTGGTGACCAACAATCATATTTCTTATTAAGTGCTGTACTGCTCCTTTAAGGTTAGTAGTAGAAACTGAGTCATTGCAATGAGTAGAAGGTCCTCACAAATGTAGCAGAAACATCGCTGTGTGAAACATGCTTGTGTGTGAGGCGGGCAGTGTGAGTGAATGACTGAGTGAGAGAGTGAGTCAGAGAGAAAGAGACTCAATAGGGGTTGAACAAATAAATTCAATTCACATTGATACAGCAAGATGAAAGAATGCAATTTCTGCCTTGCAAAGGCTGCATGGCTGTTTGTTATGAATAATTTTTGAAATCCACCACAATTACTGACTCAAATGGAGAGACTGGAAAGGCATCTGGCAGATGAACCTCGCCGCATCCTAATAATAACACCACTGTGTGTGCACACACACTCTTTAGGCAGGCTTGTTTTCAATCCATTCCGAGGAAAGAGTAGGCCTATCATCTCAATTATCACTACCTGCTCCTCTGCCCATGGAAACACAGGAACACTTACACTGTGTCCCCAGATGCACTTATTCACTTTAGCGCACAAAAGGGATATGAAGCACAGCAAGGTCTCCGTGGGTTTATATCACGTAGTGTTGAGCAACACTGCGAAGGGGAGGAGAATGGTAACAGAAAATATTCGCCTTATACAGCCTGACTGCATCTTGTGAGCTCAGTTTTTATCGCAAGATTAAGTCTGGAAATGAGCGAGTATGTTTTAACGATAGAGGCCCCTCACTGCAGTGTGCAATTCGGGGCGTCACTCAATGTCAGATGCTTGATCAGCTCCTCCAGCCTTTCTTTACCGTTTTGGTTTTTACCTACTTGGACAGAAATACAAAGTGAAACCATGTGAGACTGTCATTGTGAATAATTTCATTGTTATCTGGACGTCGGACCAGTGCAGTGGTATGTTTTTATAAAGCCAACACAGCGACGTTAGCACAATTAATCTGGCCGACCGTTGGATATAACATACTTTTGCACGTAAGCTAATTGCTTAGAATGAGGGAATCTTAGTTGGACATAGCCATAGCACATAGCATAGCATAGGTTGCCTACTTGAGAAGTAAGTCTGGATCTAGATGTCGAGTTATCCAATTGATTTGATCTTTGATTTTCTGTGTTGTTCAAGGTAAGCCTTGTTGCGTTTGTTCACTGTAATGTATTCTGGCTCTGAATGTGACGCCGACGGCCATTACCTCCACATAGTGAACATAAGCTCCTTTGTATTTGTTATCAAATGGAGAAATAATATAAAAGATATGAGGTTAAACCGCATCCCAGCGTCCATATATATAATTATCAAATTAAATATGTAGGTGCAGCAGGTTAAAAGGCATTTAAATATTGCAGTAAATGCATTAAACGTGCAGCACTTCAAATTTATTCAGAAAATGACTTTTGGAGATAACACTTAAGTCTCTTTCTTCCTTAGTTTCCTGATAATCTCCTTGAAATGAGTTGATACATAACTGTCATTTATTCTCTTTCTTGGAAGTGACAAGCCTCCACTTTTTTCTGTAACACTTATGTGATTTTTATGCCTTTTTCTTTGAAATTCAAATAAGTTATTCAACCATCTCTGCGCTGTTTT
>NTHP01000547.1:122595-147197 GCA_003416845.1 Oplegnathus fasciatus | reverse complement strand
ACATTATAAAATTGTTAATGTAGTACAACAATAGAGTGCATAAAAGAAGTGGAAGTAGCCACTGTGACGTCACTCATCGGTTTGTGGACTACCGTTTTGAAGCCTTGAGTTTGGCATTTTGGCCATCGCCATCTTGGCTTTTAGGAGCCAGAAGTGATCATATTTGGATGAGAGGGTGGAGCTGGGAAGGAGCGCTAAGTTATCAGCTAAGCTAGCGCTAGCTGGTTAGCAAGGTGCATCCGTAATTCACGTTAACTGTGATATTAATTGGGATACTAATTTTGGCTTCAAATACCTTGGTGTCCACCGAGGGCCTGGCCTGGGCACTGCATACTGACTCTGCAGTGAGGAAGGCTATGCAGAGACTGTTTCACCTCAGACGCTTGAGGAAATTCCAGATATCCCCTCAGATACTGAGGAATTTCTACTTCTGCACCATCGACCATAAACTCATTAGGAAAATGTTTACTGAGGTAATAAATCAAGTGAGAAGTAGTGTCATTTTCTCATAGACTTACATACAATCAGACTTCTTTTTGCAACCGGAAGCTACGTCCACTTCTTTTATACAGTCTGAGTACAACTACAAAGTAGTACTCGATGATGAGCAAAGTAATCTTCATGTGTAGAATTGATGGTGTGCCACCTTTAGGAAAGCGAGCAATATTCCTTGAAAACTGGTGATGCTGCTTTAAAAGATGGCTTGATGGTATGAGGGACAACATTTACAAAAGGAAATCAGTAAAACGCTAGTGAAACATATGGCGCACTGAGTGAGACCTTTCACCATAGAGACCTCAGTGTCATAGATACAGCGTGAGCAATCAGTGCCTCTGTGTTTCCTTTCCTGATGAATCCATCAATTATTGCATTTATTTTATTTACATCCCCTTTTTTACACAAAACATACTGCGCACATGGTCAGAGCTGAGGTAAAAGCAGTATTCATCACTAGGGGGCAGAAGAACTGCGGGACAAGCTGACAGACACACAGACCTTAATATATTGTTACCTTATGAAGTTGTTATGACTAACCTCTCAGCAAACTGTTGCCTACATCTCCAAGGCCAGTCTTACTTTTGCCCTAATTTTGTTAAACCAAGCCGGAAGTGAATGCAGTTAAATTGATTAAGCGCTTTTTCAAAAACAGGCAGGCAATGTATAAACTGAGCTGCTTACTGGAAAAAAAAACCCCATCCCTGATAAAATTGAAATCCAGATCATTTAAACAGTGCCAGTGATGCAAAAGTGAAGGATATAGATTTATAGCTACAGATTTATTATCTCATCATTATGGCCTCTGTCCTCTGTCCACAACAGAAAAAGACCGAAACCAACTGGATGCTAGTCTCTTGATCTCTGCTTGACACACACACACACACACACACACTCAGTAAAAAAGCACTGCTTCTTCGGGCTTTAACAGAGGGCTCTTGATGAGACCCGTGTGGTAAAGAGAGAAATAGTAGAATAGGATACGGTCCAGAGCACCTCACAGCCACAGGCTGAGACTCCTTGCAGGAACAAAGCCTTTGACCTTGCAGCCTCATCTGAAGGATGAGACTCAAAGGGTTAGTCTGAGCCAGTTGGAAGAGTGACTCAGGCTTCCATTGTTACATCTATGGAAGTCCATTCACAGCAGAATACTTGAGAAAAAAATGTGGGGAATAATAACACTTAAAAATCCTACAAGTCTCTACTAAACTTCACATAGTATAAGCAGAATTGGTACATGGATGATATTTACTAGCAAAGTTGTTTCCAGATGATGGAGTGTTTTATTTTTGTTCCACAAAGTGCAGGAATTTGACACGTTGCGTCCTTTGTCTAGGAAAAGATTGAGGTTTTGGTTTAAAACTGAAAAAGTAAACGTGTCCTGTGCCGTGTCGATGTTGACTTTTTCAATATTCAAGAACACCATTTTTCATAACATTAAACCAACTGCTTTGAGTTGCTGAAACATAATCATAAAAACATGAATCAAGAGGAACACCAATGAAATACAGAACCACTGACTTACTGTAGTTAATTAGAAGAAACTGAGTCATGATAAGGACTTGCTAAATTACAACTCACACTATAGTGAAACATGGTTATAACTTGATAATTATTTTCATAAAGTCATAACTATGAGATGCATTCTCATAATCATGGTTTGTGTCATTATTATACTCGTGAGAGTTATTATTTGTATTCCTCCTCACTTTGCATCTATTTCCCGGGCAGGAATTGACTTCCATACATACCAGTCTTTGCTTGCAGTGGGGAATAAGTTAGCAGACATTAGAAATAAGTTACAACATATCAAGAGCGATCATAGCTGCTGAAACGCTTCCAGAACAAATAACATCAAGATTAGCTGCATAGGCAGAAATATCGACAGAGACACTTAGACTAATTTAGATTTACAGCACTGCATTATGAATGCTCCCGAGTCCAAATGGGTACATTGTTACAGTAAATGTTTATGTGGGTCTTAAAGTGTTCTGTTAAGACCACTCACGATCAATAAAATCCATATGGCATGCCTTGTAAAAGACAAACCCTGGCACCTAATGGCTTGGCAAAAACCACCAGCGTTAATATGCATAATTGACCCGAAGCTGAAATCAAAGGTACAAAAAGTGTTGCATGCACACAAAGGAAGCAACCTTTCAAGCTGTAGAGATAACACCTTTTACCTCAAGTAAAATATTGGCCATTCAGACTGTTTGCTAAAGACGATGTCTTGAAAGAGCTATTGAGGTTCTAATTCCTTTAAAAAGCGTATTTTTGGTCGATCATTGTCTGGGGTTCTGACCTTTTCAAGACTACTTCCTGGAAGGAATAAAAGACACACTGTGTGGTCAATTTTGCCAAACTGAATGTCTTTCAAAAACCAAGTGGAATCATGAGTCTGTTTATTTACAGCCTGTAAAGTGGCTGTACCTAATAGATTTTTATTTTGCTGTAGCATTTGGCAGCTTCATGTTCTTGTGTTGGCCCTGGAGACAGAGATCACGCTGTTCCAGGCCACTGTCTCTGCTTCAAAGTAGAGCTGGAGATTTTTCAGCCCTCTTGAAGGCAAAATGCAATCCAAGCCCTGAGGGCGTTGCATCAAAGGAACTGTAATATCAAAGCAATATATGTGAACAGCTGCAGTGATTTTGCAGGAATCCTCAGTGCCCATGATTTGCAGCTTCAACGATCAGGAACACATCCTCAAGGCACGGCACAGAAACCTGGGAGCTCGGGGACTTCTCTCCCCGAGGGCAGCACGTATATGTGCATGCATGCATGTGTACGTGTGTTAGGAGTGGAGGGTAACACCTTGAAGGTCAAAGTTAGCCTCCCATGCTGATAAACGTTCCTGGGCACGAAGCCCACAAGTGGTATTATATAAAATCATGTCATCATGATCTACAGTGCCGTGGCCATATGTGATACAGTCATCTCTCTGTTCAATACAATCACAAAACTTAGTTTGAAAGCCACCATATGAGAGGAGGGGATTGCTTCTTTATTCCTCTCTTGGCATAAAATGTACAAACTGTGTTTTCAAAGGTAACAACATTGCAAAACACAAATAACACAATCTCTGACAGTTCACAGCATTAATGGATACAATGTACTCTATGTCAACAAAAACAACACATACACTTTGAACCTGCATTATTGCTCAGATTTATTTGATATTATGATCTAAGTTTCAGCTCTACAGTATCATCTCAAAATAGTTCAGTGCATGTTTGTGCACTGTGTACTTTAAAGTTTTATACTCTAAATCAACTGCCCCGTTTGTTCTGCCATAATAATCTCTGCAATGTTCACTTAATGGCAGTTAATTTAAAATAATCACTGTGAAACTCCAATATTACTCATTCACTTATTCTAATAGAATATATAAATGAAGGCAGGGGCCCATGTAATTAACACCAGATAAAGGTAATGTTTAATATTGCACTGACCTTGAAGAAAGCAGGGCCAAACGTTTTTTAAACGACTTTAAACTACGAAATAGTTGAGACGTCTAAATTATAAAACTTAAAAACTGGAAGTTATATAAAGCATTAAAGGCTGATCAAACATAACATTAAGTGTATATTCTAGTTCCACCCAAAAGGTTTGAATTTAACATATAACTACATGTGTCATGCAGTCATCATACACGTTTGCTGTGTACATCTGAAATATATACACTACTCACAAAAAGTTAGGGATATTTGACTTTCGGGTGAAATTTATGGAAAATGTAAAAAGTTCATGCTACAGTGATATTATATCATGAAAGTAGGGCATTTAAGTAGAAGCATGCAATGGTAATTTCTTCATCTCAAACAGTTTATTGAAACAAAAGCTAACAACAGTGGTGGGTATACCACAACAAAAAATGTCAATGTCTCAATAACTTGTCATNGCAGGTCGTCTAGCACGCAGACCATGCTGATGTAAGTGGTTTCAAATGGTCCGACGTGACACTCGGGTGCCTCTCGCCTCCCTTAAACGTGCCTGGAGTTGAGTGGCATTCACCATCCGGTTCCGCAGGGCACTGCTCACAATGAAGCGGTCATCAGCATGGGATGTGGCCAAAGGACGTCCACTTCTATGCCTTTCTGTGACTCTTCCAGTCTCTCTGTGTCTCTGTTGCAACCTGCTGATGACACTCTGTGACACTCTTAAGTTCAGTGGCAACTTCCCTCTGAGAACATCCCGTTTGAAGCCTCGTAATGGCCAGGTACTGTTGATCGATTGTTAGGTGTCGTCTTGGTCTCAGGATGTCAAAATGTGAACACCATGATGAAGAGGACTGTTGAAATACAAATTGTCACTGAACCAGAACATTTAGTGGTCGATTCATGGATCAGACACTTGTTGTGATTTTTGCGGTTAATCACCTTGTTAGAGAACAGTAAGTTATGCAATAAGTACTGAAACACTGGACAGTTGGACATGTGTATTCAAAAGTTTAGAGAAGGTCAAATTAAGTTCACCTGTAAAGGTTATAGTGCATTTTAGGTGCATTCTGAAATTTCATCCGAAAGCCGAATATCCCTAACTTTTTGTGAGTAGTGTATGTATGTAAACAGAAATATTCAACATCTGCTGATGAATCCTCCCAATGATTTACCTGCATGTAACCCCCAATATGAATACATCTGATCCAAGATGCAGTAGTACTTGCTGGTTTGTTTATGTTTGATATTCATATCAGTTTTTGTTCCCCACACACATATTTATGTGTAAAACAAAAGAGCTTGCTCTTAGATTTTCTTAAATTCTTCATCCTTATTTTCTTTGTCGCTTTTTCAGTCTTTAAGATGTACAAAATTAATCACAATTATACTACATCACCAAAAATATTGAATACCGGAAACTAAATTCTGAATATATGAAGTCGGTATCAGCTCCGTCTGTCCTCACTGGGTCCTTGCTTGGCCTTGCCCATTGAGGAGAAGGAAGAATAACCCTACATGGAGACATTTCTGCAAGTCATAGCATCTGCTGTCATTGACTCCAATTTGAACTCCCAACTCTGCCTTACAAAGATCAGCCTCCTTGACTTGCATTGCCGTTGCTCTGTAAAATTCCATGCCCTTGCTCTGATGCAGCAAAAACAAGGTGAAGTTTTGCAATTCAGGTGACGTTCAGTGTGGGTTGGACACTTTCACTTGTGGTTTGCAGGATGTTTCAGCCGCATGTTTCCATGAATGGGAAAAAGCTGTGTATAGGGTTGAAGTCATACTACAAGGAGCCATTCCTCCCCCTCTACCCCGCACAGCCACCTGCCTATAGCACCCACTTTTTCAGCTTTTACCACATCTCTCTTTGTTCTTAGTCATCATAAACTCTATAAACTATAAAGTCAGTGGCCAGTCAAGGAAGAACAGAGTCAGACCGAGAGAAAGTGAGGCAAAGACTGTCATAACACCACATGTCAGATTCTGGCCAGATCTGATTGCATTTTAATTGTCTAATCATACAAGCTGCTGTTCACGACAATGACTTCTCCTAAAACAGGCAAGGTGTGAAACTCGACTTGTCTTTATAGTGTGAAAGTGAGCTAATATCAGCTGATTGCTGCTCCTGGCAGGCAGGCAGGCAGAGGAGGTAAGGTGGGGAAGGTGGCAGGGACATGCCAGTAGTGTTCAGTATGAACAAAGGACAACGAAGGGGAAAAAGGGGAGAAAAAAGGAAACAGTGGACTTGTGAAATGGAAATCCAGTCAAGCCTGACTCCCCTTGGTCTCCGGTTACTATTTACAACGATAGCTTTCCTGTTACACTCCACACTCAAGTCCATGAAAATTGCAACAGCCAGCAGATTACTGTAATGCCAAAGACATGTCTTTCCGCCTGGTATTGATGGGGATCACAATGATGGGGGAAGGAAAGGGAGCTAACGGTTAGCTGTTTCCTCGATGACCCCCACGGTGAGCACCACACACAGTGAAACATAGTTACAAAGGTAAAGAAAAGGAAACAAGACAGGAAGACAGAATGCCTGATAGTAAGAGGTGAGATGAATCATGAATAAAGGCTTCCACAACAGTCTCCACCCTGGGACGTCCACAGCTGCTGGCTAACACCTAAACCTTTCATCATCTCAACAGTCCAGTACAAAGTGTGGGCTGTCAAGCCTCCACATGCAGGGTACAAGCTTCTGTTGGTAAAGTGGCAGTACTTGTGATGGTTATTTTATTTTACCCTTACAAAGAGTTATCATCCAGGGCACAGAAGTTCTCAAATAAGAGTTTCCTCTTGCACAGACCTATCCATGACGCCGCTGAGAGCAACTGAGAAATGTATACGCTAAATGTAAGGAATGTGCACAACAACACAAAAAACAATGCAAGGAGTATTCCTCAAAGAGGTTCAAAGTATATTAGAAGCAAATTTTTAAAAGCTAAATGTCTCATATTAATATCTTTCAAAGACATGTGCCCAGTGTTAAAACAATATGCCTGCAGCAACTGTTTATGATTTGACCCTACAGTGAATTAAAGTGACCTACAGTAAGGGACCAGCAATGTATGACACGCATCAAAACTCCCCTAGCCTATTGTTTTGTGCAGTGCTGTAAGCCTGCACCAGCAGAAGTGAGACATGCAACACTTCTCAATATGTCAGGATAGGCTAGGGTTTTTTTTTTCTCACTGGCGACATGCATCGATGCACTACAGAAGCAGTCATTTTATCACATCAAAACACATCAAATACCACAATGCTACATGACGTGGCCAGCGTGTGTTGCCCTTTAGAAATCTTCTGGAATAGCCCCTAACCTTTCACTGGTTTAGGAGCTGGCTTTAGTACTAAAATCCACTGTCATGTACACTTACTGAAGAGCTCTTAAAAAGTTAAGTCTGACACATCCATCATTGCATTTATAGGTTTCTCCTAAATAGGCCAGTTAGGAGCAGCTCTTAGACTTGACAAGACTAGGTAGAAACGTAGTATATGGCTAACCTAGTGCTATATTGTGGCCAAATTGTTACAGGCAAAGTCAGTGGTCATGTCTATAATGTGAATTCCTGGATATTAAATGTTCATCTGCAATTTTCTGTAATGGTCCCAGTAATATTTGTTTTCAAAGTGTACTGAGGTAGAATATTACATGACATGGTTAAGTTACGTTATGTTACGAAAACATTTTTTAAATGCAGTTGCAAGAACAAAACTTTCCACTCATATCTTAAGAGGTTTGATTTGAAAGAGAACTTTTTCTAATTCTAATTTTAACTATTCTAATTATCTATTAACTCCCTGCTCTTTCATTTGTTTCTGTCTGCGGGATGTCTCTCGTTTTTCTGCCTCACTCTGTGTTGAGTGTTTTGTCAGAGTGGTTGTTATTTGGGGTGTTACACTTTGCGCTGTCCCTCACTCTCTGCACATGGAGAGCTGTTTTCTCTCCTTCTCTGCTCTGTGCTGGACTGTTACTGTCTGTAATCATCATCTCCGCTTCTCACAGCAGCAGGTTTTATGTTGTGTTCCAGTTTTATTCCCTCATGGTGAATATCAGGTGTTGTGCCATCTCTGTGCCATCTGTGCGCATATGATGCACTGTGATGCGCTATTGTGCTTGTGGGTACTGGACGGACCCAGTGGGGCATGGACCACATCCTGCTTCGCCCTTAATGCCCTGTNAAAGACATGTGCCCAGTGTTAAAACAATATGCCTGCAGCAACTGTTTATGATTTGACCCTACAGTGAATTAAAGTGACCTACAGTAAGGGACCAGCAATGTATGACACGCATCAAAACTCCTCTAGCCTATTGTTTTGTGCAGTGCTGTAAGCCTGCACCAGCAGAAGTCAGACATGCAACACTTCTCAATATGTCAGGATAGGCTAGGGGTTTTTTTTCTCACTGGCGACATGCATCGATGCACTACAGAAGCAGTCATTTTATCACATCAAAACATAGTGCTATATTGTGGCCAAATTGTTACAGGCAAAGTCAGTGGTCATGTCTATAATGTGAATTCCTGGATATTAAATGTTCATCTGCAATTTTCTGTAATGGTCCCAGTAATATTTGTTTTCAAAGTGTACTGAGGTAGAATATTACATGACATGGTTAAGTTACGTTATGTTACGAAAACATTTTTTAAATGCAGTTGCAAGAACAAAACTTTCCACTCATATCTTAAGAGGTTTGATTTGAAAGAGAACTTTTTCTAATTCTAATTTTAACTATTCTAATTATCTATTAACTCCCTGCTCTTTCATTCGTTTCTGTCTGCGGGATGTCTCTCGTTTTTCTGCCTCACTCTGTGTTGAGTGTTTTGTCAGANTTGTGCCATCTCTGTGCCATCTGTGCGCATATGATGCACTGTGATGCGCTATTGTGCTTGTGGGTACTGGACGGACCCAGTGGGGCATGGACCACATCCTGCTTCGCCCTTAATGCCCTGTACGGAAGCTGATTGGCCGGTCTCAGTTTAACTTATGCACAACAAGGTGAGACCAAGGTGGGACCCACGTAGTAAGTGGGCGCAGACTAAAAGTCTGCCCAAGCAAGGAATAAACCAACTAGCGGTAGCTTTAGAGGGCAGCGCCTGTACTCATAGTGTTATGGTATGTAACTAACATTCCGGTCTACTTATTTTGAAAGAGCAATGGCCAATGAGGTAACTCCAACACTCGGCCGACCAATGGTGTAACTTCATCACTCAGTGACAGACTTTCACGTTTGTATGGCTGGCCCTCTGCAGTCCAGTCAAAAATGCTTTGTGAATACAGCCTCAAAACCTGGGAAGACTGAGGAAGAAGAAGACAAAACGTACTGATGCTTCAAATGTACTAATGAATACTTTCAGGGGAAGAGGCAGAGGCCTGGATACCATAGAAGCAATATTTTGACAAAAAGTTTGACACTTTAATCAGAGAATGTGTCTGCCTCAACAACTAGTATCAAGGTGTTGCTGCTAAAATGGAGCTGAGGGGACTCTCCCTGGGTAAATGAAAGTTAAAAAACAGGGATAGGTATTTCTGGGAAATGCATGACATGGGGTTTGGGGATTTTGGATCAGGTTCTGCTATTTCTATCGTCACTGCAGGATAGAGGCACTGACTAAAAGTCCTGAATTCATTTAACTTTTCCTGGGGACCTAAACTGAGTAAAGTCAGTGATGTCCTGGGACACAGGCCCATTAAATCATGCAATTTTTCCTTTTGGTTTATGGCTTGTGTTTGGGGGGGTTAATAGTAGCAAAACTTATATTTTTTGGTCTAGGTATTAAAGTCACTGCAGATTGCCTATACAGTAAATGTACACAAGTACTCTGTAAATATTTGGGTGGTTCAAGTACTCTGTTCTGGATTTGATGCAGAAAACGCCCTACACTGTTTTGTAAAAAAAACAAAAAACAGAATATGATAAATTAGCTGGAATCTCCTGATACTACTCAGACAGAGTTATGTATACACCCTATTGTGTTTACTCTCATTTTTGTGGCCAGTTTCCATGGTAGCACCCTCGATACTGGGGTACAGAGATGTATATAAAGCGCACTCCAAATAAGATCTTAACCAGGATTATAAATCATCCACAACACTAGATGTAAATACATTCAGTAAGTAGCAGCCCAGCAGCAGTAGCTCCTGATTTTGGACTGAAATTTATTGTCTAGCTATTATTGATGTATTGTCTAAGCTTTTATTTATGTTCAATTTTAGTGTCTTTTTTGGGCTACATTAATGTGTCTGCCTGCAGAGCTTCCTGACAGACTGAGTACGGCACTGAATGCGATGAGCAAGGTGAAGCAACCGCTACAAATGAATTTTCTATGAGGAGTGGTAAATCTCTCTCACAAGACAGGCTTATAGGCAGCCAGGGACAGGCAAGTGTTACATAGGGCAGAGTTCAAATCAGTGAGCTGTGACCTGGATGAAGGTTTGAAGGCAGGGCAACCAACCACACCCAGGACCCTCCATGCATTTAATGTAAATACAGTACATGTATCTTGAAGCCTTGTTGCAGTCATGGAAGCAAGATGTGAACTGCATTTGGATTGGCAAGTGGCAGGATATTCTGGGAGGGGTCTTGTGGGGTCTTGCTGGGTGTAGTTGGGCCATTGTTGGGTTTAGGGTCAATCAATCCCAGCTGTTTTAAGGCCTAAGATGAAGTACTGCATGAAAGGTGCAATTATGAGCCTCAATATTCCTCATTAAGGTTTTGGTGTGAACAAAAATGATATGAATAAATCTATATTTTATTAACTTGGAGCATTATGATCCACATTATGATGGCTGCGGTACACTACAATCATATCACTGAACTACCCTCAGGTGATTAGGATTCATTGGCTATTAACTCAGCTAATGTAATGCTTCATCAGTCAGGCTAAAGTTAACATGGAATGAGCATGAGGGTTAATGGTTTTAGGCCGGCCCCCGAAGTGCCTCACATATGGTGATGCAGGCTCCTGGGCCAGGTCCGAGTAATGGTGGATGGATGGTGAAAAATAGCAGGCGGCGACATGGCCCTCGGCAGTGAGAGGGAAAAGGCCTGGACATGGTGTGACATCCCAGCCATCCATCATGTGGCAGGAAAGAGGGGAAGCCCTAACTACCCATAAATCATCTTCCTAGAACACAGAGGGCTGATGGTGACACAGCACTTTTCTCTTTGCCCAACGTCCAACCTCTCTGATAAAAAAAATGTTCGACATGATTTTGCACTGTTACAATCATATTTAACACTTAAGTTTTGAGAGTATTTTTACATTTAGCAGAGAGAGAGAAGGGCCCCAGCCAGCCAGTGGGTTCAAACCTAGGACCTTCTTGCTGTGAGTCAACACTGCTAACTACTAAATCATGATGCAAAACTCCATTCACCTCCTTTGTACTGGTGTGGAGGCAAACATCTCAGGTAGGGGTAGCTGGAACTCTGGACAAATAAAACCAACACTCGAAACCACTAAGGGTATGTAAGAAAATATGCTTTTTGTAATATGGGTGAAACGATTCTTTCATTTTTAACATGTTTTTATTTTCTATACATATTATCATGCAAGATGTCTGAAAGGGGGAGGTCATTCAACCAGAAACTGTCCTCACCAGAAAACCGATAACATTAGTCATTACCAACCCTCCACCACAGAGGTAGCATATTAGAAAATGCTCATACAAATCATTTTTGTCATGCTCATATGTGTTTTGGAACAAACAATGTCGCCCTAACGATGGGGGCGCCAGATCAGAAAAGGCTCATATGGGTAATTTTAGAAAACTTGTTGTTCCACCACTAGGGAGGGAGAGAAGAGAGAAGATTCACAAGGGTCACAGAGTGATGATTAGGTTTCTTGAGTTAGTATTAGAATGCAGCAGAATATATCTATTTACAGACACGTACAGTACTCTACATAAGGGTTGAGTGAATACACCAAGTCGGCAAAATAGCTGATATGTGTGAAGCCCTAACAAAGCCATGACAGATTCCACTGTCATCCATGCGAATGAAAGCAGGAATGCCTTCTGTTGGTGCGATCAGCCATGAAGCAGTCCCAGTTCCAGATACACGCACTGTCACAATGGCAGTAATATAGGTGGCAATGAGCACCCACATTAATAAATATGGGTCAGCGGTGATCCAATATTATGATTTATTTTGCTTTTGTGAGCCTGAGGTCCTAATTTATCTGCCGCTGGCAGTTCCAGAGGGAATGCTACGCTGGCTAACTCGAATCTCTCCCGACACAATGTGCCTTTGAATGTGCTCTTGCAAACACAGACATAACCACATGCTGAGCCATAATTGGCCTGCGTCATTTGCATTTGAATGGAGGGAATCCATGCATGGGAGGCCTCGGCGAGATAAGTATCTACACATCTCACAGTAGCAAAGAGCGCAAGGGGAGAAAGAGGTCTGGGGAAAAGGGAAGGAATTAAAGAGGGGAAAGAAGCAGAGTTAACACAGAGAGAAGGAGAAAGTCGGAGGGGAGTCTGGAGAGGGAAATAGGGAAGAGCGATAGAAAAAAAGATGGGGAAAATAGAGTGGTGAAGACAGAAATAGAGGCAAGATTAGGTTGTAATGTGAGAATGGGTAAGAGAAGCTGTGATTTTAGGAAATAAAAATTAGAAGTCTGAAAGACTCAAAGAATAAATTGGACACTGATGAGGAAGAATTTAGGTTAAAATTACCAGCAGGACAAAAGTGAAGTACATATAAATGCTTGTGATTACAGCCCAACTAAAATCACCCCTTTCTTCTGTCAACCCCCCAAAATGCACCTGTATCCTCCAAGCCTCCGAGTTGACTAACAGCTGTGCTGGTGGGGGCACCCAGGCACAATGTAAACAAACTTGTTCTAGTAACTGCAGTTTACAAGACTAGGATAGACAGCATTTTGCTAGCAGTGGTATCCAAGAATAAGGACGACACTTTCCTGCCATCACTGGAGGCCAGTGAGAAAATAATGTCACAAGACAGAAGAAAAGACATAACAGTCGATGCAAGCACAATTACTCACTCACACTGACACACACACAAGTAACTCCCATGATGCCGTTGGCCAGCTGTTTAAAAGGTGTCCTCAGAGAGTGAGTCCTAACCCCCACCACCCTACCCTACCAGCATCACCTGGCCCTGTCGCGGCCAATCAGAATGGCCATTAATCATGCCTCACGCAAATGCTGTCACCCCTGCTGCAGCTCCGGCTCCATCCCTCTCTCCTCCTGCCTGGCTCTCTCACTCGCCTTACCCCCCTTGACTCACCAAGCGCACCCTGGATTCAGGAAATGTCTTTTCCTCACCTTTCACTGCTGGCATCCCTCTCCTTGCCACCACTAATAGCGCCCGACCTACCACACTCAAATATGAAAACATTAACCCTGCTTCAAGCTGCTTCAGCAAAGAGCTCTTCTGACTGTGAGATGAACACAAGCTTTCAAACAGGGGAACAAGGTTTTAAAGGTGTAGTCTGCAGTTGTATTCCAATACACTTTTTGTCAAATTCAGCGAATATCTCCTCATGGTCCACTAGCTGTCCATTCTGTGTGTGCGCTGAAAAAAAGTCAGATGTTCATACACAGCCCTGGCTCTGTAGATGGGAAACAAACAGAGTGGCTCGGACCGAGCACGAACCCGCGAATATTCGCCTCTCCATCTGTCTCCGGTGAGTGGCAATTTCATAATTGGTGTGTCAAAATCAATACATATTCACTGTATCTAGCAAGTCACATGTCGGCTGAATTAATCTGGCTTACTACAGCGGCATGATCCCAAAATAAACAGATTTTGCAGTGACTTAATTGCATTAAAAGGATCAAAAGGATGCCGAAATAACTACAGCATGATGCTGACTTGTAAAAAGTCTGAATTCATGCTTTGTCAGGTCTGTCTACAAGACGACAAGCAAACAACTTTTAAAATGCTTGTTTTCTGAATGGAGTACGGATAGATCAGGGCTCTCCAGAATCGTAGACTCCACTGACTGATCATTTGGATAGAGAGCTGACATTTCGGACATTTCAGTATACACTACATGACATAAAGCACGTGGACACTTGTATATTCCACCCATATGTGATTTGCTCCTATTCAGCCACAAGAGCATTAGTGGGATCAGCTACTGATGTTAATACTGATGTTGAGCGATTAGGTGTTGGATGGGACTGAGGTCAGGACTTTGCGCAAGTGCTTCCGCAGCAAACTGGGAAAGCCATATCTTTAAAGACCTGGCTTTGTCCGTGCATGGGGGCATTGTCGTGTTGGAACAAAAAAGGGCTTTGGCAAACTGTTGCACAATGTTCTAAGCACACTATTGTCTAAAATATCATCTGCATGTTGTATTACGTAAAAAAAACAGAATAGCCATTACTCACAACAT
Source organism: Oplegnathus fasciatus (assembly GCA_003416845.1). Lineage (NCBI taxonomy): Eukaryota > Metazoa > Chordata > Actinopteri > Centrarchiformes > Oplegnathidae > Oplegnathus > Oplegnathus fasciatus. The sequence continues at coordinate 132,886 of NTHP01000547.1, read as the reverse complement.
AACGGTACAGTAGGAACTACTACAACACAAGACACAAAAGATCCTGTTTTTACAGAGTGAATATGTGAAGGCTGAGGATGCAGCCTACTGTTTGTACAATACATAATCTATTTGGTGGCAAAGGTCACAGTGAGCAAGAGTTATAATATATTTAATGGTCAAATGTTCTTTTTATTTTTCATATTTGTACTTGTTCATTAATTAACTTCAAATCTTCCAGAGTTTGCTACAGGTTTAGGTTTCCTCACAATAACTCACAATAACAATAACTCCATTTTGGCTTTCTCTCATTTTATTTCAGGTTTTTTCATGTAATATTTTTTTTTACTTCTTTTACGAGTTTGTTAACATTTTAAAATCTGTGAAAAGCTTTTATCAGGCTTTGGTTGATTTTTAAGTAGTTTTGTTACCAATCTTAAGGCTGTTTATTTCCATGCACACTATTGCTTTAACATCACCTGAAGCCGTTGCTTACCATTTGTATTATGATAGTATGAAAATCAGCTTTTAAAGCCTTGAAACCTGCCTCAGTGAGGTAATCCATCACAGTCAACATCATGTCAGCTTTTATTCTTGTCAACGTTGAATTATTGTGCCACGGTAATGCAGCTAAAAGTGCTGATTGATTTGAAAACTCTGCGCTATATTACCATGCAGCACTAACTTTAACAAAAATAAAAGCAGACCTGGTGTTCATCGTGATGGATTACTGGAGTTAAACAAGTTTCAGGTCTTTTAAGGTTTTACACTGTAGTGAAATGAGTGGAACCCATTGGCTGTCTGGCAGGCTGGAACAACACAATCAGCTTCATCTGAAACATTGAGGTAGACTCAGGAAAATGCTCTGACAGTCTTGTAAAATACACTATGATGGACAAAAATTATGAATCTTATACGCTCCAGAAGCTTCTTCCCGCCTATTTGAAGTGAGTCATTCAGGTGGATTCATTCACTGGCTAATTGTCAATCAAGTCAACAGCTCCACTATCTTCGATGATTTCAGGAAGCTCCCAAACATCAACAGCAACTTTGTACCCTAATCAAAACAATTATATCAGCTAATTTATTGGTATGATCACAAGGCAAGCTGCTATGATGCTGGATACATTCACCCCCAAATCTGATAAAAGCCTAATTATGGTGACTGCTCATCAGATTATTGTAAACAAATTATATCTCATCTTTTCTAATTTATTTCCTCATCTACTTTCTATTCCTCCTCCCATATTGTCTCAGGGATTTGGCTTTAGTGTTGGATATGTAAGTGATAGTATTTATATAGTGTATATACGTAGATGATCACTGACTGGGAAAATACCACAAATGAAAGCTGAGCTGCGTTTCCTCCACAAGTTCATAATTTTCCATAAATGCACGATAATGCACCCCAGAGTGTGTTATCAGTTATATACCATGACCACTTACAAAAGAAAAAAAGGAGGTCATCTCAAAATTTGTTCGTAGTCAGTGAGGATCATAAGTGTGCTCACTGACAACTTATGCCGGCCTTACACCAAATGACATTTCAAGCGTTTTCACTGTCACAGCTCGTAATGCTAACCCAGCTAACGTTACAACCTCAATCACCGCAGATAACACAAACCGCTGCACACACAAGGACAGCTGTGGCCAAAGGCTGCTTCTGTTTCTGCTCCATTGTTCAGTTTTTCCACCAAGAGCAGGATGGGAAATAATCTCAAATGAAATCTAGTTGTAGTCTTGCTACTAGAGACCCTGCAAGATCCCCAGTCTTTGCAAAATCTTATAGTCTGTGACTAAAATGTCTTTAGTTGTGAGAGTGGTCAGACTTTAGTCTTGTAAAATCCTTTCCAAAGTTTTCTAGAGTATGGTAGGCTTTAGTGTGTGATGCATAGCTGTTACCATGGATACCTGCACCAATTTACAATCATGATGTAGAACGAGAACTATGTTTTAGGTGCCTGCATGTTAAATTCAACAGACACTTGCCACCAATCACAAACATATATATATATATATATATCTGTGACTGTGGTATTGGTATTAAGTTGCTGTAAATTCCCATTTCAAATTTTTCCTTTAAGGATTTCCTCAATATTCTGCAACATAGAAACACCGAGTTTAATGATACTATAGGTTTATGTCATGGGTATCAGTTTGAATTATTTCACCCAGTTTCTCACATATGTAATTATTTATTTATTGTTTTGGGGTATCTACAGTACCCTTGAGCCTAATTGTTGCAATAGGAAAGAAACACTGCACTCCCTGTTAGCTGTGCAGGCAACCCAATTTTATGTAAGGGGATTGGATGTTTCTTAGCAAAATGCACCTTGGGAGTTTACCTCTCCTCTTAAGTTTTTATGTCCACAGATTTGTACCCATGTACCACTGTATCATGCCTATCCAGGCCTTGGAAGGACGCCAGCTGTCAGTCATCAAACAATGAATATGTCAAAAATTAACAGAACTTTTACTTCCAAAACTGTCCCAAAAACTGTTCTTCCCACTTCCCAACTGTCCTCAGGTCTTTCCTTTCCTCTGGTCTGGATACGTTACACACTGGTAGTATTATATTACTCCAACATGGATTCAGGTATACACCCCACCAGTCCAAACTTTCTTCCCACACTAAACAGAAGCACCATTGAAAAGTCCATAGGAAATGCTCTTCACGGACACACTTTTTAAAAATGTCTCCAAAACCCAAGGATGAATTGTGTTCATTATTCACTATATAAGGTTTTGCCTGCTTATTCTGACAACAGAACTAAAACAACAGTTCTTTGATCTAGTAATGTGGATTCATTCACTACTTTTCTACATGGAAAAGTAGTCAATACTAGATGAAATTAATTATTGTGGTGGCTATTTTACTCTCATGTTTGCACACACACACACACACATAAACAGAAAAAAGATACATGTACAAACACAAAACTCATTTCCCTCTGAGTTCCATTAATTCCTCCCCAATAGGACAAGGGTAGTGAGGCGGACAGTGTAAATGTAATAAATGACACAGAAGTTCTTACCTGGATGTGAGAAGATGTCCGACGGGGTCAGGGGACATGGAAAACAGGAGAACAGAAGGAGACAGAACAAAAGAAAGAGATCATTAGACGGTATTATAGTGTGAGTCAGATCATCTCTGCGGAAAGAGACACAAATACAAAACATGAATATGAAGAAAGAACAAGGCGCATCAGCATCATTGAACCCGCATATTGTTGTCATCATTCATCAAAACCTTGTAACTGCAGCGCACAAACACCTTCAAGCTGATTAAACTCTTTCTAAATCTCATTGAACAATCTACAAAAATGTAATCATGGAGTGAAAAACAAGTCTGTTTGTTCCAGTTGTTAAAAACATTTTACTGATGTGACAGTTTCAATTATGACCATTCCTTTTTCAGTTGTGGGAAGTAATACAAGTACTGTGTTACTGAAGTACAATTTTGAGGTATGCTACTTTATACTTCTACTCTACTACATTTCAATGGGAAATATTGTACTTTTTACTACACTACATTTACTTGATAGCTATAGTTACAAGTTACTTACTTATGAAATATGATGCATTATTGTACATGAAAATGCCCATAAAGTAGTCATTTGTTTTACTTTTAGTACATTTTGGTGCTAATACTGCTGTTCTTTTATTTAAGTAACATTTTGAATGTGGAACTTTTACTGACGACAGCACTGTCTCTCGTGAGTACCCTTTTAAACGATCAGTGAAACAAATCTTGTGACTGGTCAAGAAAGAGTGAATTAAGTTCAGGACAGCCCTTCAGAACAGATCAAGTGATTCTGAGCTCAGAATTTCTTTCTTGATCTTTGGGAACCTTATGTGGTGACCCCTTCTCTCGTTACACAGGTCATACAGATTTTGTTTTCATAAGAACTAGCAGCAGCTATCAGCAAACAGAACTGATGTCCAGCAATTATATTGTTGTCAAAAAGTTACCTTCTTGAATCTGTGAATGTTCAGTTCAAAGAACTGATGGCAGTGGGGGGAAAAAACAGTGTCTCCATCCACCATCTGTCTGCCTTGAAGTTGATTTAAAACAAAGGTGAGTAAAAATGTGATGTACTCCTCCAGTGAAAACATGGCAGACAGGTCACCATACTCTGACAGGCCTAGCAGCCGTCAGCTGGCTTCTCTCTTTATCTTCCCGGCACCTTGGTGTCTCGCCCCTAGCCTTTTAACCCCTGCTGCTCTGGGACACTCTGACACCAGAACCATCATAAAGCCGAATCACCTCCCACATCTTGACGCTAGCTGGGTCACCGAGAAAGAGAGAGAACACAGTGGCTCCCTTCAGTGACCAGAGACTATTTTCCTACCTGCTAAGTCAAGCTTGACCTCAAAGGAAAGACACTGAATCCATGTCAGTACAGACACATACAGAGAGGTGAGGAAGACACACCAGAACTCACAAATCACACAACATCAGGCTAAAACTGATGAGTAAATTCATTAGATTTGAAATGTTCAGAATGCCGAGCTCACACATTCCTGCGTACTATGAAATACTCTGCAGTCTCATTTATACTATGGGATTTTCCAACAACACTGTGTGCACAGCTTTTATAATTGGAAAACACATATTGTTTGAACCTTGCTGTTCTTGAGTCAGTTTACAATACTTTTCAGATTTGATGTATGGATGAATCATTGTGGGCTATGGGCCCTGAGCACAAATTCTCGGAGGGCCCTTACAACACCTGCCGTATGCACTGTCTCAGCGCACAGGACTGGGGCAATAGTACAGGGCTAAGTAACCCACACACACCATGTATATGTATAAGTTTCAGTTATGTTGATTATTCTGGTATTTATAGCCACATTTTAGTTTATGCATACCATGTACATTATACATTATTCAGGGTCAAAACAGAAACCCTATGTGAAAAATGTAAATATCACCCTAATTGTGCAAAAACACAAAATTGAAAATTAAATGCAGTGCAGAGCCGAAGCTATGACCACACAGCAAAATAGCACAAAACAGCAGTGAAAAATGTTCTGCCTGGTCCACAGGCTTTCTTTGGCTGTGTTTGAAGAGAAGTCATTGAACAAGTCCAGCTTGACATTTGAGGAAAAGAATGTTCCCCTCACAGTTGCTGGCAAGTATCAGATACAGTCTTAAGGTAAAGTACACGTTAGGAACTACCATCACTGATATACATGGGGTGTACATTAAGAACCACAGAGCAAGAAAAAAAGTCTAAAGTCCTGCCAAGAAGCTGCAATGTCTATGACACAATGAACAACATACTGCAGATTTTTCTATTCTTAGAGATGTACCAGTAGTCGGTCTCAAAAATGCACAATCACTGGCTCATTAAAATTAAAATCCACTGGGATGCATGAATTTGCTCAACACATTTCATGGCAACCTGTCTAGTAGATTATGAGATACCTCTTGTGCAAAGTTGAAATTTTTGCCTGCGGGTAGTGGCACAAAAAATCATTCATGGTGTGTCAAAAATGGAAAAAAAGGTCATTCTCTGTGGAGCATGAATGTGTTCAGTAAATGTTGGTGGTGTTTGGGGAAAAGATTAAGTAGTCACAAAAAACATTCCCATTTGGAAACCACCATTTCATGAAAATCTTGCCAGTAGTTTTTGATATACAAAGATATATGAAGTATTGTTCATGAAAAAGAGGTGAAGGTCAAGATGGGCACTTAAACATTAAGCTTCATCCTTTGGGGACCACCAATATACCATATGTTGACCAAAGGTTGTTGAGCTTTCTTTAGCTGAAACAAAGTGACTGCCACTAGTGGAGCAAAATCCACCCAAGTTATTTTAACATGTGAACAGCTGCTGCCAATGTAGCTTGCAATTTTGTTGTGTGATGGTGGATTATGCTCCACTCATATCTGTGTATTTTTAGTGCAGTATTAATTTAAGTAGCAAAATTCCTCTGACTTATGAAACATCCAAAGCATATGTTAGATTTTGGTATCACTTCCTCAGATCAGGAAGACTCAGGAAGAGCTTCTTAACCCAAGTGTGAACTCTGGCCTTGCTAAAGCCCAAACCTAGGGAACCCACACCCTATCCTAACTCCCCTACTCCTTTCAATACGCTTCCTCCCATATAGTATTTATTTTAACCCCTCCCATATAGCCCATTCTCTTTTGCACCTTGTTTAAACCTTTTGTTTAAGCCTTCTCTTTTTTGTCTTGTTATATTTCATGTTTAGTTTTTGTTGTTTTTGTAGTCTTTTGATGCTCATCACTTCATTTTTATTTATTTTATTTTATTTTTTCAGTGGACATTCTGTGGTGTGTGCATGTGACAAATAAAAATCTGTGAATCCTTGAAAATCAAAGACCAATGACTTTCTAGATCTGCCATCCCAGACGGTCAACAATCGGTCAACAATCACGCATGGATAAATCCATCAGAGAGAGGAAACACACATTCCAGTTTCTACACTACATCCACAAATCATGTTGTTTTTGGAGGGAAGACCATGGCATCGTTTCTGCTGCTCTTACTTTGCTGCTGCCATAGCTGCTCTGTCCACCTACAGATTTAACCTACAGCTGTGCTCAACCAGCTCATGCCCCTTCTCTGGGGCGTGACCTTGTCAAAGGTGCTTCTGTGGTTGAAATGATTAGAAAGTCTTTGACTGATATAGGCATTGCTACACAAACAAATAAGTAAAGGTGGAAAGAAAGAAAAAGTACAAAAATGGACCGCAAAGTCACTGCACATCACAGGTGGACTGTATTGTCGGAGAATTAAATGTTTGATTCTTTCTTTACTTTTAGAGATTTGCCTTGAAGAATGGGCAGGCCAGGAGCCAGCCGCAAGTTGTCATTTTGAGCCCCCTTACCAAGAAGGTAAGGGGGCTCAAAATGGTTAAGCTGGGTGCAATTAGAACAGCTCTGGCAATTACTGAAATTAGTGGCCTTACCGAAGGCACTGTCCCAGAGGGGTCCATTTGTAAAAGAAGACACTAAGGTGCTACATTGTTGGAGAATATATTCTAAGTGCATACAACCTCTCAATCAAGCCATTTGGCTATCTCAGATAATCCTCAGAGCTTTACATGGGTGGGGAACAGAACACTCCTTGCAGATTAATACATCTCTCTGATATCATCAGGCATCAAGAAAGTCACACAGGAAGTAATGATTTTTACAGTTTGGGAAATAAAACATGCCACAACCAGGCAAAGCAGACACAAGACACTGGTTGACATAACTGACATCATAGTTTTCGGGGGAATATTGTCATCCAGGAAAAGTGGTTCCTGACAGGGAACATTAGTGCTGAGTGAAGCATTCAGCAGAATATTTCAGAGGCTTATGCTGGAATGGTGTTGCTGAGCACCTATGAATCAATCTATTTAGTGGGGTGATGGGGGGGAGGGTTAGTATGTAGTGTGTATAGTGTTCTACTGGGATACAGAGTTTAACTGGTGTGGTGGGCGGAGAGATCCCCAGAGATGAGGTTGTACATGTACCTTCTCAAAAAAAAAAAAGACTGGTTTCTTTCTTTTGATTTACTAGTTTTATTCCCTTCTCAGCACAAAACACTGGATCAGTTAGGAGTTTATTGTAGGTTTTATTTAGCTAACTGAATGGAAAATGTGGAATGAGGAATAAAAATTGACGATATGGAATGGAGGTCTGAGAATATTGAATGAAATGAATATGCTGAATGGACAAACCTTGTGTGGGTGTGTATGTTAATGAGGTGCCATCATGTGCATATACTGTATAATGTACATATACAGTGTGCACGTATAAATACACTGTGCTGAGGCAGACCAAGCTCTACTCTGATAGCCATAGCCTTTAGGAAGAGTTTCCAGAAGCGAAGGCTACATCCTGATGTATGATGTCATTTCCCTCCCTCCCCCCCCGATCCCCTCCACCCCATCCCAGTGCAATCACAGTGTTTATTTAGAGCCCAGACCATTTAACGGCCGAGGAGGTCTCCCTCGGCATCTGCTCAATTCTTCAGCACCGTGAGTGTGTGTGTGAGTGTGTGTGTGGGCATGTCAACCTGAGTGCAAGAGGCAGGAAAAAAGAGGAAGTCAATGTATATGTGTTTGTATGTATGTGTAATTACATGATTGTATGGAAGCCTGCATAACAAAGAGAGCTCACTCTTTCTTGTCAGTGTTTGTTTGCATATGAAGGGCTGTTGTTACGAGATACACAACATGTATACTGTATACTGCACAGTTCACGTGTGTGTGTGTGTGTGTGTGTGTGTGTGTAATGTCAGCAGTGCAGGGAGCTACCCAGGGAGCAATAGAGAACAGGTTTGTTGGCTGCCAGACACAAACACCACAAAGTCCACAGGCATTGGTAGCTGGCCTTCCTCTAAACACACACACATGCATGCACACGCAACTAGAGCTCAATCTACTGTGTCACCACTGTGACACATTTTTCAATACAGGTGACATTAAGTTTCCATACCAGCACCAAGTTGATCATTTTTCAGCGCCTTCCTTGTAAATGAATCTAAAATATTTTTCTATAAAAACATATTTCATCAGAGGAATGCATTCATTTTTAATTCCACAAACAGTTACACAAAGCTTACATAAATGTGAAAAAAAGAACATGCGATCAAAACATATGGAAATAAGACTAAACAATAAAACAAACATATCTTCAAAACTAAAATTATGGACATACAGTATAAATGCATTTTTATGATCAAAAATCTGAATGGTGGTTTCATTTTGATGTGTTTAAGTTTGCAAACTGTGTCTCAAAAGCCTGGAAAAGAAGGTAAGATGAACTAATTAATTGCTCTTTGCTCTGATTTATCCAGTATTGTAATAACAAAGTACATGTTTTGTCAGTGAGTTAACTTAATTAATAAGAATCATAAAAAAGTCAGTGCTGTTAATTGGCTAGAACAGATCCAGCCAATAAACACTTCAAATGAAAACACACACCAGTGGTGTTAAAGGTGTTTTTATCATTAGTACCTCATTGTCAGTTAACTTGCACACCTAATAACTACAGTGAAACATGACCGTAGTGTGATAATTGACTCTGTAACACAGCAGTGTTAATGTTAGAAATCAGAGGCCTCTTTCATAAACCTTTCATAAAAGTGACAAGGCCCTATGATGTTTGCAGCCCATGATACCTTACTGATTTAAAACAGAATAAACCAAGCATATAAAAAAAAGTCTAATTAGATTTGATGGTTTCACAGGTCAGTCACATGGAGAAGAGTCAGACCATAATCTATATAATCACATAGTTTAAGTGTTATAGCAACACCAGCATTGTTTTGGCTCATGTGTGATAATGTGTCTGAAATGGGGTAATGCTAATTCAGTGTTTGTTTCTAAACATCAGTATGCAGTCTGCATTGTAAAGGGGATAAAGGCTGCTCAAACAAAAAACTTGCAAAGCAACATTACTCTCATTACAGTGATCAGACCCTCCTCAAAGAACCACAAGGCTGCTCTACAAAAACAGGACACCGCACACCATGAATCAGACGACGAGATTTAGAACTTTGCATGTTTTTACTGACAGAGCAAATGTGTAAGAAAAGAAAATGCTGTTCCATTTTAAAATGTATGATTTTAAAATTAAAGAAAAAATTCTTTGTTTTCTTTTTACTTTGAGTTATATAAATAAAGCCATGATTCATCTTCAATTTATCAGTTTATTTCAGTATTTTTCCTGTATACTGGAGCAGCTTAACTATATATTTAGCTACATACATACAAGACATGAAGAGTCTCCTCCGTTATCAATTAATATTATACTCTTTTAAATTTTTACTTTTTTACTATACTTATTTATGTATGTATATTACTTATGTATGTATGTATATTTATGTATTATGTCCCTTTTTTGTCTCATTCTTCCCTTCTAAGGTCTGCTGGTGTGCATTCACACACACACACACACACACACACACACACACACACACACACNAGCTCTCACAATGTTTCTGTCGTCAACTGCTGCTGTTTTCCTCGGTCTACCTGTTCGACATCTGTTACTTAGTACACCAGTGGTTTTTTTCTTCTTCACGACATTCCAAATGGTTGTACTGGCTATGGCCAATGTTTGTGCAATGGCTCTGATTGATTTTCCATCTTCTCTCAGCTTCACAGTTGCTTGTTTTTCACCCATAGACAGCTCTCTGGTTTTCATGTTGGTTACACCTCTAACTATAAATGCAGTCTGCACAGGCAAAACCCAAATCTGAAACTGAACGTAGACATTCAGCGCTATTTATTGTTTGAATAATCAATGTAATAGGACACACCAGGGCAACAAAACACACCTGTC
>NTHP01000547.1:100601-122454 GCA_003416845.1 Oplegnathus fasciatus | reverse complement strand
ACACACCAGGGCAACAAAACACACCTGTCAGTCACATGTTCCAATACTTTTGCTCACATGAAAAATGGGTGGGTTCAAACAAAAGGTGCTATCTTCTAAGTTGTGTATCAGATCCAGATGTAAATACCTGGAAATAAAAGCTGAAATGTTGATCTCTTGTCTCATACTCATCTTTTGATGTCAAACCCAAATGTTTTCAGTCTACAGCAAAAATACAGGAATTGGCCTCACTGTTCCAATACTTTTGGAGGGGAGTGTGTATATATATATACATACTGCATTTGAAGAGCTGTGTTTGAAATGTTGCACTTTAGAAATGTCACATTTTTTGGAGAATATAGTGTAAATGTAAAGAGGTACGGTGTATGTGTATTTTGTGTAACATTTCTGGTTGGATGTGATGCATAATTAAATGTGTTGCACATTTTGATTTGAACCGTCAACATTGCAGGTATGTATATAAAATGCATTGCACAAAAACACCTGTTTTCTTGAATTCCATCTTAAAATGGGCCAATTCTGGAGTATGAGAGAATGCATACTTAAGTTACCACCTCTGTCATGTGTCACCGAACTGTTTCCATAATGAAAAGTGGCCCATTTCTCCCACATGAAGAAAGCAGTGTGTGCTCGCAGAGAGATAAAGCTGACAGTGTGACTTTCCGCAGAGGTCCTTCCTGCCCAGGGGCACAAACCAGAGTAAATGTCACCATTTTCATCTCCCCCTGCATTGATCTCACACTCCGCTGTTCAAACGGCCACCGGACCCCTTTATGCCCTTTATGAAATCAATGCATTTCGCTGCCCACCTCATAAAAGTCATACAAATGGAAAGAAGGCTGGGTTCACACACACACACACACAGGGGTCGCAGCTGACTTTGCCAGACTTTTTTTATATGGATCATTATCTTAATTAATTTGTCAGGCTATTTGCTGACCCAAGAGCTGGAAGCTGAAATGGACTTCCCTCTCTCATCTCCTCACCTGACCTTTCTCTATGCCTCTTCCCTTCTTCCCTCCTCCGTCTCTGTTGACTTTTAATTCCTCTGTTTTATGGCTCTACACCTCTCTTCCTCTGTCCTTCATTTACTGTTTTTTCTCATTTTTTCCATCACCCTCATTTTTTTCCTTACCTCTCTACTTCCCCCTCCACCAGTAATACTTGCACCACTTTTATATCCATTCAGGCACCTCTAAGACTAAGGCCTTTTTATTGACACCTGGAAGTAAATTAAAGACCTATTTAACAACTAAAATAAAGAAACGAAAAGCTGGCAAAAGCAACCTCTTTGCACATGAACACAGCCAGTGAAAGCTGAGAAAGTATAAATGGGCAGTATAAGAAAAGGGACACTTAATGAACATTAAGTGCCATTATAGTGTGCTTAGAAAAACAGACAGAATGCATTTTGTATAAACAGACCTGTGGTGTCTTAATCAGCAACACAAACACATCTGTCATTACATGGTCGAAGAAAAAATATCGCTATTAAGTTGGTGTTTAATTCTCTTAAAGGCTTTAAATCTGCATCATTTCTTTTATGAAGGACCAACCGGTGCCATGGCTCTCCCTTCCACACCTTTGTCCTGTTAATTTATGGTCTTGTTTTGCCTCTTAATACAGCTCTCTCACCTTCTTTCACCTCCTCCTCTTCCCAAATCTCTTCCTCTCAAAACTACTTCCCCCTTCTCACCTCAGCTCTCCTCTTTCCTCCCTCTTCTCTGCTCCCCCTTCCCATGTAACAAGCTCTCTGAGGCTTGCCTGAGGTTTCACTGGCCTGCCTTCCACCCTTATACACACCCTCATACACAGTGCAAAACCACAAACTAGACTTCCACACCTACACTCTACATCCAATGGGAGGAATAGGAGCTGCACTGAAAAAAAACCCAATTGTGGTTTTAGGCTTAACTTGTTACGTATAGTTGAGCAAATTCTGGTTCATTTAAACTTGGGTCTTATTTTCATAGTTTTGGTTATCATTTCTATCAGGAATAATAACGCTGTACCCATTAAAGTAATAATTGAGATCCGGGAGCACGGCCACATCTACAACAAGTCCAGGGTTGTTAATCCCTCCCTTACCGTTGCATTTCTTACCCCACTGGACTTCTTTTTAGCAATATAACCAAATTTCCAGATCTTAGCAATTAACTTTATTAGGGACAATGATCAAAACTATTAAAATGAGACCCAGGTAATAGTAAAATCCTGTTTTTTTAATATGTTTTTGCCCATTTTCTACAATCTACCCCTTTTTCAAAGCATACCATATTTTATACTATATATCATATATTTTTTAATGTATTTCAGCATAGTTTGAAATTCAACCTAAAGACAAATAGCTATATGTCTGTCACTGTACATCTCATTAGTTTTGTCAAAGTTACACTGCTTTTCTTAGAAATTAATTATTTTCCTGGACATTTTTTCTGTAGAAACTGTTTTTATTTTGCATATTTGAGTTTTATACATTTTTTATTATTGCACTAAAGAGTAAAAGTTATTTTTTATTAATGATAACAATAACATCACAACATTACTCTATTTCCAAACCTAAACTTGAAGTCTGACTTCAGTTAGCCAGATGTGGCAAATCCTGATTTCTCAGTTCAAGAGGAGTTAAATTTCAATAATTTTCACTCAGTGACTGAAAGGTTGACTCTGAATAGTATGTGTTCTATGATAATTTGATATTCTGTAACATTCAAATGCCAAAAACGTACAAATATTATCTTAGCCTCATTCATTTCTGGCACTGTAATTTCAGCAGTCACCAAGACCATTACACATTGGTCTGATGTTCTTGTGACTGCCATGTAAGCTTGTTGCACATAAAATTTTCCAGGGAAATGTAAGGTTTTCCCGAGAAAACACTGTCCAGCTTTGAGATGTCTAAACCAATATTCTTGATGAACACTGAGGAGAAATATGTCCAAAGTCTCCATTGCATTATACTCTGTTAAATATGAATAAGTGCAAATATGCGTGAATGGCACAGTGAGTTAATCCACGTCTTAGACTGTGTGAGTAATAGTGCAGTCCTGTGGCTGCTGCTGTGTGGCTGAGGCTACGGAAGTGACACCCAGGCTCCCGCACAGCCTTCTCCTGTTGTGTATGTATGTGTGTGTGTGTGTGTATGCTTCCACCTGAATGTGTTTCAGTGTGTGTGTGTGTGCTCAGTGGTTGAAATTGTGTGCGACTCTGGGGTCACCTCTAGGTCACGGCGAGAAGGAGGAGTGCTCTTGTGGTGATTTATGGCTCTCGCAGCACTGTCAGGCAGGCCCTATTTTCCCAGAGGTCTTTGCAACAGGAGCCAAAATAACACTCCTTTCCTATACACCTCTACCTCATTCCTGGCAGCCAGCCAACATCCTCCCCACCCTGCACCCCCATCTCCCTCTGCAGCTCCTTATTATTTTCTTCCAGTCACTCATTTCCTGCTTTACATTCAGGGATGTAGTGGAGGGTAAACCTGCCTAAACTCAGTTCACTCACCTTTCTATTTGTGGAAACGAGTTTTTCTGGACTGAAGTAAATCTTTATTGCTTCAATTCTTAGAGTTCATTATATTAAGTTGTGTGAAAGTGATGCAAGTCATTTGAGAATTAGATCATTTCAGGTCTGATTTGGTGTTGCTGTTACAATCTGTCAAGCTCTTACAAAGAAAGTGTTTCCAAATTTACTACTTGCACATTTGTCTTGTGTTATGTGATCCTCATCTCTCTATTGTGGTAGTTCATCTTATGACTTATTGATAGACCCACTAGTGGTGAGGTCTAGGACAGCAATGTCTATCAGCCGTCTGTCAGTCATTCTGCTCGTCCAGAGAGATATTTGACAACTACTGGTAAGACTGCTATGGAATTTGATGTAGATATTCATGGTAGAGGTCTTCATAGGTCCATTCAGTTCCTAGTAACCAAGACTTGACCCAGGATCCAGGTCAGGCAGTGTCCAAATTATTTTCAGTCTAATTGGTGCCTTATCGTGGTACTGCAAATGTTAGTGTTCTCTCTCTGTGTGGGTCTGTTCGGGTCGACCGCATGGTGGATCAGGCCTCATTATTCTCAGCAATGTTCAGATCAGATCAAATTGAGCTTCATTTTTTGGAAACTAATTTATGCATTTCGAGCGTGAGTAGGTTTTCCATGACTCAGATCAGATCTGCAAGGACCTCTATCATAATCCTTGGAGGATGATTCCTAATTACTTTGGTGACCCCCTGACCTTCTATCTAGTGCCAAGATTTATCCTTGACCAAGACCTAGACTTTGGTCAAGAATAAATTTTTCATGAAACAGTATCTTGAAAACTAATGTGCAGAATTCCATGAAATTTAAATTTGGCAGAGCCAGCTCAAAAAAGAATTGAAGCCAAAATCGTCAAGGTTCAAGCTTAAGTGGGCTAGCCGTGTCATCCGCATGAAACCAGAATGAAACGCACTAGCAACTGTTCTTTAGGGTACAAGGCAGCCTCAACTAAAGAAGGGCCTCAAGACCTTTCACCACATCACCTCGAGAAGGTTGATTCTCACAGGTCATAATGAAGCAGATGATTTTGGCAAACACTTTCCCACTTTCCTGTGAATGCTGATACAGATTTGCATCTGACCATGGCACAACTCATTGTATCCCATGTGCCACCTGTGATCGCACATGTACCAGAGCCACATGCATGTCCACAGATGATTACAGAAAGGCTAGTCCTTCTCAGCCCCAGGGAAACTACCAGCAAGGCTTTAGACTCTTGGTCTTGGTAGGTGATGATGGATGGGTTAGGAAAAGATTTTGAGTTATATTATCAAACCCTTACATTTCTCTGCTCTGTCTTTTTCAGCCTCTCTTCTCTTTTGCACTCTCCTCCTGTCTCAACCTCTTGTTTCTGAGAGCATGTCACTCACCAGGTTGCTAACGCTCTTCAAGGATCTTTCATATCAGGAGACTATTAAGAAGCCCTTGACTCTGCACCCTGGCATTACCTGTTGCAATATCCTCATTTAGTTTCAGCAGCAGATTCCTCTCAAATCAATATGGGAGCGGGACTGCAGGCCTTGTGACGGAAATGAGTGGCAGAGGTAATAATCACCATCTATCATCTGGAGATGGATGTTGAAAATATGATAAAAACGTGTGAGAAAGATTATTTGAGCAAACCATTTCACAAAACCAAATAATCACCCAAACAAACAAACAAAATCATTCCATATTGGCTCCAGTGACTGATGTGTTGCATTGACTGTGCTACTGTGGCCCCGTTCCGCACTATTTGGCTAACTCCAGCCTTATTAATTACCTCATTAGCAAATGAGAGGAAGGATAATGGAAGGCTGCGCTTGCCGGCCACGGTGACCAAGTGAGGCGGATAGAAAGCATGACGGTCAGCGTCTGAAAGCACAGGCAGCATTAACCTTTGCATTCATTCAGAGGAAGGGCCTGTCACACAAAGGAGAATGTAGACTCTGATGATATACATCCACAGATCAGTGAGTATCAGTGGTCACGTTTAATGAGACGACATCAGGAAATGCTTTCCCTCCAGATATGTAGCACTTGATAAAACTTCATTAATTTACTTGTCTTTTCCTCGACTAATTAAGAACATAATTAACCACTGGATAAAAGCTATTTTGCCCTATTCACATGCTGAGAACTGACTGAATAATTCATAAATGTTACAATTGGAGACTGCATGAATATGTAAGTAGTTTCCATAGCTGCTTTGGAACCATGATTGTTAGATTCTATCAACACAAATCAAAAGAAACATTCTCAACTTCATGGCTGTCAATTCTACCCTTTACTTTGATCTTTATATCATGTGTGACAACTGAGGAACGCGTTACTGTAACATATTATATCCAAACCACATGTTTTCAATAAACAGCAAATAAACACTGTTATTTCTTTGAAAGAAAGGCTATTTCTAGACAAAACGAGACTGGAAATAAATTTCGACACACTATTTAAATTGATTCCAAGTCAAATGTTGATCTCAGTCCACAGAGCTAAGCTCACCTTTTTACAAAGAAAGATAGATTCATCCATAATGCAGAGCTCATCTCATCTTCCAAATGTGATGGGGCCTGACAATCTGATGACGGATGAGGCTTATGGAATTCTCTTGTATATGACATTTACTTCCATTACCTATGTAGGCTACCATTGTCTATATAGAGATACTCAAACTGTATCTTCTTCTACTGGCTTAAAGAAGAACTCCAGCAACCTGGATCCTATCTTCCAATAACACCAATCAACCAATGTCATCATGTGCTTCACTTTATTGCTTCTCTAGTCATTCTGCAATACTGTCAAAATGGGACACTTCAAATCAACCCCACACACACTAGTCCTCAAAGCTAGTCTTCGTCACATGCAGTATTTGTATGTTAAATTCATAGCTTATCCATGATATGATTGCATTGCTGCAGAAACATTCCAGTGGTGCATGTACACAGGCTGCTGCATGAGGCAAAAATTGTGCTAAAGCGCTACACAAAGCTATTATAAAACTCTTACAGGAGAGTGCTAAAGTATTGGCCAATCAGCATCAATTAAGTAAGAGCTACTTGGTTAGAGTAATGGGCAGTCAACTAACATACATTAGTACAGAAGCCTTTCAACATGCCACTCTTTGTAAAGGCCTATACATAATGAAGATTCTTTGATATGCATGAGCAATGACTTCATGACTTGTTCTGGTGCAACCTTCTTCTGTGAACATTAACACGTATTCACGTATTAGACTCTAATATACCCATAGACACATCTGTCATTTCTGTCGTTTCCATGAAAGAAAGTATAGATATAGCTAATCTTGCCTTGGTAAAACATTTCAACCAAAGATCACCTTTAAACATTTATTTTTGGAAAATCAAGGGCTACTTTCTCTCAACATATATGGACCAGGAGTGTCTTTGTCAGGAGGCCGGGACACATGCTTGAAAATCTGGACTGTGTCACAATGTCCGCCCCTCTGTCCCTCTCTTCAGCCACATCTCCACAGTCCCAGGCCACTTCAACGTTATTCTTCACCTGTCCACCAGATGCCCTCAGACTTTTCCCCCTCCATTCAAGATCCTTCCACCCCCAACTGCCCTGCAATCACCTCAATACCCTCACCTGAGCTTTCCTGCCCATCTCCCCACCTGCACCTCATTCCCTGATCAGTCCTCCAGATATTCAACCAGCCCATTTTCGTTCACCCCTTGTCAGTTTGTCTTAGTTGCTTTGTTGCATTGTGCTTTTGTGTTCGAGAGTCTGTTATCTGAATGTTTACCTGGACCTGTGGCTTCCTATCTGCCTGCCTGCCTACCTGCCTGCTTACTGGTACCTGCCTGGAAGCTATTTCATCAATAAATCATCCTGCTGCCTCCTCTGTCTACGTTTGGGTCCGATCCCTGTTGCCCTGCCTAGCCAGCTGTGACAGACTGTTTCAGTTTGATCGCAATAGGTGCTCATCCTTAATTATTATTAGCCATAAAATGTACTAGGTTATTTAGGAGACTGCACAACCTGGAAAGCAAGATGTACGCTTTAAAAGGCAAAAAGTTTGTGTGGAATCAGTCAGGAAAATGGTAGGAAAGTAGGGTCTAGGATTTTACGGTTGGCTCGGTTGTTTCCTCTGTTTGAGGGTAACATCTAGGCTTACTTGTCCGAAACATTAAATCAGTTCAAGCAACAAAATGGTCAATTAAATGATTTCAGTTTAAACTGACACCAATTTCCATGCCCTGTCGCATATTACTGAGACGGCACTGTAGAGGCATATAAAATGACCAGAGGACCTTACACTTCTCTAAAGCTCATTAGGTAATTGAGGTTGGTGGTTGGGGAATTCCAGTGACATCGCTATTCTGTACAAGATAAAATTCATGGAGGTGCTCAGGTAATAATTACAATCATTCAACCTCCCCTGGTGCTAGTAAAGTTATCTGAAGATGGCTCGTTGTATGAAGGCCAACAGAGTGTTACGACAGATTTAAAATTCCATCCAATATTTCTATGACCCTTGAGGATAAGTACCTCAGAGGATGGAGGACACATCACTTGAAAGCCCTCATGAAGATAGCTCCTGTTTTATTGATTTTATTTATCAAAGTTTTATATATATACACACACATACAGCAGTTGGATCGGGAGTGATTGAAAATATATGAATATATGATGGTTCTTGGCTTCACATATATTCATTGAAAGACTCTAACATTACTATAATAAACAATACAATAATGATGCAGAGTTTCTTTCTCTAATGGTAATTAAAGTTTCCTTGCAGCATGGAGGTGGTCCAACCTGTCTAAGTTAAGAAGTGAACAAAGGATCAAGTGTTGGTTAAAATTTGATCAAACAGGGACTGTTATGGGATTATGAAGGGTCACCTCTCTCCACTTAATAGCCATCTTGGGGAGGCTTTAATCTTCCGTACCAGTGGAAGTCAACGAGAAAAGAAGCAACCCTAGAATAACGTGGGGCTAATTTCACTGCCAGAAGAAGTGATGAGTTCCCTCAATGGACAGTCAGGGGCCTTATTACCTTAACGCCCCTCAGTAATGAAGCATGAAACTCATTCAGTAGACACACACATATACACACACCTACCTGATACAGAGCAGTAATTACTGTCCCCTGCCCCTGCTTACCCCTGCTATTTTAATATGTTAGCAGTCACCACAAATATTCAGCAGATGCAGATGAGACGCAAGGCATATTCCTGAGGTCACGACCCTGGCATTACACTTTAATGGATACACTTAAGCTTCAGTTAGATAATGAGAACATCTATTCATTTCCTCCATCAATTTCTGCATTTTGGGGAGGGGATTTCTTTCTATCTCTGCCTTTCCTTTCTTCCAGCAGACATGAAGCTGCTGAGCCCAGACAGCCAAGGTGATCGCGACTGAGGCCAATTAGCCCTCCCTCTGCTCAGAATGAGCTTCACAATGGAAACGCTTGGGGAGAAAAGCAATAGGTTTACTCTCTAAACATGCCTGGCATAAGGACAAAAATCAATAGGCACTCGTGTAATTCACTTTGCGGCAGATAACTAGGAGGTGGGAGGGGGGATTAATGAGTCTCTGACCAATGAGACGAGAAGAATAGACACTTACGGGCCAAGCCTCATCAGGGCTTTGCCAGTACTCCATGGCAAGCAGATAGAGAGCTAAAAGGGTAGGGGCATACTGGACTGAACTGCATTGAACAGAACTGAATTTGACTGATGCTACTGGACTGGAATTATTCTAAATTGAGTTACATTTGTATTTAACTGGAAAGCACATTTCTAAACTAGGACTGGGTAGGGAACCACAGCAAGGTTTGACTGAATTGTGTCTGCAGTATTGGAAACTGTCCAGTATTAAAAGTTGCCACTGGATGCATGATCGGATTCTTAGTCTCGTTCACTTACTCTAACCAATATTTGATGATTAATATGCTATATTCTAATTAGAATTTGAACACACCATTAAAGGGCCAGTTCAATCACAACAAAACATATTTTCTCACATACCCCTCGTGGTATCAGGTGATAAAGATAGTTTCATGTCCTGAGGTTTTGAGAATCTCACCATTGAAAGTTGTGCTTCCACTGCAGTACAGTGGAGGTGAATGGAATTTAGTTAGTTTCAAAGCATTGAAATACATATTTCAATGAATTACATACTTTCTTTGGCAGAGAGTAGTTCCAATGGAAACTGTGCAGTCAGGTCTGGAGTAAGTGTCTTTTAATGCCTTGATCTGGTGACCATGACGGCATATCATTCACAAAACCATTCAGTGTGTCCTAGTGTGCTGTATCTGCAAGCATTATGTTTCTAGACTCATTTATTAATGTTTTTCCTTTAATTTGTCACGTCTGTAAATAAGAAAATATATCTGTTTTTTGTAATGTGAGGCATTGGAAAAGTTTAGCTTATTTTAGTAAATGGAAAAATTGTAGAAAAGCATATTCAAGAACTGTATGAATAAAAGTATAATTTTGGTTATGGTACTAAAGGTCAGGTGTTGAATTGGCACTGGTATCAAAAGCCCTCGACTGTGACTGAGTCACAAATTCAAGCGTTCATACCTGCTGCACATTTGAGGTCAAAATGAGCCTTGGATGTTTTCAATGTCCTTTGGCTAGTTCTACACCACCCCAGCACCATGTTACCATTAGATTTGAAGCGCACACAAGTACAGTGCACACTTCAGACCTGCTCAGTCCAGGGTTACGCAAGAACTCAGATTTAACCTTTCCGTCTGTATTTCAAAGGCAGAGGATGCCCTTCCACTTAGAGCAAACTGAATCAATTGCAATATATCCTCAGCAATTCTGTTGGATCTTCAGAGGAAGCCGCTCGACGCGCATCTTCAGAGAGTGAGAGAGAGATTGCATCTTTTCCGAACACTTTCTTCTTTCAGCTTAACACCACTGTTCTGGAACAATCAATGTCTACACACGCCTGGACAGATCATTTTTTTACCTGCATGGTGATCAATGGCCTCAGTATTCCTCTGACCAATAACCCGACGATAAACCAGAACCCTTACCCCCCTTTACCCATGGATACCTCATTTTCAATTACACACCGCTAAACACGTGAAGCAGCAAAGGAGCTCCAAGCTCCTGCAGCATCCATCACAGGCCAGCATGGAGATAAGGCTGATAACACAGCTGCAGCAGCCCACCAGCTGACACACACACACACGCAGATAAACAGTCTAGATATCCATGCATGTGCTCTCTCCTTCACACACATGTGGACACACAGAACCAGACATTCAAACACACTTTCTCTCTCTTTTGTGCTTTCTTGCTCTCTCTCTCTCTCTCTCTCTCTCTCGCTCTCTCTCTCTCTCTCAATCAATCCATCTGAGAAAATCTGCACTGCAAAAAATCTCCACCTTACATGACTTTGTATGTTAATGAGTCCAACAAATCCTTTCTTAAATAAGAGTTTCATAAAACTATCTTAAATCTGACAGCGGAGTAGAGATTAATTTGACCTTCATAAACAGACAACACATCTTACACTGCAAAAAATCTCCAGCTTGTCAAGTTATTTCTGTCTATATATCTTATATTTCTATAGTTAAAAAAAAACCCATTATCCTAAGACAAAATAAAAGTTTGCCAGTGCAGTAAGAATATTATAACCTGTTTCTATTAAACATTTTTGAAAGTATTTTCTGAAATCAAATTAAATTCTTCTTAATTTCAGTGCAGCTATCTGGCTTAGTCTTTGTGGTTTCAAGACAGCTACTGACTATGATTTACGTCTCTGCATTAACCCTCTCAGCGGCTAATCATTGCAGTCACCGTGTTCCCAGATGTGAGCTTTTAACTTGCTTATTACATTACTGTTATTCCCTTTAGGAATGGTGACCAAAGCTAAAAAAATAAGATCTAAGCTGTCATTAACAGGAATTAAGAAGGAGACTTTTTTGCCGTGCACCCCTTTACAACCATCATGTCCTCTCTCTTCGTTCCTCTCCTTTCACCTTCCTTTTCATCTCTCCATCTCCTGCTCTTTAAAGGTATCACTCTCCTTCCTCCGTGCTCTCCATCTGTCACTTTCACTCTCCCTTCCTCTAATCATGATATACTAGGCTCATTCGCTATGTAAACACATACTACCTCTCTCTGTGTCTTACTTCGAGCCCACCTCTAACCTACTCTACCTCTGCAGTGTGTCCTCAGGCGTTGTTTGTCCATGTCAGTGCTAAGCCGCTTGTCTCAGGGTATACACTCCATGCCGTCATGTGGAAGCTGCGTCGGGCATATTAAACAGGCTGCAAGCCAAAAAAGCCGGCCGGTGTGAATTTTAGAAACCACAATAATCTGCCCTCAGCCTTTGTAGGAGATTTACTTAGTGTTTTGGTTTATCTGCCTGTACGTGTTTGTGTCTGTTTATTCTTTTTCCTGTGAAATTGATATTGTGGAGTCTCTTGAGCTAATCTGCCACTTAATTTGTAATGCATGCAGGCTTGGGGTGATGAGTGATGGTTTCAGGTGTCTGCAGGTTTAATCGAGCTTCATACAGCCACAGCAGGCAGGATTTTTAAAAATTCCAGCTGTTTTACTAAACTAAATTACCAGAGAAGAGGATGCCATTGCACCGGGCTGCTTTGGATTCATCTGACCTTATAATAGAGGAGTTTTTACAGTCAGTGGTGGCAAGTTTACTTCTTGTAGAAAGTGATGAATTTAAATAGGAGAATGTCGCCCCAGTTTGTGCCTCTCACACAGAGCTGCTAGTTGCGTTAGCATTAGCAAGCCTGATATAAAAAACCATCTTATATGAATGAGATTTAATCCTCTGAAGTGGCAGTGAACCCAACACATGGGCCCACCGATAACTGTGCTGTATTCAGAGCTTAACAAGATATTTAAGGCTGACGAACAGTAACGCTAACTGCAATAAACAGCAGGGCTGCAGCTATGTGGGTACTGACTGTCTCCCACAGACACAGACAGAGAGCCTCTCGTAGTAGAGCTGCTAGCTTAGCTATAACACAGATACCTACTCAGCTGCTCTCTCACAGGGCCATGTGCTTCAAGAAACGGAGTCTGAGAGTAGCTTCTCATGGCTAGTTAGCTCTGACTACCAGCTCTACATTGCTGTCTATGCTACACTGAGCGGTGGTCAGCCAGTCTCCCTCGTGTCCCCCGACCCCTCGCGTCACACACTAAGTAGCCACGAGGCCACGCCTCCTACAGTTGTTGCTCCCTCACTCCTGGTGTATGTTTGAAATATTCTGGGAGAGAGAGTTCTAGCAGAATTTGAGGGTGGACTGTAGATACCCTTTAAAGGGGCACTCCAGCAATTTAATATCACACCTCCATAAAGCTGGGAGACTCACAGAGACAGATTTAAAGAAGAATGGTCTAAATCAAAGCAGCAGATCAGGCAGAGATAGTCCCTAGAAAGGGGCAAACTCCGAAACAGCTGGATCCTACCTTTCCCATAATGCAACCAAATGCATCTTTATTAGACCCTCCTTGCCTGGTAAATGTCCATGTCATGGCAATGCAGACTCTGCTGGCAGGGCTAGTCAAACTGCAGGCAAATTACTGTAGCTGGTGACTAAACTCTTCCAGAACCACAGAAGACATTTTACAGCTGTTTTCACAGGCGGAGAAGTACTCCCCATTAGCCTACTAGTAAGCTGGGTCTGTGACTATGGCTACCACGGCTAACTGTTAAAAATCATAAGGTGCAGTGATGGGAAAAAAAACCCCAAAATGCATAAAAACAGAACTGTCTGCCTTCTCAGAGAGATCATCATTTATGAAACATTTAAAAACAAGATGTGATACAATTCAAACATCAACAATAGACCAAAGCGCCATCAACACATGGCTACCTCCACAGCACCAGCTGGCTTGGCAGGCAGCTTCACAACAACATGAAAGAATGTTTTTACGTTTCTCCAACATAATCACAATCAGAGCAGGCAAACACATTTCCTCACTAGAATATTATTTACCCATATGTCTTGTGTTTGCATCAGATATTGAGAGTCATCATTAGCTCTGCATTTACAAGAGCCTCACTTTTTAAAGGCATTTGCTGTGTAGAACTTTAACTCTACATTGTTTGTACAAACTGCTAGAAATAGGTTTTATAGGTCAGACTGAATTCCTTGTTAGTCAGTGAAGAATAGTATTGAATATTTCTTAGGGTGTGATTGCATGTTCTAGTTTCTAAGTTACTCAGAAAAATCAAACGCAAAATCCTTTAACTTTGGTCTGACCTCTGATAGGACCGCTTGCTAAGGTGCTCTGTATTGAGTTGAAACATCTGACTCTCATCAACACCAAGCCCAGTCCTTACCAAATGAAAATGGCTCAGTGGTGTATCCGCTCCGCAAGCAGCATGCGATGTGTGATGTTTTTATGATGTTTCAATTTGACTGATCCCATTGTGGCAAGCGGGATCAATTGAGGATTGACACCAGCAAAGATCTTTAGATCGACTTTGATCATAAGAAACCATGAGCCCTGAGCAAAACCAATCCACTCCATCTGCTGATGCAATGAAATCAAATGCACTGGAGTGGAGTGTGGCACAGAGCACACAGCAGCATGAACTGGTCATATTGGTTTCTGGTTAAAGCAGGCGGAGACCACATGCATATTAGAAAAAGAAAAGAAAAAGTCGAGATTTAAAGTGAGAATATGTGTATATCTGACCTATAATATATACCCCGTATTCATGTCCTGTTTATTTGTATATAATGTCTGCTGCTAGTATTACTCGTACTTACACCTGCACTGTATATTTACACTTATACCTGCAATGCCCACTGTAACTGCTGCACATGCTGTATATACTGTATCTTAGTGTATTCATTTCAATCTGTTCATACTGTTGATACTACTCATAGTGTATATATCTTAGCGTATTCATATCTACCCCTCACCTATAAACACGTTACTCTGCACATTAGTGCTTTTTTGCACTTCTGGTTAGATGTTAACCTGCATTTCGTTGTCTCAGTACTTGTACTTTGTGCAATGACAATAAAATAAAGTTGAATCTAATCTAATCTAATACAATGAGTGCTCATTTTCTCACCTCACAATACAAAAGTGTTGAGCACATTGAAAAACACACAGACAATTTATTTCCCTATTCTAGAGTAGTGGTGCTTAAAGATATAATCTGGAAGATTTTCATTTAATTAAATGTCTGTTAAGTCGCTATCTATCATTGAATGATGCAACACAGTGGTGGTTGAGCCTATGGCCCACTGATGAAAGCCTGCAGCATTTGCAATATTATGACCCGAGTGTCGGTGGCGACTTTCCTGGAAAAATTACAAGCAGCGCACAGTTAGGTTTTTAACAAGGCTTTTAACGCAACAGACTCGCTCTTCAACTCACCTGTGTATGAAGCGGCGTGCTGTTTTTTCCGGTGTCTGCTAGAAAAAGTGAAACTTTCAAAAACACCCCTGCAATTACCGATTATCGCTATAGGTGCTGCGAAAGACAACGAAATGAAAATCTTCGAGATTACAACTTTAAATTACATTTGCCATGAGGGTGGCATTAGAGCAAAGGGCTCTATTTTATGCTTCTTTATCTTTCCAGAACATGTACCTGTAGACTACTCAGCTATGACTAATGAAATTATTGTTTATTCTTCTTGTTTCTGCATTATGTTTTCAGTAAATAAATAAAATTCCACCCGTACTTGTGTATGTTATATAATGAGAGTATAAATATGAACTGAATGAACAGAGTATTTAAATCAATACGCCAAACAAACACGCAGGCCTGTACATGTTGAGATATCTTGCATTAAGTGTTAATTGAACAACAGGCCGACTGACATCACCGACTTCAGGCCCCGCCCCCAGTGGGCAGAGAATTGAGGGTGATTTATACGACTGAACATGCATGCAGTGTAACCTGATGTTAGCCAATAGCAGCACCGCAGAGATGCCCCTTTGGCATCTCCACTGAATACTGTTCAGTGGAGATGAGAGGGCTAAAATCCTAATTCCATGGCGGATTAGCTATGTAGGGATGAAGTTAATTTGCTCTGCATGCAGAGGAGCTTGTGTGAGCTCAAGGGATGATCCAGGATCTCATTCACTCTCCTGTTACGGCATATGGCGACTATGGTTGGGTCATCTGCAGCAGGAGTAAATGGGCTTTGTCAATAGGCAGAGTAGGAAAACACAAATGCACATCCACTCCCTGAGGTGTGTTTGAAGAGGTGCATGTGTATGACAGCGACCCCCGTGTCCTTGCATTGCTCCCAAGTGTAATTACAGCTCTTAAAGATGAAGGATCGCTCACTATTAATTAATCAATAGACAACACACGGGGGGAAGAGAGGGAAAGCAAACGCAAGCAGTTGGTACATTTCCAGAACGCAATGCATCCATTTTCGGAATGTAAAAATCATTATCTGATGTTCAGCACCCCTTATATCTTAAACGTACGAGGAGCAGTGTGTTAAAGTGGTATCTGTCAGTCAAGGACATAAGTTACCTACTGTCCTATAAGAAGGAGGACAGTCTCTCTTCTCTTCTGTCAGTCTTTTTGTGTGTGTGTACGGGTGTGTGTGGGTGTGTAACTAGGTGTCTTTTACTTGCACAAATAGATCAGATTCTACTTAAACCTGTATATTTTAGATGAAAACGAATCAGGTGCGTTTTGATCAGTTTGACATAATATACCTACAGTATATTCATTATACTACATGATATATGATACAAAGACACATTAGAAAACAGTATCTGCACTTGTAAATGACAGTACATATTAAAGAATTTTGCAGACCTGACAAGACTTAACAGGCAAGACCGTGACAAGCTCAAGATAATAGAAAAAAAAAAATCTCAAGACTGGACTCGGTGCTACAGTCCTGGAACAACAGCTGCCAAATAAATGTAACAGAGTAAGAAGTACAATATTTCCTGTTGACATATAGTGCAGTAAAAGTAGTTTCATAAAAAAAAGGCTCAGTAATCTCATAAAATAGATGGCCACTGTAGTTTTTAGCAAATGTTACTCAAAGAGGAGTAAATAGTGAAATGGTTGGAACACTTTTCAGCTGTGGATTATTATAGTAGCAGGATGCTGTATATGGGATTGACATGTTCATCACCAGTCTTAACCTATGAATAGAGTACTGAGTAAATGTACTTAGTTACTTTCCACCGCTGCCTGCTGTTAATGTGTTTGAAGAGTAATTGTGGATGGAATTGTTGACCCAAAGGCTCTGCTACATGTCAGAGAAAAGGCCTTTTAAAGCTTGGGCTGCTTTCTTGTAATCGAGTCGATCACCCAGTGCACACACGTATACACACACACGCACACACACCATGAGTCATGACTTAGGGCTCATCAATAGCTCCTCAGTTATGCTCATTAGACCCTCAATTAGCACCAACTCCTTTGATTCCTGGCTGTTGTATGATGTATCAAAAGAAGGCACGGTCATGCATGCGCTCACGTATGCACACTTTGTATCTGGTAGCAAAGTCCACTGAAGTTCATTAACAACAAAGCTATTGAGGGAGCACAAAACAAATAGAAACTAAAAAATAATCTGCTGGTTGATATTTGACAGCGCGCAGGGACAGATTCACGAGAGCAGAACGAGCTCGGAGAGCAAGGAGGACGGAGTGCTGAGTGTGATCGATGTTTTAAGCCTCCAGAGGAACTGGGTCTCAAGATTTGAGCGAGCAGAAGGGCTTAATTTGCTTTCTAGCTTCAAAGCAGCTCGATCTCAGTTTTGGCAGTTTGTATCACTCGCATGCAAACTCCAACTGAGAGAAACTCCACTGGATTTAACCTGAGAGTGAAGCATCACCCTGTTAGACTGCACCTTGGAAATAACATCAGGGTACCTCCAGTGAGCTCAGCTTTGGCTTTTATTGGGTAATATAGAGTTAACGGACAATATTGGTATCTGACAATGACAACATTTCTCAATATATTTGTACAGAAATCATCCTAAACGTTGCAAAAATAAAGCCATACAATAGTTCCCTAATCTTTCCTTCTTTTCCTGATCTATGTCCTCAATCCCATCCCTTTTGCCCCGATTGCTGACACAAGAACTACAAATCAATGGTATCTCACACACAAAAGCTCTTCCTGTTAAAAGACTGGAAAAGAAAATTAAGGTAACTACTGCTTTGTAGAATGCAATGTGAAAAAAGAAAGAAAAAAGGTTAAAAAAAAAAGGTAAGTTAGGCAAATTGAATTCTGAAGTCCGAATTCAGCAGGATGTTAAACTGCTTTTTGCGCGGCAAAGACATCATTTTGTGGGCTGTAAAAAGCTGTTTCTTCCATAGTTGTACAGTCAGAAATAAACCTTTGAAATCTATTTAATGACATTATGAGATCGAAGTGAGGCAATAACAGTATGTCATCGTTTCTCAACCTACTGGGTCTGCATCTCATTTGGTGAATAAGATAAAGGGACAGTAAATAGTCACGTCATATACAACAAAGTATCTAGTATCCCTGTGAAGAAACAAACTTCATCCTTCTTAAACACGCTGCCAGTCATTGGATCTCACCATCCTCTTGTGGCCTCGCCAAGGTTGGGGGAATTCAATACTTTCTTTTTCTTTTTTGAGAAGTATGAAAAGCAAAATATCATCACCACAGCTAGAGCTCAGAGACTCCACTGCTGAACAGATGCAGGAAAAGAAAAGGAAATATGCACACACGTTAATCTAGATTGCTTCCCCATTTGTATCAATTTATAGACGTACAGATTGATTTTGAATTTGTTTTGTTGAAGGACTGAAGGCCTTTTCACTAATAAACCCCCACAACAAAAAACCCTTCAAAAGAAACAAACGGTACACAGTGGTGGTCAACACTAATCACAGAAGCAGGACACATCTAAACACAGAAACAAGCAAAGTTTAATAAGAAATGGAAAAACCAATGAGTAGGTGTGTGTGTGTGTGTGTGTGTGTGTGTGTGTGTGTGTGTGTAGCAGTGGTATGATGTGGGGGGAGGGGAGGTCTTTGTTCTTATTTCAAGAAATCATTCAATGGCCTATAGATTGATTTATGGTTTATGTGGTACAGGGTGCATTCAAGTGCTCTCATCATTTCAGTTATGTTTAGGGAACTGCAAAAATAGATGGGATGACAACTAATGCAATTAAACATTTTGATATCACAGCAGTGTGCTGGGAAATGAGATATGGTGAAAAGCAGAACGGAGACTTTGGCTGAATCCAAATGTCCCCCTCTGTGATTGCTGGCTGTGCCCTCACAGGATTCGGTAATACCTACTCACATGGGGGTCTAAAGTATGCACCGTCATCATGTCAAGACTGCAAGGGTGCTGAGCCTTGAGGGGGTAAAATGTGCTCTGAGATGGGACAGATAGTTGTCATGGATACAACCAGTCTTCAGAATTTGATCTTTAATCCATCCATCGAACAAAAGTAACATCCAAGTTGTAAGAAACCATAGTTTTCTTTTAATGTTCAGAGGAAGGATTATGTTATTTTATATATTTTTACTCAGACAAATCAGTAATATTCCATAATAACATAAATTTGGTCAAGATACTTGTAACAAGAATTTCAGCTGGCTGCCGCTGTCAGGACATAAGACAAAAACTGCATGTTGGCACTTTGAAACAGCTCATATGAGATCAACATGATTGTACTGTGTACATTAAAAACCTTTAACTTGAAAACATTTCAGTAGTTTTCTAGGACCTCTTGAGGTCTGGAAACCTGCATTAAAAAATTCCAAGTTTTCCTGATTTTCAAGGACATGTAACGACCCTGCTGCACTAAAGTCATTTGAGAAAATCTAAAGCCAGTCACACACATAAGGAGAAATATGCTCCTTAAAAGATGCACATAGGCCTGCATGCATTATCAAAAACACACACACAGACTCTTTAAAGCCAGCTGGCAGCAAAAAAGCTTCATGTTTTTGGCAGCAACACAGCTGTCATCCATCAGTGCTAAAACAAATCCTTCAATCCCTGTCGATACAATATTTATCCTAGCCATTGCAGCGTATACTAATTTATTTACATTGCTGATATATTGATGTGTTTTCTTTCAGCTGAAGCAGGTTGATAGATGGCTGGATGGGTGAAAGGAGGTGATTTGGTGATTTAAGGTCCAATTCTGGCCACTAAAATTGGTTCCTGCCAGAGTAATACATCAAGGGGAATTAAAAGGTGATTGCGGTGTGTGTATGTTTGTGTCTGTGGCAATGAAAAGAGAGAGGAAATGGGTTGGTTTGATGGTGCCATGGTAACACACATACACACACAAACACACACAGAGCAGATGGATTAGGATGTGAACAGAACACGGAATTGGAAGAAAAGAATGGGGAAGAGATGGAGAGGACAGCTTCAAACTCTCATTGACCTTAGCCTGATTCAGGTTGCCCTAACACACACGCACACACATGCTCATGTGCACCCATCCTCGGTTTTTCCATAGCACTAAACGGTGAGTGATGGGGCACTTGTCTCGTCATCATGGCTGTCATGTCAGTCACAGAGGATAAATGATATCCAGGAGAGCGGGCCAGTTTGGCTCAGATGGGGGAGAGAGAGAGGGCTCAATCAGTCTGAAGCCTGAAATTCTCCATACACTATGATAAAAAAAGGGGTAAAAACATTTTCCTGACATTGCGGTATCTATTCTTTCACAAGCCACTACTACTCTGAAAATTAAAAAAGGATAAACATGTACAATCTAAAGCTTCTATAGAATTTACTATTTCCACAGCACGATACTGAAACTACCTATTGACAATCTATTCTTAGTCCCTCTACAAGTAATCAGCAGTACGAGCTCACCATAGGGTGTAGTGCAGGTCTACCTTAACAGCCTGCACCAGGTACAGTAGCTGGAAAACGCTGGGAAATTTGAAAAACAACACCATAAACCTTGCAAAGACTTGAGGAATATTAATTTCAGTTTAAGACAATTGCAATTATCCTTGAAATGAGGAGAAGATGGGTAAGAACCTAACCATCAAGAGGGGTTTGGATATTGGCCATCACAAGTCTTTCAGGTTACAGTACATCGCAGACAATGTTGTCAGTTAATACAATCCTGGGAAGTGTTCCCTCAGAAGGTAATTCTCAAAACAAATTAGCACGATAGAAACATGATTTCAGGAAGACTGGGTTGTGTGTAAAGGTGGTCAGTTTGGTCATGGTGGCACCAAAAGAAAAATCAAGGTTCACGACAACATTAGTATTCGTTGTTGGAGAGTGTTAAATTCCACAGCCACCTTTCATGAAAATCTGACCAAATATTGGTCACAAGACAAAATTCTGGCATGATGTTAGAACAAGAGGAAAGGCCAGGAATCATCTTCTGAGGACCACCAATATCCACAGCAAAATTCATGACAATCTGACCAGTAGTTGTCCTGATATGTTGCTCTGGACCAAAGCGTTCAGTGGAAAAATCCGAATGGTTCACCTCCTTGGGAGCATGAATATGCTCAGCAAGTTTCATGACTAGATTATAAGACAAATATCATAAGATATCTTGTGTTTAAGTTCACATTTTGGCCTGGAGGTTGCACTAGAGAAAACCTCAAGAACGCCCAAAGTGGAAAAGGTTTATCCTCTGGGGAACATGGTTATCTATTGGAGTAAATTCATTGAGGATCCGTCCATTATTTTTTGAGATTACGGAGCAATGTGTTGGTGAAAAGGAAATTTTGGTGGCGCTGTAGAGGAAAGGAAGGGGATTGTGGGGAATACATTTTATCTCATCTTAAATCACATATCTATGCTTCCCAGCCCTTCCGAGCAGACACAGGGTGATATTTCTAAACCAAAGCAGTACTGTTTTTGAGTGGAGATATTTACTTCACATCATACCAGGATCCTCCACTGGTCAGGGTGGAATTTTCTTTTCCTAGCCTGTGAGAGTAATACGTTATTTCAAAGCACTACACACAACACTTTTCTGCCTTACAGGGGCATGGCAGGGAATATGATTTTCACGTTGTTGCTAAAACCCTGGACAGTTAGGTTGGATCAGAAAAACCATGCCGGGATCAGAAGCTTCACATAGGCCTCAAACTCCTGTGCTTTGTAACTGCTGGGTTTCTGACTCAGAATGACAAAATAACACCTATTCTGACTGAAACACAGATTTCTGCGATCAAAGTAAAGCACAATATGGAGTTCTATTTGAAATACAGGACTGGACAAGCATGAAATCTCAGTTATTGTTTTTCTGTTGCTGTTAAAGCTTTGTTTACATCATTAAATTTGTAATATAACTGTAAAAGTAAAAAATAGGCTTATATTTTCAAATAATGATCAATTGACAAATATAAAACGCTTACTTTTCATCTATAACCAAGACTAAATTAAA
>NTHP01000547.1:82306-100541 GCA_003416845.1 Oplegnathus fasciatus | reverse complement strand
AAAAAAAAAAAAAAAAAAATACAACTCAGCAGTGACTCACGCATGGAACCTGGGCGTGACACTGGATGACCAGCTATCCTTCGCTGACAACATCGCTGCAACAACCAGCTCCTGCAGCCCGGCTAGTATTCAGCTGACCCAAGTTCTCCTACACTACACACACTCCTCTGCTCCCTGCACTGGCTAAAACAAACAAAAAAAACCCTTTACTTTGAAATATACTGAGCAGAGCAATACTTTTTCTTTGGAGTACCAGCAGCTGAAATCAAATTTCTCCCAAAACTATCCACTATCAGTTTCTGAATTCGTTTGAGATGACAAATAGGCCTTGCATTTGTAGAATCAATTCTCATTTTACAGTATATCAGCAAATGGACTGTATTGTACTGTACTTGGGAAGGTAAAGTATTTCAAAATGGATTTGTGATCAAAACACTGGATTTCTATTCCTGTGAGCCCTACAACTTCAGGTTCACCCCTGTTCTGTGGGGACAAGAACATTTCCCATTTCCATCTACATAGTACAACCTGTCCTCTGTTATCACGTCCTTGTAGAACATGAAACATAGCGATTAAGTGGCTGTGCAACACGGCCACTCATCCTCCGTGTAGAAAATGAAGTTTCTCCTCTCGTTGATCTCTGTCATATCTCCCAACAGTCATACATGGGGAATTCTCCAATGGCTGCCTGCAAACACATTAAGGTGTATGCTTACACACACATCACCCAATCACTACTACACGTGTACTACTTGTTCTACTACTACACTATACCAATCACACTACACTTGTACTGTACAGCATGTATCTTTTAAGTTGTGATAATTATTTAAGGTGCATTATAAATTCAATAATTTACATACCAGCTTCTTTCAGAGGGAGAAGCAGCGTCATCATTGAATAAATGTGTGTGAAAGAGCATCCATAATGAATGAATCATATAATTTCAACTCAACCAATGGCACTTTGGGACTACTCTCTGTCCTCTATGTTCCCACAGATCACTAAATTGATCAAAGATTACGAATTTAGAACATTCAGCCTATTAATTCATTGAGCAAATGATGAAGTTTCTGATACTGTGAATTTCCATTTTTTTTCCATTTTCATTTGCAGTTGAAGTGATCCAGAAGCTTTTCTTATCTATAAACAGACAAAATGAGCACAAATGCATCTGTAATAAAGAATATAATCCATTTCTGTACCTTCAAACCAGGTCTGCTTGAAGAAAATCTACAGAATCTATTCACCTACGGCCAGTGATGCCTCAGTAAATAAAAAGCAGGATGAACTAGATCTCCATTAAGAGATTATCACAAAGCAAATCAAATTCTGCTTATGGCCGCAAAAAAGCTTGGACTACAATTGGATGGACATTGAAAAGCCTTGTAATTTCCAGGGTCAAAGTTCAGTCAGACTGAGCTCTGCACAAGGCGAACTGAGGAGGGATCTTAGCAATGGGAGGCGAGTACTTCTCGTGCTCTTCATCACTGAAAGTTTGGTCTGACCGCACCTGTATCTGGTCTCTATCATTTGGAGTGGACATGTATCACAAAGCCATTTGCACTTGCATGGTGTAAAAGCTTTGTGAGAATGAATTCAAGGCCTTTATGGAACAAACATCTTGATATTGTTTTCAATTTCAGTCACAGACACAGAGCAGTAGTGAGAAGTGTCAGGTTATAAAGGCAGCACTGTATATTTGAATGAATATGATTGGAAGTTACTAAGCAGCTGGTAGCCCAGCACCTGATGAATAAGCCATTAATGGTGAGGCATGGATAAAGCAGCTGATGGCAATCAATTAATAGTGTGATTTCAGTGCCCTACCTAAAACACAAGGTTTCATTTTATATACTCTTCGTTTTACATGCTTTATCATTTCTTAATAATCATCAATAATCATTGCAATGGGCCTAATACAAAAAGTCAAGTCAAGTCAATTTTATTCATAAAGCCCAATATCACAAATCACAATCTGCCTCAAAGGGCTTTACAGTCCGTAAAGCATACAGCACTCTCTGTCCTCAGACTCTCCAAACGGATAAAGAACATTTTGTATTCTTATCCTAAACTTCTCTTGCCTGATGAATACCACCTGCTCATGAGGAGGGGTGTGTTTGGGAGATTTCATCATTAATTAATAATTAATTATAATTATTCCAGTTCCACTTCATTTGTGGGCAGGTTTCATTCACAAAAATGTTTTGAGAGCAAGAAGAATTTCACACTGCAGAGCTTCAATTCCGGCTGCCGAAAAAGCAAATTCAAACAAATTTAGCAGTGTCAGCATAGTGGCATTAAAGGACCCGAAACTATTAGAAAACATTAATAGTACAGTTGTCAACAACGTGTCATAAGAGCAGCGCTGTACTGTGAAAGACATAAAGAGGGAATGATTTAACATGAGGTTAGATGCTAAAAAGCATCTTTCTAAAGCAAAGCGGTACATGACTAACTTAAGAGGCAGTAAAGTGACGGAGATAATGTTCAGGATAATATTATAGCCTACAGTAGGGGATGTTACACTGAGGATGATCCTAAATAGAGTCTCACTTTAAGACCCTGAGGCAGCTGTCAAAGTAAGAACATTTTCCTAACTACTACTGAGCTCCTCCAATATGCCAATAAAATCTAAAGAACCTCTCAGTAAATTGGCGAACCGTAATGATTATTATAACATGGTGAACATAACGTATATACAATATTAATTTGGCATTACGTTTGTTTCTATTTCATTATCGTAAATTTCAATATAACATTTAAACTCCAAACAAATTCATGCAGATTAAGGCATTATGAGTCAAACAAATGTTTTTCCCCCTGTGATGAAAGACAGACTGCCACCAGTACGACGGGTCTGGTGAGGTTCATTCATACCTAGTAAGAGTAGAAAATTCTAAATATGAGAAAATTAAAAATAAATACAATTAATATATACCACATAAATCCCAGCCGTCAATGGGCGAGATGCGGGGTAGGCCTCCACCTCAATTTGAAGGCTCCCCAAGTACTTCCTAGTGTAGGTGACAGTATTTTAGATTCATTATCAAGGTCGAAAAGAAAAATTTGCTAATCAAAGTACAGCCAAGAGTGAATCAAAAGGCGTTCTAAAGCAGTCTGTATTACACACACGCAATTTCTCACTCTCTGTCAAACCCGCGCACACACCTTGTGTTTACAGGGATATAACACCCTGCCTCTCACTGCTGCAATGTTGTCACGGCCTCGTCAGATGATGTATGACAAGTCTTGGAAATCTTTAGCCGAGATGATCTGGGCCAAATGAATTAATAATTCATTTTTGATGGAGTCTTTTTAATATTTAAGGCATAATTAATAAGCAGGGGTATCGCTTCCCCTCAGCAGAGGAAATCACACTCAACATCAACAGCAGATAAATGAGACAGAGCGTCCTGCCCCAGCCTGTTATCTCACACACACACACGCACACATTTGTACACACAGACACACACTTGGATGGATGACACAGGAGGCCTAGGGCGTAGCCTGGCTTACGATTAGTCAAAGAGCGAGGAATGAGCATACACAGTCATACACACAAGTTTGTGAGTGATGTGCGGCAGTACGGATGTGGAATAAAAAGAGACGGGGAGGAGGAGTGTACATCTAAGCCCCTATTAAGTTCAAATCTGACTCTCAGCTCATAGAAAATTAATTCACAAACGGGAGAGAACGACTCTCATTCCCAATGCACAGCAGCACTGGCCGACATGCACACACGCAGCGCTGCGGGTGGAGGCATTAGATAAAGTGCAACATACACACGCGCGCAGTCCCTCGAGTGTATCGTTGTGTGTGGTGGCTGGATATTATCAGCGCATAGTGATGAAGAATGGTCCCGGAGTAGACGCCGCTTGCACTAAGTAAACCATAATCAGTTCCAGAAACACTGGCCTTTTCAGCTAATCCATCCACCTCCGCCTGCAGCAGGGACTTGCTTCTGTTGGGAGGAAGGGGGGGCTGGGACAGGGGGGTGTGCTAGGTGAGCATCCGACTTGCTTGATTGCACCCTCCTCCCCAGCCACAGGAATGTACGAGGGGTCAGTGATGGAGGTCAGCAGGGGTGAAAAAGAGGGAAAAAACACCAAACAACATAATCCAGTACCAGTGGAGCTGAGCAACAGTTTAATCAGGTCACAGACCACCTCACTCTCTCTCCAACTCATGTGGTGATTTGCTCTTTCACCTAACTGCTCCTCCACCACCACCAGTATCAAGGTTTTCCAGGGCAATTAGTAAGCAGCGTACCTAGGCGTACTTGTGCGTGCCAAACCTACACAAGCTCTCTCCAAAATGGTTAAACTGTGCTTTCCAATATTTCAAGAAATAATGTTTTGGGTTATTTTTGTTTGTTTAACAGATAATCTCTTGGAGCTAATGGCAAACATATTTCCGAGTTCAAAGAACCAGAAGATGAGGGAGTTTCAATTTGGAGTTGAAAATGGAGGGTAGATAATGTGATTTGAAATGTATCCAAACCTCTCCAAACAACAATATAAAGCAGTATTGTCTATTTGAAGCTTGTGACTTTGTTTATTTGGGTGAATTTACATCTTTTTGCAATTGTTCACATCATCTGCTTGGCATGGCTGAAATTTAGCTCTCTAGTTCTCATGCCACTCTTTGCGCATAATCCCAGATTGGCTCCGCTTCAGAGCGACATTACAAGACCTGCACTAGAAGATTGTTCAGTGTTTCTTCTCAAGGAAAAAGCAGCGAACACAGCACTTTGTGCCTGTTGTCTTGTTCCCAACAATATGGGGAGCTCACATCAGGAAAACATCCATCAGGATGACAGCAAATTCAGTCACATTACAGCTCCGTTACCAGTGCAAGAAATCAAGAAATCACACTGGCAAAGGTCAGTAATATGAATAGAATGTGCCCTTCTAAATACAAGCACTTCTATGTTAGATCGCCTTACTGTATAAATTGTGCTATGTATAAATAACCATGCCTTGTGTTGTGTCTGCACAGTGCAAGTGTTAACAATGCAAACAGCTAGTTTACAGCTGCACACACTAAGGTTTAGTTCACACACAATGAGAACAAGGAAAGCTAATACCATATGTTATACTTTGTTTCAACTAAAACACACAACAGAGGGATTGTAAAAGAGACTAAAAGTATTAGAAACATAATACTTACACGCCAAGGAAACAAATGCATCCGCCTCAAAGGAGTCAGTGTTCCCGATATCAAAGCCTCAGTCGTTCTCTCCCTGAGATTCACTTCTAGAAATCTCAAATTTTACATTTCTATGGTTTTTGGTGAACAAATAGCTAATGAGTCTCGCTGTGTGTAAGACACTACGTTGACGAATGAAATACAGGTTTGGATTAAGCACACTTCCAGGACCAGACCAACTTATCAGTTCAGCCATGTATTGTTGCAAGGCTTAAAATGAGCCCTATAGGATGAAAAAGTTGCCTGTAAAGTTGTTCTTGTTAGGTTGCAGCAAGTTATTTGCATGCATTGTGATTGGCTACTCTTACGCAGCTGCTGTTTTGGGATGGTGCATGTCGGAAAAATTAGTTTATTACTCAAAAATGGATAACTGAAGGAGTAAAACAGCCACACAATCATTTTCTGGACACCTCTGGCTTTTATATGACGTAGGATGGCATATTTATTCTGTATTTTAAGGGGGATTGGTCAGCAGAAGGACATTGTTTCTTGATACACAAAAATTAGTGTGAAGACTGATGTTGAACATTTTAATGGTGCATATTCAGGGTGAAAACAGTTTGTTGCTATGACAGTATTTTTATATATTATTGTTTGGTGGTAAAAGAAAATGTTTAAAACGTTTTTAAATGCCTTTTTATGGCCTTTGATATATACACAGTGCACGGTTGTAATGAAAATAGAATGGGGGTTGGAAGATACAGAACAACAGTAGCACTCATAAACTTCTAAGTTCATACTGCATATTTGTAGCTTATAATTTATAGTTTTGGTTAATGAGCAACTTGTTTCACATGCAAACAAATTGTAAATGCCGGCGTCCTCACACCAGAAAAGGCGTTACCAAAGCTTTTAAATTGCAAACTAGTCTTCCCAACTGGTGCTCTCACTTACTTTGTTACTTATATTTTTCAGCGTGAAAACTTTGCCACTCAGTTTTTACCTTTACAGAGGTGGAAACTACTCTAAGATACTATGGGTGGTACCTTTAATAATAATTACTATACTTGTACTCAAGGTGTACTCAAGTGCTTCATTATGTCACTTCCATAAAGTTAAGGGACTCACAAGAGACAGTTTAATAATAAAGAAATAGTCAAAATCAAAGCAACAGAGACTGAGATTTTTTTGTGACTTACATTCAGCTATCAGGCCGGTTTGTCCATCAATATCAACATGTGAGCCCAACCGGCTACACCAATTTGCCAACACACAGCATAGCCAATAAGGCAATGGCTACTGTTCTTCAGACGTGATCTAGTCTAAAGCTGTTTGAAACTGGACAGCTGTAAAATCACAACTGGTCATTTGCAGTGAATATTTGCAGTGAGAGGTAGACAAAAAGTCAATCAACTGGCTTTGTTTGTGCGTCTTGACTTTCCATTTTTCCAACCAATCAATTGAGCTTGGACTTTGTCCAGCTGTTCTTTTCAGTGTCCATGGTAAATATCATTTAAACAAAAGAAACATTCTAAACTAACTTTCTACACCTGTAGCAGTATATTTTTAAGTTTATTTGCATGCATCTTGCAGTAGGGCCGCAGTACCTGTCTCTGCTGAGTGACCCCCAATGGCACCATATAAAAAAGCAACATTTTGTAGTGGACGGACACTAACACTCTTCCTGATTCCTTTTCTCATCAAATCGCTGCCTGTTTAAGATGAAACAGCATAGAGAGCTGGCAGAAGTTGCCAGTCTCCACGTCAATGGCCTCATTTGTTCACACTAATTATGCTAATGTGTGAAATTTATTGTGCTAATGATTTATTGATGCTAGAATGCTAGCACCTCTAGCTGTGAGGATCAAATTAGCAGCCAACATTTCCACCAAATCACATTTCACGTTCACATGGACTCCTAACTCCAGCCAGGGCTGACCTTTTTATTGGCCAGAAACACTGAGGAGGAAGTGACATATTTACTACTGACTGATGACAACCTCAACACAAACACACAGTAAATAAAACTTCCTTACGTGATTTTTGTCTGACTTTACAAGTGACAAAAGTCACACACAACTCCATTCACTCACTAAAAAACAGGATTTTTCTATCACATGATTTCTGACAATGTTCATCTGAAATGATAAAGGATGTGAAAGAATTCACTTTTCAATAGACGACAGTTACATAATTTATCTCATACATCGCTGGGCCATTACAGTGCTATTCACAAAGTTCATCATAATTTGTGTGTGTCTGCTGTACAGGCTAGCAAAAAAAAGAAACAAA
Source organism: Oplegnathus fasciatus (assembly GCA_003416845.1). Taxonomy (NCBI): domain Eukaryota; kingdom Metazoa; phylum Chordata; class Actinopteri; order Centrarchiformes; family Oplegnathidae; genus Oplegnathus; species Oplegnathus fasciatus. The sequence goes on along the minus strand of NTHP01000547.1, from coordinate 93,098 downwards.
AAAGGGTGCAAAAAAAAAGGAGCAATCAAGAAAGGAGAAATCAAATTCCCTCTGCCCTCCATGTCTGTCTGTCTGTCTGTCCAGTCACCACCAAAGGTCAGTGTCTTCTTGGAAAGAAAAGAAATGAGGTTAGAGCTGAACATGACAATGTAGATATGTAATATGTAGATTTCCTCCCACACAGAAGGTGCAGAAAGTGTAGATTAAAAAAAAAAAAAAGTTCGAAACTAGCTGAAGCTGTGAGGTAAAAGTTGGTGGAGAGCAACAATCAAATAGGCAACTGTTTGCTAACACATTTCCTATATCGACTTTATAAGGTGATAATATGTCAGTGTTGTGTTTACAGTTTGCTGCGCTGCCCCCAAGTGGACAAAAAAATCAATGAATGCAGCTTTAAAGTTGAGATGAGTCGTTATTTCTACGTTGCTTTTAATTTATGTGTAGAATTTAACTTTGTAGTTTTTGGCCAAATAATTTAACTTTAGTTTGTATTAGTTTGTAATATGTCCCCCCTCTTTCTTTCTTTTAATCTTTCTTCATCTTTCTCTCTCCAGCAAGGGTTCATGGCATGAAACAAAGAGATCCCTCAGACAGGAAAGATATCTTTGATGTGTGTTCATATTGGATTACAGTGGAGGGATAACAACCTTTAACTGTCAGGAACAGAAATGGCCGTTTATTGCTTTGTTTTTTATTTTATTGTTTTTTGTCCTTTTCTTTTTTTCCTCCTTTGTCCTATTTTCTTTGAAAGCTATATTCTTTAAGATTATCGAACCCCATTTTGATACTATTTATGGCAGCATTTTTCATTTTTATTATTTATATTTTATAATGATTTAATTGTTTGTGGTGAGGACTGTTTTTTCCTTTACAGACTTCAAATTGTCTACACATGCGGAACAAAAAGAAACTCTGGAACTTGTATAATAAACACAGTTGCTGTAACTAGTAACAGTAGCCAGTAACTACAGGTGTAGCCAAATCAACCAGGACTGAAATCATATCTTTTCTGAGTGATTTTAAGCAGCTTGTGTTCTTTGGATTTATATCTCCCTTGATGCAATAAAAGAATTTTTTAAATGAGAACCAAATCTCTCTCGCTCACTCTGATGGTTGTGTCGACAAGCGATGATGTCAACAGCAAAGAGCTCATTGCCAGAAGCCCGGCAGCCCAATGTGACCTACATGCTTTATCTACGCAAGACGCCTTTTACTCACCTCTCACTCTCCATTTCCCTCTGTCTGTCTCTCTCTCTCTCTGTGTCTCTCCAGTAAGGGGTCGCGGCATGAAACTAAGAGATTACTCAAACAGGACAAAGTCATATTCAATTACAGCACAGGGATATTGGCTGTACAGTAAATTGAACAATTATGTGGCAGGGCTACAGTGGCAGATGTGCACGGGGCCACATTTTAGTGGAGTGTGCTGTCAGCAGTGCCGGGTCATTCCATTACAGCTGCAGACTGGGAGGGAGGCCGTCGCAGCATGCTTATTAAACCACATACACACACACGCGAGCACACAAACACACAACTCACAGTCAAGAGCTGGAAGACAGTGATAGAAAAAGACAATGCAGCACGGATATTTATCTAACCATCTCTACCAACCACATGTTCCATTTACATTATGTCCCTTAAATGAAAGTACATCATTAGTAACATTAGTGACTCAATAGAGTTTTCATGGAGAATACATTGATTACATAGAATACATTAGTTTAGCATCATATGTGCCTATATGTCAAAATCCCTTATTTCTCATTTTAAGGGTATATAAAGAAGAAAGTAGCAGTGACTTTAACTGAATTTATTAATTTACTTAATTGCTTAATTGAATCTATTTTTAAGATTTGCCACATTGTCTGTTTTTCACACCACTTTACCACATCACTTTTTTTTCATTATCAACAAGCCATAAGAAAGAGAGCTGTAAATGTTGAATAGCATTTGTTCAGTATGGTACACAGCAACACCACCAACACGAGATACTTCTTAAATCATGACAAAAACAGCAAGTCTTACAAAATGCATAATTTGTCACTATCATACCATAACTGTTACAAAGATGATTCATTTGACAGTTTTCTGATCTGTAATAGGTATGGTTAAGGTTTGGTTAGGTTTAGGCACAAAAATGTTTTTTGGTTAAATAGAAAACAACTAGGTGAGGAAATGATTGTCATCATTGTTAAAATAAATGACAAACCGTACGCTTTGTTGACCCATCCATTTACCCTGACCTCCTCCTTATGATGTTTTGTGGTGCCATAACACAATACATCCTTAACAAAAAATGAACAGCGCACTGTACACAGCTGTGATGTAGAACTAATTCTCTCATTTGTGGGCCCCCAATGGCTGCAGCTACTCATTCTTTATAGGCCTAAGGTTTAACCAAACTAAGTTGTTAGTCAAAAGAAACAAAAACAGACAAAAGACAATGCCGTGACATATGACAGAAATGGAACGTCAGCCTCAGTTGCATGGAGCCTGTCTTATTACACTACAGCAGCCACTCCGTGATTGCCAGTGCTTTCAAGGGAACATTTAAAACAAAAGAAGCAGTGAGCATTAAAAATTAAAACATTTGATATAACAAGGTGCTCGGCCATGAAAGATTTATAAACAAGGACAAGAATTTCAATTTTAGAAACAATACAGGTTGCCAGTGAGTGTTGCAAGAGTTCCAAACATTGCCAGAACATTCTGAATGTGCTGTGATTTTCTATTGTAATCTGTGAAAAAGGAATTAAAAGAATCTAAACCAGTAATATACCTGTAATAAGGCATTTATAAATATTTTAAACAGACTTCTGAGTTCGAAAACTTTTGACTGTAGATTCTAGAATGAAGAAAAGCTATTTCTGCGACAGAATTATAATGTAGGTCAGAGTTAAAAGTCACACAATTAAACACATCACAATCAATTAAAAAATCCTCACTTGTCGTTGACACGTTTTCACCCCTTTCATTTGTATTTTCACATTGTCTCATTGGTGTTCACCCCCTGTCAGGCTTCCTTCCCCATGTTCACACCTAATGTTTCACTGTGGCCCGCTGCCAGTGAATTTATTAGCACACACAGGGGAAACAAAGACGAGGCAGAGGGTGGGACCAAAGGAGATAAAAATAAAGTTAGAATAAAGAGAATTAACTTTCCACAACAGGCAATCGCACAAACACACCCACTTTAAAATTATTATAGTAATGTCTGATGAAACACTCATAACCAGTTTACAGAATCTGAGAAAACAATCTTACCTCAAGGTCGATTTAATAGCTGTTCTGGTGCTTTCAATCATACCACATGATCTTTATTGGTAGATGGTGTTCGCCCACTTGTCATGGAATTATAGTGTTCAAATTTCCAAATGAAACTTGGTGGTGATATTGTTTTCTCAGCAGCTGTTTCCAAAGCCAAGAATAAACTTTGAAGATGAAGATCACATCATATGATAAAGAGCTCCCAGACAGCTACTAACTAGTTTAACCAATCCAAATGCTGCTCTTTCAGAGCACGCGTTTGCCATTTGTAAGTCTGTTCTCAAGAAGACGAAGTTATATTTCAATCCCAATATATGATATTGTAAAGTTATCCAAGTGTAATTTATTAAATAAAATAAAATTGCAGTTCTCTGGCTGAACTAACTTGTTGCTGGAGAATATTTATACAAAAGTCAGTTAAATTTGGTCTTCATTCGTCTGATCACAGCATCCACCCAAGTCGACTGTTTCATTCTCTCCTCACACCTATGGGGGGTCTCTGTGTCATTTATTTTTCTCATTCCACGCATCTTAATATGCCGCCTTGTTTTCATCTCTGTTCATAGAAGCTCCATTTTCCAGACCTTTGTCATATTTATCAGTTCATCTCCATTTGTTATCTCCTATCCCTCTCCCTCTACGTCCCTCCCACCGTCCCTCCAAGCCAAAACACATTTCTGCACTTCATTTTCATCCGTCTCGCAGGTGTTCCCATCACCACTGAATTATGTCTCCCATCAAGGAAAACAACGCGAGTCAAAATACTTCACACAGGCTGAAAAGTCAGTCGGCTCTGCTTTTGCAAACAACGTCCTAGAGATGCCTGGAGGCACAAAGCAGGCCAATACACTGAGGAGTACATGATGGGACATTAGAGTCACAACTGATGTCCCTACACCCTTAAAACATCCCTACGCTATACTGAAGAGTGGGGAGTTTTTAAGTGTGTGAGAAGAAGAAGTGAGATGGCAGAAAAGCTTAACTTTCAATAAATTCTGGGTAGTCATCTCACGAAAAAGCCTTAAAAGCCCTTATTGTAACAGCTAATGACCTTCCATGAGGCGCCTCTACAATTACAGCTTTTTACAATATTTTATCCATCTCCTTTTTATATATTGATTCTCCAATCTCCAATAGCTAAAGCAGCATTTCCCCTCTGCCTCTTAGTAAAAGAGATTGCTTTGATTTTATGAGCTGGTACCGTCACCATTGTCCTTGAATGCTTGCAGCTCTGGGCAATGAATTCTCTTCTGTTTGTTACTTTATTCATTGTGTTTTATTTTTTTGTACTTATAAATTAAGACTTTCACTATCAGCCAACTCAAACCTAGGCAGTATAGGCCTCTTTCTACTTTCTGTAGTCTGTGTGGCCTTGATGATTAGCAGGGAGGCTCCAAACAATTATAGTTGATCGATGCAAGTGACTTTTTATTGTTACAACAACACAGTTGTAAAGTGGGCTGGGCTATACCAAGGTCCCAGCAATAACTATCCCATTCATCTCCTCCATAGTAGGGGTGAGCAATACCACAAAGTCTGGTTTTGATCTGATACCAAGTCATACCAGAAATGGCCAGAATGGCCAGTACACTTTTATTCATATTCACTTATTCATTTGGCGGACACTTTTGTCCAAAGTGACATACAAATGAGGTACAATCCAAGTTACAGTAGATCAAGGAGAATCCTTCGAGAATAAGTACCTCAGCACTCACTTCCACATTGGCAAGCATTAGTGACTTAAACTTATTGTAAGCAGCCAAAGGGAAAAGTGGAAGGACATGAGCTGTCTTTGACTGGTTAAAGACCAGACATGCGGCTGCATTTTGGACCATTTGCAGAGGTTTTACTGTGCATGAATGCCGCTAAGGGCAAGAGATGACCAGTGCCTGTAAAAGGAGTTGAGCAGCATATTCAGTCAGATAAGACCTGATCTTTCTAATGTTATACAGTGCAAAGCGACATGACCGAGTGACAGGTCCAACCTGCACAGTGAAAGTTAGTTGTTTGGTTGGAGAGAGCGAGGCAGAGCTGAGCTGGATACTAATGTTGTGCTGAACAGAAGGACTGGCTGGGATCACCAGGAGTTCAGTCTCAAAGAACTCAGAGATTGAGTTGAACGTGGTGCCATCATCCATTCTGAGATATCATTGGGGCAGGCTGAGATTCGCGCTGAGGCAGCCAGGTCATCTGGCGAGAGGGACAGACAGAGCTGGGTATCATCAGGCTTGTCTACTCTGATGACATAAAAATACGGGTTCATTCTCTTTTTTTGCATGTCATATTGACGCTAAGATGGATAGTCAAAACAAGGCTTAGTATTGGTAGTTCACCCCTATCCCACTGACAATGTTAGATGGCTAGCTGTTGGAGCATTTCCAACACTTGGATGGACATAAAATTATTAGCAAAAATAATGAGTCACTGGAACTTGTAGTTTACTTCTCTGCTGAAGTACAGTCTTTTTACTTGTGATTTTTATTTATGTATTCATTTTTCAGCACATAGAGCATTGCAATGAAAATTCCAAGCAACTTCTGCGGCGGTACATCTCACCATGTGGTAAAGTTAGAGGTTGAGCTTTGTAGCATTTGCTAGATAAATTTGGCTATTTGAATCATTTCACATTTCATTACAGGAAAGCTTTCAAATATGAATTTACAGTGGGAGAAGTGCCTCAGAAACCAGTGGCTCCACCTTTTGGCACATATGTATAAAAATGAAGAAGAATAGAAAGTAGCACTACTACAGTACAAACTTCACTTTGACTTGCATATAACTTAAATAATCAAATTGGGTTCCAGATTGGTGATTAGTGTTCTTTTTCCAACACACTGCAGTTCCATCAGTTTCCATGTTTCTTTGGGCATCTCATTTGTAAATATTTCTATTCTTCAATGCTTAGAGGTATTTGGCTTTCACTTGTGTCCCAATAGGAAAATAGATTAATAGTTATGTTCTTTCATGCAAACAGCTAACAAACCAGATAAACCACCATCTACTTCATATGGTGAGTTAAGTTGGCTGCAAATTCACATGCAAGTTTCTCAGCCTTGGGTTCGGGGCCCAAAGTGAGGTTGATGATGCAGGAACTGGAAGACATTGCTTTGAAATATGTCTGTTCCTACAGTCGTAACATAATAATACATAATATTCAAATTCACATGACAAATTCATGACTAAACTAGAAAGGCAAAAACACTATCATTATGCACCATGTAAAGGGAATTTGTTCTACAGCTTGCTGATTGCATACCATATGTTATGACAATATAATGAAATGTAATGATTCTGTAATGATTCTACATACAGTCCCAATCAAACTTAACTCTGCTGACTATGTAACGGTTTACACAGTAAAGGCTCTCTGAAGATCTAGAACTAGCAGGATTTTTTGTAATATAGCCATGTTGTTATTTAACCCTTATTTAGTATTGCTGTTTGTTAATCACTTACTAGTACGTAAGGGTACCAAATTGTTGCAAAACACAATTAGGCTTTTGGAAACTGTATAATGAAACTGAATTTGCTTCAGCTGTGATACAGATATAAATCCCACCTATGGTGTTTAAGCTGAGCAGCAATCATGGCAAGGACAAAGGGACTGTCTCCAAAACTAAGAGAAGAAATTATTTCATTACACCTAAAAGGCAATGCTAACAAGAAGATTTCCAAGACACTTTAGGTTCCAAGAGACACAGTTGGCAGCATCATACAAGTTTAAAACTCATGGTACAGCAAACCTTCCTGGGCGTGGAAGAAAGAACAAAATCTCTCCAAAGGGAATCAAACGTTTGAAAACAACAGCTGAGAAAAAACCCTGTATTACTGCCAAAGACTTGCAGGAGAACCTGATGAAGGCAGTACAGACTATAAGAAGAACATTAAACAAGCAGAGACTTCATGCCCGGAAACCTTGCTGCACTCCATTCTTCACCAAAAAGAACAGCAAAATTCAACTTGAATATGCAATAAAAAATTTGGATAGGCCAGCAGAGTTCTGGAAGTCTGTTTTATGGGGTGATGAGACTAAAACTGGAACAGTTTGCACCCATGGATCAACAGTATGTCTGGCGGAAGAAGGGCAAGACCTATGACAAGAAGGACACCATCTCAACAGTCAAGCATGGAGGTGGGTCCGTCATGTTGTGGGGGTGTTTTGCTGCTGCAGGAACTGGTAAACTTGACCATGTGACTGGCATCATGGATTCTTTGAAATACCAGGCCATTTTGATGAAGAATGCGACGCCCTCAGTGTGTAAATTGAACCTTGGTAATCATTGCACTTATCAGCAAGACAATGATCCCAAGCATACGTCCAAGTCAAGTGAAGCTTGGTTCAGAAACCATTCCTGGAATGTCCTTGAGCAGCCATCTCAGTCCCCGGATTTGAATCCCATTGAAAATCTTTGTTGGGATTCAAAGAAAGCAGTGGCAGCATGGAAACCAAAGATTATTAGTGAGCGGGCTTTTGCTGATGATGAAATTCCAAAAGACAGGTGTCAGAAGCTTGTGAGAAACTACAGGAAATGTATATTGGAGGTCATAAAGGTCAAAGGATGCTCCACAAAATATTGACTTTGGAGTTGAAACATTTGGCTTATTTTTGGCGAAAATTTTATGTATCTTTAGTACTATTAGTAAGCTCAGCATTACAATCTCAAAATCACTCAAATATTAAACTTTCTTTGACTGTTTACCAAGGCCTCAGTTGACATGTTTTCATTCAATTTTATTCATGTCAACATAGTAGGGCGGCTGTGGCTCAGGAGGTAGAGCGGGTTGTCCACTGATCACATGGTTGGCGGTTTGATCCCCACCTCCTCATGTCAAAGTGTCCTAAACCCCAAACTGCTCCCTGTGTGGTAACTCGCTGCCATCGGTGTGTGAGTGTCTGTGTCACTGGTGGAATAAGCAGCAGAAACCTTATAAAGCGCTTTGGATAAAGCGTCATATCAATGTAGCCATTTACATCACTAGAATGTCGCGCAGGTTAAGGGTGTTGAATAATTTTGATTCCAACTAACAAGAGACTCAGAACCTGATGATTCCAAAATTTAGCCAGTTAGGGATCAAAGTGTGCCAAAAAGCTTTGCGTCTCTTTGCAGGGAACTGCAAACTCCTGTTGACAATGACTTGTTGTTCAAGTTGTTGTTATAGTGTTGTTGAAATGAACTGACCCGACTAGTGCTTCCAGCTGAATGACAGACCTATTTTTAGGTGCTTCGTGACTGCAGAGCCGGCCTTACCTGATATATACACTTGATGGATATTACCCTCTGAGTCCTCAATAGAGGCCAAGGCTACTCAAGGACTACTTGAGAGGTGTAGAAATATTATGATGGCTGTGAGGGCATCAAATTGATGCATTTTTCCCAGAGAGTCAGTTTGATCCTGCATTAGACACGCAGCCACTGACGCAATCACAGAGAGTACTTGTATAATGCATCACCCCTCACACCTCTCACGGACAGCTCAATTGGTTGCTGCCATTCATTTAATCAACATGCACACACGCAGAAATAGGACTGTGTGCACACACATACACAGCTATGTGCATTTATGTGATGACAGCAGCAGTATAGAAGTAACAAGGTTGACTGAAAACAGGTTTCTTTGTCTTCTGTGTCCTCTGAATGTGTTGAAGTCCATCATCAGATCCTAGCAGAACTGTCATTCCTGCATTTCATAGCTGTTTTTGCCCTTCTGGTTTTGCCATGACTTTGTCATGTCAATTTGAACAGTTTTATGTCTTGGTATAAAGAATATGCAGACAGCTCCAGATACATTCTATGGAAACAAAGATATATTCAAACAAATGTATTATACTTAATCAATCACTGTCCCTACCCATGCCCCCGAACCCATGGTTGAAACAATAACATGAAAATGTACAATGATTCAGGACAGCAGTGGGTGCAATTCATCTGGTTTGTTAGCTGTATGAGTGAAGGCTGAGTCTGAATTCTGAGCAAGGACCAAGGGAAAGCAAAACTGAAGTTGGGGCTCTGTGCAGGCTGTGCTTTCAATCAAACTGAAAAAAAAAAAAAAAATCTTTAAGGACCTTAATGGACCTTTATTCCTTTATCAGGGCACTGTCGTGTTGAAACAGGAAAGAACCTTCCCTATACACTTTTATGTCGAAAATATCATTGCATGCTGTTGCATTAAGATTTTTCATAATTGGAACTAAGGGGTCTAGCCCAAACCATAAAAAACTGTCTCAGGCAAAGATATTTTTGGTCATATAGTGTATGTTTGTCTAACTGGGTTTCTGGGTATGGAACCTGAATAGTTTTCAAGTAACAACCAAATTCTGTCCATTGCACCAAGTATCGTAAACTGCTGCTATGGACTTGACAACAAGTGCTTTGTCAGACTTTGACCCATGTTCAGTCATTCTTTGGTCATGTATTTGCTGATTGTAGTTGCTAGGACAGCTCCTTCAAAGCCAATTAATGAGAAGAAAAAGAGTCTTCCTTACCTGCTTTTATACATTAGGACACACAGGTTTACGGAACATGGACTTAACCCACGTTGAACCCACTCATGAGATCACTGTCACAAGTTAATTACTGAGACTACAGTACAATGTAGTTCCATACACATTTGCTAAATCATAGAATTATACATAATTTTATAACCATCAAATAAAGTTTGAGTTTAACTTCTTGTTCTCTCTGTCACCCTTTGGGGCATCTGTTAAATGACTATTAAATGTGAATATCATTAAGGTAATTTTCTTCCCTAATAGAGATGGTTGGTCATTAAAGCCAGGTAGTGTCCGGCTTGTGTTCACTCCGATCAGGAGGAAGGACAGACGACAAGCATTGACGCATTCAAGAAGACCGGATACACCACAGACCTGACTATTACTTTGTTGGTTTGAATGGGGTATTAGTAATGTACAAAAAGGTTTTTATTTTGAAATGAAGGTACTAACAAGCTGTTGACTTTTGTCCTCAAGCAGTAACTACCAAAAGGCCACGAGAAACTCTTACAGTCAGCCCACATGAGCTTACAGTACTGTACCACAGGGGTTCATGTTATTGCACCTGCGCTCCTGGTCCCAGACACAACTCTGACTGTTAACATTTACTAATTATAGCTTCAAATTAAAGTGTATTGAGTGAGATTTGGAAAACCCTCCTCTGCCCCCATAAACATAGTGTAACAAACTAGATATATTAAAAATCCTAACACCTACTGTATATATTGAAAATGCATACAATGCTGAAAAAACTATATATCACAATATTCATTTAATGTATTTATTNATTTAATTTATCACTACAAAACTCATTACATTTACATTACATTTCAGGAACATAAAAATATTATCATTAGTAAATGTAATTCATGATGCATCAAATCAAGAATCTGAAGATTCATTAATTGTTTGTGTAATCAATGTCTCTCTCTCTCTCTCTCTCTCTCTATATATATATATATATATCGGATTAATTTGTACATTACTGATATTGCAATTTTTACAACATGAAATGTATAGTCTAATAAACTATTT
>NTHP01000547.1:57116-82277 GCA_003416845.1 Oplegnathus fasciatus | reverse complement strand
CGTAAGTTGTTGCCTGGGTTAAAACTTTTTAATAAAATAAGTATTTATGTGCTTAACAACAGACATAACTAATGAATGGGCTAATTAGTGTTTTTATTTTTTTATTTAAATAAAAACACAGCAATATTGCTTTTAACAGTCCATATATTCAGTTAGACTCATTGCCTGTCTTTGTTTCAGTTTGTGCAGGAATTTGCTCGTTTTAAAAATGAAATAAAGTCTCACTACTGCACCTATTGGCATTTGTTCAACGTGGAAAACATTTCAGTGTGAAAGGATCGATTGTTTGTTTTAATGGCATTCACGTGTGAGAAACTGGACTTGCATGTGTACGTTGATCCAAACATAGTAAGCAGGAAAATTGCCATCCTTCTCGCATTTGGGAATTTTGTCCTCAGCAACACTGCCGACAGACTGAAGCACCTGCCTCAGAGCACAGATGCTTGCATGTCACTCAGGTCTAGTTTTAGGGGACCCTCGTTAAGTGATCTCAGTACCCCTTTTGCTTTAGTGTGAAAGTCGCCCTCTGCATCAGTAGAGAAAGGGTCCCTGGCAAACTGCAACACCTCTGTGGGTAGTCTGACATCGTCAAATCTTGTGGCAAAGTTAGCCTTCAACTTGACTAAAAATTCTGTCATTGTGAGCTGTGCTGATGAGGAGGTGATAAAATCGCGCAGTGTTGGAAAATGTAACATTTTGCCAAGGTACAAATCCGCGGAGGAGAGACAGTTTCCTTTGAAATCCATGAAGTGTTTCCACAAGGTCGAGCACCGTTTTATCCCTCTCCTGCAGTTCCAGATTGAGTGCACTCAGGTGATAGAACACGTCACTCAGAAAGCACACCTCAGCCACAAACCCCTCATCCAGCATTTGATGCAGAAATTTCTCGGCCTTCTTGTGGTGACAATCGCGGAGAAAAGCAACAATTTCGCTTTACTGCGTTGCCCTTGCTGAGTCACCTAACGTCATTATGCAAAAGCAGATCGTTGTGCTCGGCTGAAATGTCTGAGAGTAGTTGGCAAAACAGGCGGTGTTGCAGGCTGAATGTAGATCTAATGAAATGCATTACAGCCATTGTGTTCTTTAGCTCACCACTGAGTTTGGTGCATGGCACAGCCTTTGGAAGGTCACTATCTCTTGGCTATTCTGACCTTCCAAAGGAATTAATCCCAGCACGTCCTCGCAAAAGCATTTGCTGTCAAAAAATCTCACGTAGAGCTCTGCACCACATCACTGCTGTCAGTAGACTCATCCACAGCCACTGATATTACCTCTGCATTTTTAAATTTATCCAGAAGAGTTTCAAATACCTCAGTTGCCAAGACTTCCACTCGCCGAATGGTTGATATGTCAGGCATGGGTAGTTTCTTAATGGATGACATCACATTATTTCTCACTTCATCCTCAGTCACTACCTCCTCCAGAACAGCTAACAAGCAGTCTTTAATCGTCTCCGAGTCAGCGAAGGGCTTCTTCATTTTTAGTTAGGACCCTGCTACACAGAGGGATGCTGCAGCAGCTTTGTCTTGATCTGAGCAAGACAGAACGATGTTGATTCGCGTGCGCTCGTAGGACGCCATCACTCTGAATTTTGTGTCGGCGAACATCCGAACATGCTGGAAAGTTTGTTTCAAAGTCGGAGTGCTTAGTCTGGAAATGTCTCTTCACATTATATTCTTTTACCACCGACAGGTTTTCGTTGCAGATCAAACACGTGGGCTTTGCTCCCGCATTCGGTGATAAACAGGTACTTCTCTGTCCACTCACTGTTGATCTGTCGGTTTTCAAGACCTACTTTTCGTTTTGTAAGTGTTGAGAGGGACATTTTGCAGTGGCATCTGATACTGCTAACAACATGAAATGAGTAGCTAGCTAGCCTAAACAGCTGTAGGTTTCTTGGTTGCAGCCGCAGCCAACTGCTTCAGACTGTTGCAGTACTATAGCCAAGTGCAAACTGATGTTAGCTCTGTATGGCTGTCAATAGCGTGAGTGGTGACATTGAGGAACGGGAGTGAATACAAAAAAACCCCTCTCTTATTGGAAGAAATTATTCATTTTATTTATTTATACTTTTTTCATATTTATAAATGATCAAAGGGCCGGATTCGGCCCACGGGCCACCTTTATCTGCTCACAGATGACACAAAATCTATACGCGTTTATCTCAGCATCAACACAAAAACATTAAAAAAAGGAATTATATTTATATTATATTATTATATTCATAATTATATTAAAGAATTATATTTCGGATTGGCTGTGACTGCAGCTATGTCTTTTTAGATTACAGCACTGCTAGGCAGACCATAACATGTCCAAAGTGCAGCTCCATGAATGTGAAGGAGGCTTTGAGGAGATTGTATTTCCTAATTTTCTGAGGTACTGTATAGATCCCTCCGGCGTGGTTGGTCTTTTTTGCTGCCCCTCTCCAGAGGTCAGAGGTCAGACTTAGCTACAGAACAGAGCCCCAGAGCTGATAAAGATTTAGTGGCACTTCAGCAGAATGAGCTGAGTCATCCACTTGTAGGACCAAAGTACTGTACTGAGTCTCGATGAAAAGCATAAAGCATCACAATGAAATTACTGGTAAGGCTGAATGTGTTGACAGTAAGAGGGTGAGAGGTAGTCTCTAAGAAAATGTCTCTTTCACCCAGGTTTCAAACTGTAGCGGTAACAATCACTAAGAAAATTCTAAACTGTGATGTGAAAAGGTCAAGACAAAACACGGAAACTTTTGAGAGATGTGACAACTCGGAACATTTTTTTTTTAATAGCTGCCAAATCTCAGATAAAACAGTGATTTACATTATCAGTGGAAGGGTGAATTATGACCCTCTCGTTAAAAATGTTCTTGCTGTCCTCTTCATCCACAATCCCTTTAGAAAAATGTGGCATACTGCAGCAAAACAAAGCTTTTGTTGCACCATCTCATTCTCTGTTGAAGGCATCTGCAGCAGTCTTTCTACTTTTTTGTCAGTGGGTGTTAAAAGTTGCACGAACAGTACAGCGGTTTGTTGTATTGGAGGGATGTTAAAGGCGCAGTCCTACGATTTGGGAAATTCTCTTGTTTACCCTCTCCCACACAGTCAGATGATCCTCTGGGACTTATTTACATGTCTTAGCTTGTTTCCTTTACACATGGAGAGGTAGAAATGTAAAAATGAAACATTGTGGTTTTAGACAAACAATCATTGATTGTAGTCCTGTTCTCATAGTGGCCATCCCAACTTAGCAAAGCCCTGCTAACTATCTGATGGATTGGTGACTAGCTTGCCAGCTTAAAGTAACAGTATACTTTCTGATGTAACATGTAAATCAGACTGATTTCAAGTCGTCGGGAGATGCATTATTTTACTTTTTAATGGAGCTATACCAGGAGTTTCCCACTTCTATCAACCTTTGTGCTAAGCTAGGCTAAACAGGGTCTTGACCTGTGTCTTTACTGGACACACAGAGATCTTATTGTCACCATAATGGCTGTCCTTCCAAGCATGCCACCTTCCACAAAGCTGAAACATGGTACAATCATTTCATCATCAAGCTTTGGTCAAACTCTTCTGCTGGTACACAGACCTTTATAAGGTAAGACGATGTTACTCTATGTTTTGCTTATTGGCACAAATCCCACGATAAGACCAAAACCAACAACGTATTAGTCCGTCTTATTTCCCTACTCATCTGTGGCACTCAGCTCCAAGCCCATTGGTTCCTACTAAAGACAAAACTCTTTAAAACAGCTCACCAATAGTTTCATTTTTACAAAAAGCTCAGTCATTTCCTAAAACGGATGGGCATTACAGTTTTCAGTACAGCACTTAAACAAAAGTAAATCGAAGTAATTGTGAATTAATCAGCAGTTTTTTCAGCGGCAGATTAATCCACATTTAGTGCTCTAGTGAGTATTTCAAGGAGCAGGATGGTGTTTGTGGGATTGAGTCACACTACAGAGTGTGTGTTCATGGTAATGAAGCAACATGTCACGCAGTGCAACAGTGTGGCTCATCGATTTCTTTTTAATAGTTTTTGGACAACAATGGAGCTCTATGGCACAGAGGAATAAGATATATATACAATATCAGACTTCGGATGCACATACAATACTCGTTAGTATTGTCATTATTGGTATAACCTGTTAAACCTGCCTTATCTTTTATCAATTAATAGTTTGATTAAAGGCACAAATCAAGACCTGTAAATGTGAATGAAATGGTAGTCTAAAGTTTGTTGATTTAATATGATGTTTGTAAACAGAATTAATTTAAACTGACGATTTAAATCATGACTGGTTGAGAAAAAAATGTAGAGACCTTTGGATATTCAAATATGTATAATATATATACATATATTATTATTGAACAAACTATATTTATATTACGTTTGGTGTTCTTTTCCGATTTGTGAATTTAATGCTCTGGTACTGTACCTCGGCATTTTAATTTTCAGATGTGAAAAAAAAGACGCCACTTACTGTCAGGCTAATAAAATTGCTTTCCCTCTTGAGTAAAATGACTGTACAACATATCATCAATTTCTATCTTCATTCACCCACTTCAAGGCTGCAGCACAAAGGCCTGAGAGCTCTCTGAAGGTGGCTGGTGTTGAATGGTAAAACGTCTCGACAAAGAGCACGCAAATTAGGTTCGCCTCTCCCGACGATAGCAAGCCTTGACATTGTACAGGTCTGAAAATTAATTTCCAGTCAAGCGTGTGTGTGTGTGTGTATCAATGGTATAAGATGGGGGCAGAGAGTTGTTAATACCAACATGTGGGTCATATTGTGAAAGGAAAAATGACAAAAAGTCTTTCGAAAAAGGCACACTGGTATTTCAATTGTCCAGCAGCCAGAGAGGAAGAGACAATCTTTGACTAATCAATTTGACCTCTGAGTGTCACAGTCAGCCCGCTGGAAAAGACGGCCTCTTCAAACTATACAGCAAAGCACTTGTGATTATGTTGAATGGGGAACATACAGTATATCATGGTAGGGGTTGCGTAATATATTGTATGGTTTATATTGCATATGTTTTTATCTATGTGGGCAGTTACACTTTAATTACTTCCAGTTAATATAATTAAAAGTTATATTCACATAATAATAGTTCTGATTCATCTGATTACAATGTCACTTGATTGCACCATAACTTCATATCAATAATTAGTAATTAGTCTAGTGACAGTATAGTGAACCACTAAATCTTCATTAGTATTATCATTTCTATAAGAGAAAACTGTATATACTAGAATATGAATTAGCTATTTGTATAATTAGTTTTTGATACTGACTGTTAAGAGGTCTGGAGCATTTAGCATTCAATGCTCACAAAGACCTATAGAAGGTCAGTCGTTTGCGTACAAACAAGTCACTCTTTGCTATTTGCTCTACAGTCTAGAACACCACACAGTGTGTTGTCAGTTGTCAAAAATTCAATACCGGACACTATTTAGGTCATTTGCGGTGCATGATTGTACTCCGAGCTTGGTTAGTTCATTTCTTTTCGCGTAGCTTTGAGGGATAATAGACGTGCAAAGTGGAAGGTGCCACTGGTTATAGTGTTTTTCCACACTGTACATCTACTCTTCAAAATGTTTGGTAAAGGAATAGCTCATCAAGTACGCTTGTGATTTTTGTGATGTTGATGAGCCAGGTTACCTGTGTCCCCCCTACTTCCAGTCTA
Source organism: Oplegnathus fasciatus (assembly GCA_003416845.1). Lineage (NCBI taxonomy): Eukaryota > Metazoa > Chordata > Actinopteri > Centrarchiformes > Oplegnathidae > Oplegnathus > Oplegnathus fasciatus. The sequence goes on along the minus strand of NTHP01000547.1, from coordinate 76,602 downwards.
TGCTATGCTAGACTAACCATGTCCTGACTCCAGCTCTGATTGATCATCTACTCATCTCACTCTCTGAAAGAAAGCAAATACGTTAACTAATTTCCCAAAATGTTGAACTATTCCTATGAGGATGTTCCAAACGGTCCTCAACAAAGAGCCTCCCGGATAATTTAACAATACTGTAGGTTTATGTAATGGTCATTAGTTTTAATTCTTTAAACTTCAAATATTTTGTGCTCTAAATACCATGATACCAATGAGCCTCAGCTGCCATTGCCATGGAGAAGAGGTCAGTCAGAGTTGGAGCAAATTCAGAATGCTTCATTGCTGAATACGTAACAAAGCACCCTGCCAAATCTGACTAATTCATCCAAAATGGACCCACAATTCAAAACTGAGTTGATTTAAATTGCTGAATGCTTTATCACTTTTAAGCTCCATGACTGAATGTTTCTCCCTGAAATGCTCTCCAAATGTTTCTCAACCTAACCATGACCTAATGGGACAGTCCCTGATATTTTTTCTTTGATTTGTCATATAACAATTTCCTGAAAAACTAAAAGTGTTGGAGACTCTCGGTTTACGAGGCGTACATAAGACTGATAGTGAAGCACTGATAGTGAAGCACAGGCACAGGGCAACTGTGCGAATCTTTCTCTTTTTCCGTCTCTTTGTCTCTGTCTCTCATTCTGGAGGTATCGGGCCGTCCCCAGATAACTCTTGATTTGTCAGCGTTGTTCCGGATTTTAATCTGCCATTCTGATCAGGCAGAGGGCAGAACAGCCATGGCCCCACTGAGGTCTTCATTGGACTTCGTCAGACCTCTGGAGGACGCGATTAGAACAAGCTAATTAGGACAGACGGAAGTTTAGGAAACTTTGGAGAAGTCATCAGAGGGGAGAGAACGAGAGGGAGTGTGTGTGTGTGTGTGTGTGTCAGAGAAGATGATATCACTCAAAATCAGTAATGGAAGAGAGTGTAGCAATGTAAAGGACTTTATATGTACCAATTATGAATGAAAACGGATAAAACGCTGGTTTCTAGAGTAATTTAACAGAAAGAGCAAAGTCAATTCAAAGAAAATACCAAAGCCTCCACTAAGGTAACAGTCCTACTGTCAACAACACTTACCGTTCACCTTCATTCACCTCTTAATAACTGCTTTTCATCTTTAAGTTTAGGGTGAACTGTGAATTCTGTTGTAAAACTTTCATGTTTTTGTCCTGTCACCACAATGACAATGATGGGTACAGTCTTGTGCTAACCTTACGTAATACCGGCCAATAAGACCCAAAACAGAATTTTCCTGTAACTTCAATTCTCTGTGGCTCTTACAATGACATAAAAATAAAATATCCACCAGTGTGTCAGCCTACCGTCTCTCTATTGTTTTCCTCTGTTGCCTGGATCCTGCCCACCATTACATCAGCATCTTATGTAAGAGCTGCGATCAAACATGTGCGGGAGGACAGCAGGAGAGCATCGGTAGATCTTAGCATCAGCAGCAGCAAAACTAAGTTAAACTGTCACCAGCTCTGTTTTTACCCATGAGCTCCTGTGCTCTCGCAGGCATGACGGGCAACCAATTAGGGTTAGACGAGCCAGCAGAAATATTGAAATAAATAAACTAAAAGATAATTTGTGGCCCGGGGCTTGCGTTGCTTCCATGCTGAAAGATTAATGCTGCCCCTCTGAAAAACTAAAGGCTCTAAAGGGACAGCGGAAGTGGCTTTTTTCTCTTCTGAAGCACTGGTAAAATAAAAAAAAGGGCCTGGAGACAGCTCCAGGCCAGAGGAGCTCAGAGGAGAGATGAGGAGGAGAGGGGCTGAGAGAGGGAGAAAAAGAGACAGAGAGAGAGAGAGAGCGAGAGAAAGGCAAACATATTGCATTGACAGTGGCACATTACTGCTTTCAGTCTAAAACACACACACCCACACACAGCATGCTCTAAATCACACAACTTTTTCTCACTGTGCTTGTGAAGCCTTCCAAGCCTTCCTCTCTGAAATCTCTAACATCTCACCTTAAGCCTAAACCAGGAGGCTTTAAACCTTTAAACCTAGTGTATATTCTAGAATAAAAGAGAGTGTTCAATAATTGTTGAGTCTTTAGTAATAGCTGGGGGCGAAATAAAGGCCAGTCACTCATTTCTTCCAATTACTTCTGCTTTTCTACTTTTCTGTTACGGTAAGGTACTGTCAATGAAACTACACTTCCTGCACATGTTTCACATTAAAAGCTTCCAAGGAAGGGAAAGATTATGCAATTTGAGCTGTAGGGAGGTTTTTAATGTGATGCAGGAATTGTTGAGGGTCACTGGCGGTAGCTTCGCTAGCAAAAAATTGCAAAGTAGCAAAGTCACAACTGCACTTAATTAGTAGGAACAGTATTTGTGTTAAAAAGAGAAACTCGGAGTAGTAAAATGGTGAGTATGACATGTTGGAGTATTGACGTAATTTGTGCTGTGGAAATGTGCTTTATCCTACATTTATCAAGACAACAGGTACATGGATGAAGTGTTGGAAGTGCTGAGTTTCTCTGATTTCTCTAATATAGGCCTGTTTAAAATGTGCTGACACGTTATACATATATATACATACATATACACTATATATATATATATATATATGTATATATATACATACATATACAGTATATATATATATACTATGTGTGTGTATATATATGTATATATATATATAAATATATATATATATAAATATTCATATATAGTTCTGTGACTGGTAAAACATAGTCATCTAGTGTCATTTATTGGATTTCCTGCCCTTGTAAACTGCAACATGTGGAGAAAAACAACGAGGAAATGTTCTGTAGCCAGGCATTTTCAAGAAGCCAGTTGCCCCATCTCCACTATGTCTTTTGTTGCTAACAGATTCATCAACCTAGAGGAGTGGGAGTCATGAACATACACCTGTTATAAAATAAATGTATTTTGTAAAATGTTTCATCCTTCTGGTCTCAATGACAAAAACGTACTTTTTGCCTTTTATTACAATTTTCTCATGAACTAATACTAATGAATATAACCCACATGACTGTGCCAACTATGACATTGTTCTGGTCCCTGTACTCCCATTGGGTGATGGTTTGTGGTGACTCATTTCTTTTGATTATAATTTATATTTTATAAAATTATAAATTATAAAATTATAATTATAATAATTATATAATTATAATTTTTTGATTTTTGCACGTTTTTGACATTTTCAACATGTCTAAACTCAAAGAGTTTTCCTCTATGGGAAATTGGTTCCTTGACTCTTTTCTTGTTCTGAGGTTTTGAACCTACAGTACACATCTGAGACATACTAACATTGTTGGTATTTGGGCCCTAAATGGTCTTTTTTGACAAGAAAAAAAGAGCAAAACCTGCCATATCTTGCACAAATCTGTAATGTAAAGATGTAAATGTAAATGAAATGGTAGTTTGAAGTTTGCTGATTTAATATAATGTTTGTAAACAAAATTAATTTAAACTGATGATTTAAATCATGATTGGTTGAGAAAAAATAAGTCAAATGTGTGTAATATATACTGTATCTTATATATTATACATCTTGAAATACTTTCTCAAAGAAGGAAAGTCTCACAAATACTGTATTTTAGACACTGACATATGCTTCAAGTGTTAGTCACATGTTAGTAGTGAACTGAGTATGTTGGTTTCTTGACTCTTTTCTTGTTCTGAGGTTTTGAACCTACAGCACATGTCTGAGACATCCCAGTTTTTGGACATAAGAGGAAGGGTCCAGAAATCCTCAGCTACCTCAAGACATTTGTAAAATAGGTGTTGCTCTGCTGCATGAATCAGCTACCTAATGTCCCAATGTGTAAGTGACCTGTGGTGCATTCAGTAGCTCACGACATTATGGAGAGTTCGGAGCCTCCCACAATCTTCCCATTTAAAATGCTTTTTCCTTTACCCATATAATCTGACCCTGAACGCAGCCCTTTCAGCTGCTAGTTGTTTCAGTATTTCTGACAGCATTCTTGGAAAATACGAAAATGGAAGAATATGTATCTTTTCAAGTCATTTTTCAGCTTTTTTGCAGTACTGAAACGTTTCAGGCTTTCCAAATTTCCACTACGTGTGGAAACCCTGCTTAAACGATTGAAGGCTCACCACAATTTCCTCACTGGAAAGACTCTCACAGACACAGACACACACCTGAGTAGGCCCAATAGGTCTCCTCGGTGGCGGCTCTCCGGTGTCGTGTTCCGCCGGCCGTGGCTCTGCGAAGGTCTTGCATAGGGGCTTGGGACTCGGCTTGGCTCCCTGTCAGTGCTGCAGGGGAGGAGAACACGGGGACAGGAGGGTTAGCATAAACAGCAGCAGAGCTTCAGCAGCACTCTGCTGCCCTGCTTGGATACCTGCTGGGCAGGATGACAGCCAACTGTGTCCTTAGCTGCCTTACCACGCAAGCTGCCTCATAATAACATTCACAGTAGGAACAAAGGTCAGCAACAAAGAATAACTATGCTGTGGAACTTAACTATCTAGAAAACAGACCAACATATCTCACATACATTTAAGGACAACCTCAGTCCTCAGCCTCAGTTCTTGCAAAACAGCATCACAAGTGAGACCAAAAGGATTTTGCAGCATCAGAAAAATACATACAAATAATAGAGAGTACAGACAAAAAACATCAGGAGGAAATGCCAGCTTAGGCCGCTCTGGCTTTTCTTATATAGGGTATAAGTGTTATTGTGATTCTAAAGAACAGGCTAGGAGGGTTTTGATACAGTATATCTTGCGCAACAATAATGAAAGATGGCATGCACAGTGTCTAATTTAGACAGTTTTCTGAGTAGCTAAATTTAGATATGTCCTCTGCAGTTAAAAGATGATACATAATATGGGGTTTTCATAATGTCTTCACATTATGTGTTAATGTGAGAATTCACTTGGAGAGTGTGGTGATTAAATTAGTTTTTTCTTGTGGACTGAGGCCCTTTGGTCTAAAAAATGATGCTGAAAACTATAAAGCCTGATGTTTGAGATAAACCTGGATTACCAACAGGCCCCAAGACCCCAGACCTTTAGAGCATCCAGTCGTTCGCTGTGTCAGTCAGTTTTTGTAATTTGATTCATTGCAAATTTGTACGGGACTTGACACCACTAAAGTACTATATCAACAAAGGTGGGTCCAGCATTTTAGCTATTTTTGGGTCTTGTCTCAAGACCTTTATTATTTAGAAAACCTGGGGCCAGTGTGTTTTATTCCAGCTCAGGTGTGCCAGTTCTTTTCTGAGTCTTTGGGCCTACAATGAAACTACCGTGTACAGTCTGCTGTGTGATCTGGGAATTTGAAGGCCAAAGGGAACATACACAATTCACAAAGGGTGGGGGTGGAAATAGGTTGTCAGTAGGGGCCCAACAGAAAATCTGTCCCCTGGGGACCCAACAAGTTCATCTGGTCATGATGTTCTAAGGATGTTCTCAGGCAAAAGTTCAAAATGAGTTTGTACAGTGTTTTTTTTTTTTTCAAAAACCTTGTAATGCTGTGGTTTACTACTGTAATATTCACTCTGTCCATTCTGACCATTCTATTCATACACTCACATTTCTGTCTTTGTGTTTTGATGCATCTCTCCCTGTCCTGGGGAGATATGATCAGTAGAGAGGTAACATTGATTTGGGTAACAAGTTTGATGCAATAAAAGCTGGAACTGGATGTTATCTTTTACATAAAATATTCCAAAATAAAAAGCTGCTCATGGCAAACAACCCACCTTCATTACGTTTACAGGGTTGCAAAAAAAATATTTCCATTCGTATCAAACATAGCAATCTTAGCTGGTGCATAGACCAGTCAGATACTAGTAAATGGCTTAAGGTTCAAATCCCTTCTCACAGTCAGACATATTACAGCAAAGCAGCATCTCTTAGAATTTAATTTCTCAGGCATTTCATTTGGGAGTAGAATGTTCAAATGGAAAAATCAAGAATCCCTCTGCCAGTTTCATGTGTGAAACTTTAAATCACCTCCTCTCGGGCTGAGAGACCTTCTTGATCTCTGCTAAAGAAAAGGCAGAGTTGCAATGCTTGGCTTCTTTAAAGTGGAGGACAGGATTTCTGACAGCTTTTCTCCTAATGGCTCCACTGTGCTCTATGATTTGGCCTTTTAAAGATCTTTCACAGGACAAAAATCATGCTAAAATGAAATGACTGGTTTCTTTTAGACCTGCTGAAGGCCACCTTTAACTTTCCATTTAAAGCATGTCTTACAAGTCTCAGCCAGAATACAGTGCAAGTTTTTTTTTTTTTTTTTTACATTTTACCTCGAGTGAGGAGGTGTTGGGCATTATTTGGCAAGGATAATCAAGCATGTTCACACTATTTATTTCAAGTTATACTCAAGTAAATTTTCTTATGTATTCTAAGCCTTTTGCTGCTGATAACACATTTGGTGTGTTTTTTTTAGGGAGGAGCCTGGGAATCAAAGTAAAGCACAATATTTGCCTCCAAAGTGTAGTGGAGTCAAAGTATAAAGTAACATAAAGTGGGAATACTCAAGTACAGTACAAGTACATCAGAAAACTTGAGTACAGTACTTGAGTAAATGTACTTAGTTACTTTACACCACTGATGCAGAAAGGAAAACTCGGGTTCATTACAACTTGGTTCTTATCCCCAAGTAATTGCTGAGATCTTGTAACACAGTAACATTGCTGCAAAGAAGTCCAATGGATCAAGAAACACAAGCAGTCAGTTGAACAGACAGGTTGTAAACATGCCAACAGTTTAGCCAGTACTGCAGTTAAACTGTAAGTAAGTGCACCAGAAATGTCACTAATAATCCCTCATTGCACAGCAAAATTTCAGTAAGTACAGTAGGGCAAAGTTGAAGCAGGAAGTCGGTCTATGATGGATGTTTATAACAGACAGTTTGGGTAATAATTTTACCATTCATCTTTGTTTTCTCTTCCAAATAAGTTTGGCTAACCTGGAGGTTTGTTTACAACCTGTCTGATTGTTTAACTTCTTTTTAGCAATAGGAATTATGGAAAGAAAATGGACATGACGATGCTATTCACTCTGTGGGCAGCTGCCAAGTGTGTCATTCCAACCAACCATTAAAAAACACATGTTTTGTTGGACTGCAGTAACTTCAGCAACTCTAAAGAATTAAACAACCAGTGGGTTTGTCTACACTCAGTGTAAATGTTCAAGATTAGATTCAAGGGTGCCACTTGGGCTGGGGTGTGTTTATAAATATGTTTAACTTCCGCTTTTTCATTTCAGAGGTGTTCTCGTGCTGGAATATGGGCTGTTGGGTTTCAGTGGGGAATCTCACCTTAGCCCACTATAAATACACTATGGCAGCAGCTGGAGGAGGAACTGCCATTTCTGCCTGAACTGCCTTTGACTATATGAACACGGGGAGGTGTGTGCTTGTGTGTGTGTGATATCAGTGGGCCCGTATATTTAACAGTAATCTTTTTGATCATTTTCAGTCTGCTTTCAGGGCCTGCCACTCCACTGAAACTGCACTCACTAAAGTGGTGAATGATCTTCTGCTCACTATGTATTCAGATTCCACCTTGGTGCTTCTATCACTGGAGTGCGGCTTTTGACACCATTGATCCTTGTCTACTCCTAGACCAACTGGAAAATCAATCTGGCATCTCTGGCCTGGCTCTCATGTAGTTAAAGTCTTACCTATCTGAAAGAGCACAGTGCGTTTCCTATAATAATACTACATCAACATTTTCTGATGTGAAATATGGAGCACCTCAGGGCTCTGTTCTTGGTCCTCTCATTTTTTTCTCTTTATATTTCAACTCTTGGCCAAATTATATACAGTCATGGAATTAATTTCCAAAGCTACGCTGATGATTCTGTATGTGCCTGTAAAGGCAGATGATCATTCCCAAAGTATTAATTTACAGGCCTGCTTGTCTTCTGTGCAAAACTGAATGTCACATAATTTTCCGCCTATTTGTCACATACGAGACATCGCTAAAATTAGGTCTTTTCTGTCCATGGCTGATGCAGAGACCTTAATGCAGGTCTTTCTTTCTTCCAGACTGGAACTCTTCAAATGGCTTAGAATGCTGCAGCTCGAATCTTAACTAAAGCTAGAAAATCTGACCATATTACTCCAATTTTCTTTTCTCTTGATTGGCTCCTTCCATGTCACATCAGACTTTAAGGTGCTTCTAATCACTTACAAAACTGCAAATGGACTTGCCTCTTCATACCTGTCTAATCTCCTTATATCTTATATTCCATCCTGTGCACTCTGCTCTCAGAATACAGGGCTCCTGTCTGTCCCACATAGTTAAAAAGAAGTCAGCTGGCTGCAGGACCTTTTCCTACTGTGTCCCCTTCCTCTGGAATAACCTCCCCGCTGACATGAGACAGTCTGACTCTGTTGAGGTCTATAAATCCAAGCACCTGTAACCATTGTCCTTCCAGCAGATCGGTCTACGAAACCGAGTACTTTTAGTCCATGTTTGTCCTGCCGACAAGAATACTGAAAACCACTGCATCTCTCTAACTCTCTGTTTGTGTCCCACATGCACACAAGCGTCCAAGCTGTCTGCTTCTGTTTTCTCCTCCTTGTCCTCTCTTTTCTCTCAGTCGTCTCTGTGCTGGACCATCAGCCGTTCTGGGACCTCTCTCGCTCCCCTTGCTGTCGGTGCCTCATTCCAGATGTTATGGATCTGGATCTTCCTCCTCCTGGATCTTCCTCCTCTCTTTCTCTCTCTCTTTCCACAAAGGGTGTCGTATGCTGTACAGATTGTAAATCCCCTTGAGGCAAGTTTGTGATTTGTGATATTGGGCTTTATAAATAAAATTGACTTGACTTGACTTGACAGACTGAGCTGTCTCCATATGAACACCAGGCAAACCTGAAAACATCAATCATGTCGTAATGGAAACTCAGAGTCTCCAGCTTTTTCCAAGACATTATGGAGGAGATTTAAGGGCTGGGGATGAACAAAGGGTGAGTCTTTGTTTCAATGACAGACTCCGCCGCCCCCCCTACCTCTCTCCTGTCCCTCCTCCCCCCTCTTCTTGTTTTAATTCTTTGGGATGTAAGCGTGGCTCATGTCTGTGAATGCCAATGGGAGGCAGCTCTATGGCTTTTCTATGAATTACATTATTGATTCCCAATACTGCTCAGAACAGAAAATGTAATTATGCACAGACCCCGCCCTAACCCCCTTCATCCTCGCCAAACACATCTTCGTCTTTCCCTTCCCTCTTTCTCTTTCTTGTCTTTCACTTGGTGGCTTTTCATCAATTTGTCTTTCGCTCCTGCCTTCAGTAACCTGCCTCTGCCCCACCATCACCTGACCTCTCTAAATCCTCTGAGTGGGTTGTCCTTCAATAATGTCATGACAGCAACGGCTTTCACGAATTGCTCTGCAGCAGCATCAGCTGTACCACACTGCAAAAAAAACCCTCCCTATCTGAACAAGTCATTTGGTGTGTTGTACAGTCCTAAAAATGTGATTTTTATCTTATATCACCTTTTTAGAAGTGAAACAATCAATCACATTAAGTCTGGAAAACACCGTGAGAATCAATTTCTGGTCACATATGAACTAAACCAATCAGACATTTGCATGCTAACCTGAATTGTTGCCCCTCTTACTTCTTAATTAAAACTACACATTGTCGATATAGAAGATAGAGTAGACTAGAACTCTAATACTGCACAACCTGTTTCTCATCTTAAATTTATTCATAACCTGATTTTGGTTGATAATTTTGAATGTTTTTGATGTTTCGAGAACAATCAGCAAGTTTCCTAGACTGAAAATGTTCAGAAAAGGCCAGTGACAGTGTCATAGTCCAGTAAGAAACTGTCAATGTCCCAGCCTGTTTCCGAGCTAAGTTCTTTTTCACTAACTTTAGTTGCATAGATAAATGCGCTGGTAATACTGACACAAGGCTAGCCAGTAAAATTTGAGCAACTCATCATACCAGGAAATAATAAAAAATACATATATTTCTTTGGTTTGCATTCAACAACAATGGCCCCTATAAACCTATTTTTCTATGGGGAAATCCATTGTGTTAAGGGAGCTAGTGGAAGAGAAGTTAGGTTGAAAAAGCAGCTTAACATCGGCTCTTTATGCAGATTATTTATCCAGTACTGGGCAACCTACTTGAAAGATAAAGTATTCATTAATTAGTCATTGAAAAAAGCAATTACATCACTTTACTAACTACTCAACAGCAGAAGTACTTAGTTGATTTAAGTCAGCTTTTCTCATTACATTACTTTCATTATTCAGCCCAGTTCCATCAAAGCTGCCTTTCAGCAACTACAAATCCTCCACACACAAGTCACATCTTCTATGTTTAACAAATATAGAAATAAAAGAATGAGGCATTGTGGTTTAACAAGCAGTCAACCTACAGTTTGTTGGTATCTACTGACCATTAACAACTAGCTTAGCCCTGGTGACTGCAGGCCGCTCTCCAGACATCCCATCCTCACAGTGAAGCTGCGGGTATCACACCATTTCAACTCAGGTAAATTCTGAATGTACGATTACAGTGGCTAGGTAGCCAAGAAGACACAACATGTAAAGAAGACAACTTTGGAGTTGCCAGAAGTGAATTCCTCCACTTTTGGCAGAGGCTAGAGAATTATTAAAAGCTTGATTCACCTGAATTATAAAATTCATATTACATATGCAATATGAGAAGTCAGTCCAGTCCAACTCCAGATTTGTCTTGGTAGAAATCTACCAATACAGGCCATTTAACAGGCTTTATTTATCCATAGATGATGCCCCAGTAAGGCGAGTGGACAGACTCAAACTGAATCTATTTCAGGGAGGGGGGTTCTTCTATGATCTTCTACCAGAAGAATAACAATGTTTAAGTCAGCGACAGCGAAAAGAGACGGCAGACAGATTGAAAACAGAGGTGAAGGACAGTGAAGGAGATGAGGAAGGAGAGGAATGACAGATGAGAATAGGAGAAGGAGGAGGAGGAGGATAAGATGGGGATAAAAGCAGAGAGGTGGGCTTAAAGAGAGCCAGAGAGAGGGTGAAGGAGAAGCCAGAAGAGGGGGAATATGGAGTGAGGAGAGCACATAAATAAGAGAGGAATTAAGCACCAATGAGAAAATTACACTCCTCTCCTAGCAACAGTTACTGGGTCACTGATGGACAGCCCGCTGCATGGCAACCAGTCAGCGGCAGAGGATAAGAGGAGGAGAGATGAACAGAGGCCTACTGTTGGGCAGAGGGGGAAGAATATTGGAAAAAGAAAGAAGTGAAGGAAGCTGTGATGGTGTCAATGAGAAGCTTTTCACCACAGAACAATGCAATGTTCTACACTCTACTGTATGTACTGTATGTCTAAATATTAGCATTATAGGCGTTTAGCTGATGCTCTTCCCCACAAAGAATGAGGAAGCTCTGGTAATAGAAAGAGAACAAGCACTGAGGAGTGTTGGAAGTTTGGTTTTTCAGGATTTTTACATTGCTGTGTCAGTCTCAGTAACCTTTGAGCTCAAAAAGGGGGAGACATAGCTGCTGTATATGGCAGGAAGGTTTGAATGTTACAACTACAAGGTCTGTCTTGTCAAGAATAACATTTGCTCATGATAAGGACAAGTTTACATCATTATTTCAAAGATAGTCGTCACTTTAAGAGGAGACGTGGATCGAAAAGACGACACAGATAAAGACAATGACAGAACAACCTGTCCTAAGGAACAATGAGAGATCTTGAATATCACTTTGTGTAACCAAAGCAGAAAGTTACCTATGACAGAGCTTCAGAGTAGACAAAAATCCTACTTAGTGTCCATATACTAATAACAGTACCATCTATAATGCTTCATATTTTTTGTCCATAAGGAAACAAGACTTTTCTGCTCTCAATTTTAGAAAGAGGGTTTATTAAAATAATATATTTATGTAAGTGATAATACCAGGTGTACTGATAGAAGAAAATGATGAACATGGTGGGGGTAGAGAAAAAACACCTGGGAGTGCATTATTGACCGTACATTTTTAAGATAATTTGTAGTCAACATGGATGACTTACAGTTCCCAGAAAAAAAGGGAAAGCTACATTTCCATGACAACTGGGATACTCCATCTGCTGAGGAAGATTGTGTGATACAATTGAAAGCTCCAGAACAGCTACTGAGTCGATCTTGTGATGAGATTGTAGTTGTCAGTGTAACCCATGGTTAGGTCAGTTTGTGGTAATGCAGCATCTTTACTGTGGTTACCAGCAGTTCAGTGAGCACTGATTTAGAATGATAACTAAACTAAACTAAATTCAGTTTCAACAGATTTTCTAGTACAACAATAATTATTATAAATATATATATATGCAAATTATTAATCATTATAAAAATGTTTTCTTATTTATAAAAAAAATGCTTTGTTGTGGCCCTTTTTCCATTACTGTATCAGAAATGTCAAACACACACACACACACACACACACACACACACACACACACACACGCTACAGCTTTCTTTCTATCCATCCCTCTCCACTGCCTCTGCCCCTCTACCCCCTCCGACTAAACCCCCCTCTCTGTCAGAGCTCATCTGCGTCACCACACAGCACAGACAGAGACGAGATGTAGAACATTATATGGAAATATATGTACCATCCTCATGATAATATGTCATACAGACATTGCAGCAATTTGTTGCAGTCACTGACACACTCATGTATGCATAGAGCTGAGTATCTACTAAATGTTTTCAATACCACGGCCAATGCAATATACAATATTCAGTGCCAATATCAAATTATACGTCTTTTGATACATTGCTTTGCTGTTAACCACTGATGTTTTGAAACTCAACACAACCTCAAAGCTGAGTTCAGCATCAGCTCTGAGCTGGGAGGACATTTTGAGGATTTGTCTATTGGACACAATCACAAAATCAGGTGCTGCATCTTCAACAAGTGAAATTTCTCAAACCTATATTATAAAATATAAATATATATAATATATATAAAACAAATATTTCTCTTCCATACCCAGCCTTAGCATCCACACACACAACCATCCTCTTACACAATCATAGAGGCTCATTGTGCTGCACAGCATCACAGTGCAGTGTACAGGTTGTGGGGTTATTGTCCCCACTACAAGTCCCCTGTGAAGTCAAGGAGCCACTGGTTAGACTCAGCTGTCACCCAGCAGTTTATAGCACTATGGAGTGTTCTCCTTGTACCCATATTAAAGGAAAATACCCTTATAAAGGCAGAGAGAGAGAGAGAGTTGACACTTTTTTTTCCTCAAGCTACTTGCTCACAGAAAAAAGAAATCAAGGATTTTTTTTTTACAACAAAAATACTTCTTGATACGACTCCAGTACATTTCACAGAGACATATTTTCCTCCACTACATTTTAACAATTATTTGTAGATAAAGACTTTACGTACACATCATTTAACCAGTTTATAAAAGATGATGCATTGTTATAAATGTTATTCAGACATTAATTATGAGCAGCAAAGTGCTAAAAACCATTCACATCAGTATCCTAATCATCATTCCAAGTCTGAAGGAAATTTCTGTCAGCAACGTTATCTCTCACTTGGTGTAGAGCAGTGTATCTGCAATCTAGTAATAATCTATAGTGTCAACAAACTGGTGGCAAGATGCCTGCAAAGTCACCATGGTTGGCAGTCATATCAAGGTAAAACCAGATATTCACTCGGACTCAGTTGATTCGGCTGATTAAAAAGGGACAGTTAGTGTCTGGTTTCACTTGTTAATAAACTGTAACAAGATATGTGACACAGCGCAAATAGCTAATTTAGGCTATGGTGTGACTACAAGGCTCACAGCGGGGGGTAACCATGCTGGAATAATGCATGAATGCGCCTAAATCAGAATGACTGAAGGGTTTTCTGTTCTTTCCGTTCTGCCAACAATACATGAATGCAGCATATAGCGTGTGCGCTCCTTTTTGCCAAAAAACCCCACAACGAAATCCTGTCTTTGTAACCCTCCAAGTGTCTATGGTGCAAAATGATGATTTATTTACTGCTCACTACTGAGTGTTTGTTATGTAAGAAACAGTGAATGAGTGAATGATAAAGTGACACAGCTCAGACACAGCCTGAGTGAAATATTCAATGTTGACACATCATATTTTTTACAGCTGCACCGTTCCGTGAATTTGAAATATTCTAGGTGTCTTTTGCATCATTTTCTTTTTTTTACACATTTCCCCAAAATTCAGCCTGACAGATTTAAAGTCTTTGGAAAGTTTGGGATCTCCACAAGAATTCTGAAAAAGCAGCAGGTGGGTCCAGCAGAGCTTACAAAAATACTGTTGAAATGTGAACTCTTGCCTGTGCAGGTGTACGCTAGCGAGTTTTGTTGGAAAGATGCTTGTTAGTGACACACAGAGCAAACACACATCCGCACATACACGCACACCTCCAGATGCATCGGAGATGTGTACCAAGGTAACTCATTTTCTCTCTAACACTCTCCCTCAGCGTGTAGTGCCAGGAGTCAATAAAGCTTAAAGGAGCGGGGACTTTGGCTGGCCTGGCCTTTTGTGTCCAGACACACTGCCGCTCGCACAAAGGTTCCTCTTGAGAAGAAAAATAGACAACATTGGTTCCTGTCATCCATCACAGGGGGCCATTTAGCGGAATTGCAGAGTGTTTGCTCAAACCTCAATTAAAATGCACAGCCCATCACTGTGTTCCTGTGCTTAACCTTGGCTCGCCCACTTCTCACTTGCTCTCTCTTCACTTGACTTCAGAGAGAGCGAACATCAGGGTGTTCAAATGCATGGGAAAGCACACACACACAAACACACTCACACACACAAACAGACACAGTGTATGTATGCCAGGGCTGGCCAAGTCAGTCCTTACTCTGGTGATTCACTTCATTAGCATTCTTTACATCTCCCTCCAATGCTCTTAGTGCTGAAGGACATCTACCAAACACACACACACACACATGCGCGTACACACACTGATGCAAAGCTAGCCTTAACTCCACCTCCGGTGTGAAGTTGCTCTCTGGACGAGGTGTGCTGCTTTATCGTAGCAGCTGTCGTGCTACAGCAGGCTGGCAGGGAGGTGGGCGGGGGGATAATGGTTGTCCTGCAGCCTGCTGGTGGCTGACCGGATACCCTGGCACTGGAAACGGAAAGGAGATGGTGTGTTTCCATGTGTGAGGGTGTGGGAATGATGGGGTGAGAGTTGAAGTAAGGGATAGCGTCTGGAAAGGAACAAAGCTAAAAGTCTAAAGCTCTACTAGCAGCTCCTTAGAGACTGCAATGTTTTTGATGACAGTTGGCTTCGAGTCATCAGTTGGACAACAGAATTTTGTAAAACAATAACACAATATGATCGTACTGTATAATCAAAATACAATTCCACTGAAAGTCAGAGGATGCTAATATTAAAAGCCCAGCCCAGTGGGGAAGTACAGAGCACAGTGAGTCTCTGGGGAAAACAAATAAACAGAAGAAATACACCAACTTTGGGCTCTCATTTGGGCTCTCGAATGACTTAATTAATTCTTAATTAAACCTAACACTTTTAATATGAAGGAATGAAATCAGAATACAGGGACCTCGGTACCAAAGCACAGCTGTAGCCTGCTGATAACACTCTAAATGTTCCTCCCCAGTGGAAGAAGTATTTCGATCCTTTACTGAAGTAAAAGTAGCAACACAGCAATGTGAAAATGCTCTGTGAAAGTCCTGCATTCAAAATGTTACTTAGATACAGTACAGAAGTATTACAAGCACACAGTATCAAAAGTACAAGTACTCAACAGGAAAACAAATAGCCTTTGTCTGTGTTATATTATTGGATTATTATTACTGATCATTTTAATTTAACGAGCTGCACTCTATAGCTACGCATCATATTTTAGAATCCAATCATACGTTTTGTGTGTAATATTGTAATAGAAGTAAAAAGTAACTACAGCTGTATGAACAATGTAGTAAAAGAAGCATAAAATGGAGATAAATAAATAAAAAACAACACCTGCCTGGCTCTGTAGAAAGCATTAACAGAAAGGGATTAAGAATATGAAGCTGAGAAAGGAAGGTGAAAGTAAGAAAGAAAGAAAAGTTTTGAGCCATGGTATTTGGGGAGGGAGTGAAAGAGGAGGCTGTGGTCAGGAGAACAAGGAGGAGGAGGAGGAGGGGTGCAGGTGGGGATGGGATGGCAGGCTTTTGAGGCTGGCTGGACGTCGATCAGAGCAAAGCAGAGAGAAATCACTTGCTCATGGAGACCGCCCAGCATGACTTCATGTTTTCTGGAGCCTCGGCCAAGGGCAGAGAAAGACAGTAGCACACACACATACACACACAGAGAGAGGAGCTAGGAACCCCAACAAGGCACATCATCATCTATGAAGCAGAAACACTGGGAGGCGATGCCGTGCGAGGAGGATAGGGGAGAAAGAGGATGCGTGGCCGCAACATATAGCTAAAGAGCTCTTTAATGTCATGCAAAAGGCCCTCGCAGACACACCTCACCTCCAAAGCACCATCCGCCCTTCCCGCCCTTCCTCCAGCTCATTGATCGTATATAGACAGCCAGCCGGGCAGGCAGGCTGGCTGCGAACGGATGCCACTCACACCCTCTTCTCCTCCCACCTATTACCCCCCACCCCCCACCCTCCAGCAGCACGCACACACACATGCTTGGCTAATTAATAGCCACTGTTCAGTGAGACAAGGTCATGCTGCCAGGGGGCTAAACACAGTGCCACAAAGCTGACACCTCTGCTGGGACATGAGACAGAAGCTGTTAATGCACTCCTCCATTGTCCTGTCCCAGTGGAAGCTGTCCCCTGTCCTTACCTCCACCACCACCTACTCCCACCCACCCCCATGTTTTTTTTTGTTTTGTTTTCTGTTTTTTCAGTGTACGCCGCTGTGATAGCAGTAAGTGATTGTTTTCCTTGTGCAGTGAAGGTCATATCAGTCCCAGACCGGGTCCAAGTGGGTGTAACCATCTGCTGCATGCATGTTGCATGCAGTTTTTTATTTCTTTTCTCCCAGTATCTGTATGTTCTTACTGCAAGGTATCATGCACAGTTCTGTAAAAGCCTTTTCGAATAGGACCTTAATATAAACTACTATACTCTCCCTCTACACTACTCTATATCTATACTATACTCTAGTCTGCTTTGTCATGTTATCAGTAGGTAATGATAGCATTACATTTGGTGATGTTTTGTCAAGGCAGATTTAGAAACTATAAGGCACATGAAAAAAGACAATGTAATGAATGAAAGTTCAGTCGCTTTTTGGTTTCATCAGTATACTCATGTGGCAGTTGCAGTGCAGTTAAAGTGAGCCTGTATAATTTTTTGCCAAAAACAGCTGCCCTATGGCCACAAAGAATAGTTACAGGATAAAGGCAAACTAAGCAAGTGGAACGAAACAGGTGCTATAATGCTAAAACAGCATGCTAAAACTGTACTAAACTAAACTGTGCTATAACGTAAAACAACAGTAAAAGAAGTAGAGAAGAGTCATACAGTCAGCAAACTGACTCAGTAATGTCATTAACAGAGCAATACATTTCTAATGTTTGCTTACATCACTTAGCATTAGCCACCATACCAAACTACTGGTCACACAAGTAAGCTTGTAATAGCAAAACCGCTGACTGTCCTCAATTGATCGAAGGTTCATTTGATTGCTTATGAATTCAACTTTTTATTTGTAAGTGGAAGAATGTGTTATTTCTTCGCTTGGAAGTTACATAGACTCACTTTAAGGTATGGTTAAAGATAAGCAATGAAAACCGGCTGGTTTAGGTTTGCAGAAGATGGGGACCATTTCTTGCAGCATTTATAACCACAGTTATAGTAGAACCGAGTTCTCTACCAAAATAAGTCACAAATACCAAGAATTTGACACACTCTCAGACCAAAACAAAATTCAATATTTACTTAGGGAAAACTGACTTCGCTATGGATCCAGCAAAATCTGTCAGAGCATACCAGAGCCTGAGGAAAAACCAGCAAAACAACATATGAAACTGTACTGAGCTCACTCATACGAGGCTTAAACCTTTTTGGAACACTGGCGTTCTGGAACTGTCTGCTTGGGAACCTAATGTTCAAGCATCTACACTGAACAAACAAATCAGTCAATTAATCATACAAATATCTACAGACTTGCATGTGATATGAGTTTCAGTAAATCTAAACGAAAACGCACAGGGTTGGACTCGCCTACACTGCACTACTGAGGCAGTGATAAAGGAAGTAAATGATGTAGTGTGCACTCAGTGAAATGTTTTTCACCCATCTCTGCTTTCTGTACATGATGCTCCACTGCGTGCCACTGAAAAGGCTTCTAGCTTCAGCTGCGACTTAAATGACAGCCTGATGGAGAGCGCGGGCCTGCTGAACTTAACCCAGAAGGCACCAGTCCTTCCCATAAGTATTCAGAGCAGGGAACTGTGGGTGATCTTTAGTAATGTTCCAGCTGATTGGTGTAGGATGGCAGGGATGATTTGTTGGCATCACCTTCCCCCGAAAAAGGGAAAGGAAAAAATAGCCGAGCCCATCTCATGCATGAGATGCGGGGAAGGAGAGATGAGACATACTCTTCTTTATCTCTTCTCTTTTCTAAGTAGGCTTGAAGGTCACTGCGTATGAAACAATCTGTAACAGATGTCGCTTTGCAGAATCTGAGAGGAGACAAAAGGCATCTGCTGCTCTGTTGTGCTCTCTTTGAAATGGCCCTTTCTCTTTATAACTGTTCTCATGTGACATTTCAATATTCACAGATACATGCTCGTCTTGCAGGCTTTTTATTGTCCAGCAACAGTCTGTGCAAAATGTCAGTGCATTTGGCGCACTGACACGTTGTCTGGGCTGCACCCTAACGCTCATGTGGCCCATAGCGCTGCGTTGCCCTCCTTTTTGATGCACCATGTAGACATTGTATGCACTCAGGATGGTTTTTAGGAGTAGATGAACTGGATGATCACGCAGAGAACAACCAGCTACAAAGGTGCCAAAGCGGCGTCAAAATGGTGTCTGATGTAAATTTTAAACAAGTGCTATTTGGTATTTTTGTGTTATTTTGTGAAGGTGTCATTTTAAAAAGCAATGATTAGGATAGTCAGAGTTAAGGAGTGATTTAACCCCCCATTTTAGCTTCACCATGTACCCTTCACATATTCAAAAAATGCATTCAAACCCAGACACAGACCTCCATCCCCCCGCCCCTGAGGTTTTCCCCAAGACCACTGACACTCCCACCCCCCTCACAGCTCTGACAGATTTTTTGACTTTTTGTCAGCCTAAAAGTATATTGAGACTGACACTAGTTAAGTAATGTAGAATGTAACTCCCGTCAGGTTGATAAAAGCCCCAGATTTCCAGACAAAATACTGCAGACATGACCTCACTGTCCTCAATGGCAGCTATGGCCCTGGGTAGTTGGCATTTAAACTGAAGCATAATGCCAAATGTGCATTATGTTTTGGGGGTTGGGCTGGGGGGGGG
>NTHP01000547.1:28312-56061 GCA_003416845.1 Oplegnathus fasciatus | reverse complement strand
GATTGTAATCCAAAACAGTTTTTGTCAAATTCTCAAGGCTCTGTAAACAGGAAACAAACAGAGCGAGTCGGGTAGAGCCACCAACCCAGGTCGTCAAATGCCAAATGCCAACACTTTAGACACGTTTCAACTAAACTCTTCGGTATAATCACAACTCACAACTCGTGCTCGTGCACAGGACAAACTAATGCTGTGTGTTACTTGCGTGAGTTTGAAGCAGCACTGAAGGGAGGGGTGTATTTGTTTGGTTGTTGAGTTCAAATATCTACAAGCTTTCTCCAGAATCATAGACTACACCTTTAAGGCAATAAGGAAAGCTTCAATTCACATTTTTAGGTAGGTCCAAGTGAATAAATCAAGTAGTTAAATCTGCAATAACTAATTTCTTTGGCCACCTGGGGGCAGCGGAAACAAGTTATGAACACAATATTGACATATCATCATCTTTTAAATTGATGTGGCTAACTTGTTAGCAAACTATTTACGCATCCAGCAGTTATGGAGAAACATTATCATATCATTCATTCATAACATATTATTCAGTCATGTTTCTGGCAAATATATTCACTCTCTTTTAGCTCTGTTTTTGGTCTCTACCAGCTCCTGAGGGAAGTATCGGGCTCTTGCTGCTAAATGCTGCCAGATCACCAGCTAGCAGCTAACTGTGTCTGTCTGCTGATTGAGACTGAGCAGGTAGTGTACAGTGGTTTCAAAGCTTTTTCACTGAAAACAGCTGCCCACTGCGGCCGAAAACAACGCCATGGGAGTGCTGAGAGTGAACCAAAACAGTGAAGTTGCGGGTCGGACAGCTAAACAATGAGCTGAACTCAGTATAAAGCTCCATAAAGCAGAGGGGTGATATTTCTCTGTAGGTTCAGCACTACAAGCGACCCCTTTCACATTGTCACATTGTCATTTGATGCATTGTTATTATTAAAATATTGATCATAACTGTTTTAAACACTTGAATATAACTCCCCATCTCTGAGACCTATTTTAAGGATGAGTGGTCCAAACAGTCCACTCCAGTGGACCAAAAGAGTGACTTGTTTAGTCCGAGACAGTCTACCAGTCTGCTGGACGTGGGTCGGCCATTTTAGGAACTTTTGGTTTGCAAGCCACTTCTGGCATGTTTGGCAACATGCAGACGCACTGGTGTTGACTGATGGCGCTCTTCCTCTTGTCAACCAATAGTTGTTTCCCTTCTCAACATAAACCGAATAACTGAATACAGAGCAAGGTGAAAGGATTATTTCTATCCAACACAGCTGAAGATATGGTATCATCATCTACACTTAACGCTCACTTCAGCCTCCCACCTTCTCAGATTAATTCAAGTTCCTCTTGTGTGTGAAAATGTGTGTGTGTGTTGTGGGCATTGAAGTATTGAACAAAGAGCTGTAGATCAAACCCCACTCACGTTACTTTGTCCTTGCGTCATCTGTGATGGTGAATGGATTAACACCTATTGCATCAAACCAAGACATCTTCCGCCCAGCAATTATCGCCCGTTCAATTGAAGGATAGGAGTGCATATGAAGTGAAGCCACTTACTTTTTCCCAGTTAACCAAAAGGAATGGTCAGGATGGTCGAGGAGAAAGACGGGCACCATGTAGCATTATAGAAAGGCATTATAATAAAATGTGATGAGGAAGGAATTGCCTTTATCTGAACGAAATTGACCGAGTTATTAAATGCCTAAAAAAAGGAAATGCTGCGTAAAACTGTGCCTAGAGCTGAACAGAAGAGGAAAAAAAGACAAAGTGAAGGAAGAAGAGGGAGGGAAAGAAAAATCAAATGCATACTTGAGCTGGTGTCGGAGTGGAAGATAAGGAAGGCCAAGCAGATGAGTGATTGTGAATCGATAGCCTCTGGGCACGCTGCTCTCCTCTCCCTCGCCAAAGAGTTAACCTTGCAGGTCAGTGCTGATTCAATACACCTCCTCTACCAAGATGCCTTTGAGCACAGAGGCACACAAACCCCTTCATTAACAGCCTGGCATTAGTGAATCATTGCTTCTCGTCTCCACATTAGGCTCTGTGCTGAGTTTTTCTTTAACCCCACACATACACACACCTGGATTTCCTGATCTCCTGCCCTTACCATGATGCATTTCCAGTGCTCAGATGAGAGACTAAGGATTGTTTTTTGTCTCAGAGGGTGCAAAACAGTCCAGCATGGTTCAACCAATGAGTATTTAAAGGCTACAGGCACTTTTATTTTCTATTTAAGTTGTTAAAGTTGAGTATTTCTCAACCTTTTCTTTTCTGGCCTGTGGCCCCCTTTTAGACTCATGACTCTTGCAATTACAGATCTCAATGTGTGTTTGAAATGGATTATACAGAAATGATAATACCTCAGATGTAATAACAGTAAACACATGAAACCATGTTCATAAAGTAGATTTGATTTTACAATGCCGGTGGGACCACGTCCTATAAGCCCTGTCATTTCTTGTCCCTTACCCCTTATTGAAAATTGTTTTTCAATTTCAATCTGGTACTTTGAGAAATTGTGAAATTATGATAAATCTGTACCGTTCACAATACAAGAGAAAAACAGTAAAATGTCAGGAAAACCTGAATGCTTGTTTGCTGTCTTACTCTGAGTCAAAACAAAAAGATCAAGTTCAGTTTCATCTCTCTGTGTCCAGAACATAGGGATAGGCCCAAGATGAGTTTGGCCTCTAACTTAGCACAAAGGCAATGCTCAGACTGACATTAGCACTGTCTTAATTCATTTCAATAGGACACATGGTGTTGGCACAGTGGAAGTCCCAGTGCAGTGGGCTCCAGCAAAAAAATATGCAGTGTTGTCTGACAAAAAAACTGGCTCAACTTTTGCCACATTGCAATGCAACGTATGGGCATGTTCCTAATAGATTACTATGGACCATGAATGAGGTCATTCTACTGTTTACCTCGACAAAATGATTGACATTGTGATAACCTTCCAGAGTGGTAAAAATCTTCCTCATAGTACCATAAACTGCTGTGCTGTTTTTAGGTGTCTGATAAGCCTTCAAAATCACTGCTTCATTGTCTCACTGGTACCTGAAACAACACACCAATACTAATACAGGCCCTTTTGCATTACTATATGTAGTGCTGTCTGAATGCTTGGAAAGACTGGAAGTAGGGGAGAACTGACAGCCTATCTCAGTCTTTATTTAAGTACTTGCTGTTTTTGGTAACTTCAGTCTTATTTTTGTAGTTTTTGTCTTCATTCCCATCACATCAAAGTTTGACGGGTCAAGAAACAGCAGCCACCAGATGATGTGACAGGTTGGAAACAGAAAGGTGAGACAAAAAAAAACCAAAGGTGAACAATATTTTTTTTTAAAGCTCCATATAAAGTGGCTGAGATAATCCATCTTAACTGTTTGATTGTCCGACTGTTCACGTGTCTGCCCATGTTTCAAATCAGAAATTACATTGGTGAGTACAATGTTATTGCAAGAAACAATGGATAAAACTGCAAAAATAAGTCCCATGTTGCAATAAACCAGAATTATCCATTTAAGCCAGGTTTCACAGTGAGGTCTCTGGTAGTTGGGGCAGACATGGAGAAACATCAATCCATCCTGTCAGAGGTGGGTGACACAGACTACCCAATATCCAATTCTTAATAAAAGACCACTATCTGCAGAAAATATTGGCAAACCCATATAACAGTCAAACCCTAGCACTCTATTTGTTTCTCCCTCTTATTGCCTTGCTATTAGATTTGGCAGATCAGCAGGTGTGATGCCTCATTGACACTGATGCTCTTTTCTCACTTTGTCTTGACTCCACCTGTTCTTCAAGTATCCTTTTTTCACTCGTCTTTGTTTCTCACCTCCCTCACTGCTCTCACTCCCTTGACCCCACCTTACCCTTACATATATGACTGTGGAGGAAGGAGGCGGAAAAAATTGAGATCTGACCGACTTAGGGTGCATGCCTCCTGACAAGATTAAGACACCTCAATGGATAAGATGCAGCCTGCCAAGCTGTCGCCGCTGCTGTCGCTGCTGCTGGGGCTTTTGGAGGTGCATTTGAAATTGCCTCGGTGAGCTGATAAACTGAGTTTTTGGCAGGCAATGAGAGTTTGCAGGGCATAATCTCTCACAGTGGGGATGCGCTTCAGTGCTGGACAGCGAGAAATTCGATTAACGCCTCCTCTGGGGTCTTCCTCCTGCCCCCCAGCCCCGTTCCCCACAGCTCTGGATATGGACCCTGTCACCCGCTACTGGCTAATGACAAAGCCGCTGTTCCCTTGCTGGAAAACAATTCGCTGGCGACAAGGCTTTTAAAACAAACACCATGCTGGCAAAGATGGCTGACGGACTGGCAGGCTGGTTTCTGTGGGTATATATGTTTGTGTGTGCTCATCTGTTCACAAATGTGTGTTTTTGACCCTCTTTACACCTGACAATAACATGCGTCCTGGGTAATCAGACTGCAGTCAGGCAGTGGAAAATAAAAATGCATTAATTCAAGGTGTAAATGCAAGCGAGATGCATGAAAGAGCGGATCAACCAAACCACTTTTGAGAGGTGAGCAGAGACACACTTTACCACCAGAGTGTGAATGCAACATGTCTCCCGTGCATATCTCTGAGATACACAAACACAAATTAACTTTTACGCATGAATTCGGCCAGGGCCTGTGCAATGCAGCAGACAGCTCAGACACTAACTTCACACCTTACTGGTTTACCTCTTCAACTCTCTTTCTCTCTTCACTGCCGGGTCCATCATTACAGACAAATGCTGTGTGGCCGAGCACCGTTAAAAGCTCCATAACTTTATTTTCGATTCTAGAGGAGATCCAAAAGTATTCATGGGTGGCTTTGTGAAACTGTGTATAAAGTGAAGTATAAGATGTCTAGAATATTTCCTAGTAGACATAAAAAACAAGTCTTGAATGAATGTTTTACTTGATGCAAGAGCCTGTTCACACCATACAGTGAGACAGCAAAATTAATTCATGTGTCCTTGTTAATAGGTGGTGTATAATTCACCACACAAGTGCAAATTTACTAAGTCTCTGTAATCAATTCCACTGCTGCAATTCCACTGAAATGAACTAATCTAAATCGGAATCAAAAAGACCTAGCTAAGCAAGTCCATAGTATCAAATATTTCAATTACATGTTGGAAGAAGCAGAAGACAACAGAAAAAAGAGCATCATATGGTCTGGACAACTGCTTTTACTTGAAGGGAAAATGTCTTTATATTCATTTCAGGGATAAATACAACACAAGCCCTCCTTACGCCAGGTCAGTATCTGAAGTAAACTCTGCAAACAACAGAAACCTGAAACCTGTGTCTTTCAAAATAGAGAATAAAAAAACAACAACATTAAATCTGTGTCCCAGTGTGAATCCCTGTGTGAATCACAATAACAAATGATGAAAAAAGCATTCTCAGCTAAATCCATCCCTGCATGAAAACGGTTGCACTGGCTTGTCCTAAAAACATTAAGAGGGCCTTAATGTTGATTGGTCTTGCACAGATGCCCTGATACACACAAGTGCAGGCACCTATCTACAATAATTACTAAGAGATCATTGATCATCAGTTACAGGCTGTACATTGACACACCACACACAGAAACCTTATTTAGTTCAAATCTGGTAGGAAATATTAATACCAGATGTAAACAGACTCTGTAATGATTTTGTGTGCTTTTCTAGCCCAAGCTAATTATCATTAATATATAAGTAATAACCCCAGTGATTTTCTGGATCATCCACAATATCTTTCTAAGACACTTTGAAAACATCTGAAGATGTTGTGAAAAAACAAACAAACATCCTTGTACCTGAAGTAAGGCACTGTAGCATGAAAAAACAAATTTGTCTCTTCTTGCCCCCAGCGATGCGTCTCGCCACGACACGGTCCTTGGACAAGTCAGCGGCCCCTCACAGCCGGACTGACTGGTGGAAATGCATAAATATTTTGTCAATTAGACATTTAGTGTTAACCTGCTCCCAGCAATTTGTGATAAGGTATGGGAGTGGTGAGGTGAATCCAGCTAATAAATGACTAGAGCCACTGGAGCCACTCCTTGGAACGACAGATTAAAAAAAAGCTACCTGGCAAATGTATTTCTCTTGGGAGCAGCCCAATCTAATTATGGAGGGAGATGAGGGGTGGAGGTGGCAAGGAAGGGGCTTAGGAGGTGGGACAGTTTGTGAATCATAGACTCAATACCTGATAATGTGTCTCCTCAGAAGTTGCATGATGGTGTAAGAGAGCTAAATAACCCCGGTGTTGTGTTTCTTATTATGGTCTTATCGGACAAAATTGGCCAGTCTGTTTTGACTGTTCATAAAGCAAACACAAAGCATAAATTATCACCAGATGGCGATGCAATGGATGGAGGGAGGGTTGGGTGTGACGTGGGGGTGTATGGGGAGGTTTTCCATCTGCTGGCTGAACATAATATAGTCTAACACATTCATTTCCTATAGCCAGGAACACCACAATAAAGTTTGAGCAAAACCATTAAAATGGATAAAATACAACGACATACTGGTGATTTAGCTATTCGAAGATAAGAACAAATTTTCACCTCCACTACTGGTACATAAGGTTGGGCTGCAGGAAAGGTCATGGGGTCATTAAAGTCAGAAGGGCTCATCCTCTTGGAAACATGAACATGCCCAGCAGATTTCACAGCAATCTGTCTGTTACGTTGTGTGTGAAGTTCATATTTTGGCCAAGAGGAAACTTCAGAGCGTGTCCAAATGGAGACATGTTCATCCTCTGGGGAGCACGTACATCGAGCAAGGGTGGATTTCTTGCTATGAAGCAATATGTTCAACCGTCACTAGGGGTGACCGCAATTGGTTATCAATAATATAAATATTTAATTACTATTATCAATACAAACAAACAAACAAAAAAAAAGGTTAGAAGTTAAACACAATAAGGCTGTCTTGTAAAGCGAAGTTATCGTGGGTAAGTGAGCAACTGTAGGACTGGTAGGTCGGATTTCACTCAGTTTTGAATGTAGTGCTTCTGAAACAATTCTGCCTGAAAGGCATCCTTATTCAGTAAAGTCTAGACAGGTAGCTTCACAGAATGACAAAGAGTGGCTTCACTGAATTCAGGTAATGGATGAAAACTGTCGTTTAAAAAAGGAGCTGAGATCAAAGCCGCCTCGCCTGTCACGATGTGAGCAACTGGAGTTTGGTGTTTCCAGTTTGATGATAGAACTGTTTTGTCAGTGATGAAATCCCACCTATCAGTCAGCCCACCAAGTGAGCTGCTCCTCGGCTGAGTGTGTGTGCATGTAATCCTGTCTGATGGAATTAAACACCTCACATCTCACACTCAATGCCAGAGCAATGAGGAAACTGATTAGAGGCAAATATCACACTCACACCACGTCTGTGCATGAAGGAAGAACTGATGGAGGCTTAAATTCCACTGTCCCCACAACAACAGCACTGTGAAGACACTAAAGTGGAGAGACTGGGGAAAAAGTCGACAATTAAGCTTAGATTGACGTTTCACAAGACAAATCCAGCTATTGCAGCCACAATTTATTAATCTAAGACAAATTGGCATATTTTAAAGTTTGTTCAGTCCTGGTTTGAAACATTCCATTTAAGTCAAAACAGTATTCTGAGTCCTAGAACCTCAAAGTAAGTATCTCTTTTTGAGCCATAGTTTCCCTTAAAAAATAAAAATCAGTTTTAAGTTTCCCCCAGTGAGAGGAAGTTAATCATCAAACATCCATTTTTTTTTAGCTTTGTGTGGCTCACAGTATAGCTAACTAACAAGTACTGTGGCTAACTGTCTAGGAAACTGAGATACAGTAAGATTGTTCCAAAATTGTAACATCTTTCCATCAACTTAAAGCCATTAAGCCACAAAACTCTTGCTCCTTTCCTTTTATATACTGTACTACAGAGCCCCGGAAGGGACATGGAAGAAAAAAAGAATTCGAAGATTAACAGATCCAAAGGATGCCAAAATAACTACATTATGATGCCAATTTGTAAAAAGTCTGAATTCATTCTTTGTCAGGTCTGTCTGCAAGCCGTCAAGCAAACAACTTTTAAAATGCTTGTTTTCTGAATGAAGTTCAGATCGATCAGGGCAAAGTAACGCCATCTAAAGTGTCACAGTTGTAACAGTTTATTTTCTGGTCGCGTTTGGGAATCAGCCAAAAAAGAAGAGTCATGGAGGAGGATCTGGAACATTTCCTGGTGGGTTGTTAATGAATTCAACCAGGACCGCCAGGTCAGAGTCCGCTTTGCGATAAGCATATTCTCTGAAGTATTCTCTTCAGATGTCTCTGATTTATGTGAAAACCGTGCCTACTGCCAAGCACTGATTTCATGTCTTTATATTTGAGGCCAATCTCAAAATAAAAGTCTATCAGTCTCTCCCACGGGTGTGTGCACTCCATTATTGTGGTTGTTTCCATGGTGCCGAGACTACCCGGAAGTACATTGACGTGATGAAAAAGTACATGTTTTTTTTTTCTTCCATGTCCCTTCCGGTGCTCCATGATATACCCAAATAGAATTTCCCTTTCTGAAGTTTTTTTCTTACATAAGCTTTTGTAGTAAGAAGCTTCAGATTGAAGAAGCATGGAGAATTGGGAGCCTTTTTTTACAGGTTAGCCTAACATTAACTTTTCACTAAGGTGGATTACCACAATACTTTATAGTATTCACCATTTAACACTGACTATTGATGTTAAAGTGATGCTTCTTCTTTGCAGAGCTAACTAACGGTCTTCTCTGAACCACTCTGTTCATTTGACATGATAAACAGTGCAACAAAGCACTTAGCAGGGGTGAAAAAAGTATGACCCTAATGCAGATGCCATACAAAGTACAAGTGGTTTTATTAATAAGGTCACTGACAAAGCTCGTTAATGCAATTATTAATGCATTACTCCTGGTTGAATGTATGGGACTTTTGCATTGAAAAGGATTCAGGTGTTATAGTAGTTTCAAAAAATATTTGTCCTCATTTAGTCTATATGCAAATTTATAAAGCAATGTGCTCCAAAATCAAATCAGACAGTACACGAGAAGAACCTGGGGTGTAAATACAATGTTTCTATCACAGGCTGATCTTGTATTGTGTTCACACGACTGTGACAACGCAGACACACAGACAGCCCCCTGAAGACATAATATTCCAAATAATATGTTAATATGCCTAAGGGGAAAGGAGGCAAATTCCCTTAATCACATTGAAAGCCGTCAGAGGAAAAAGAAGGGCTCCATCTCGTCAGCAACAAGAAGAGCTGGTTCAAGTCTCAAAAAGCATGACTAATTCATACGGAAAAGCCTTTTTGTTGAATTTGTTCGTCAAAAAAGTTTTGAAGTTCACATCTCATAATTTGAATGAATTATAGCACATGAAAGTCAGCTGATCACATTGAGGAGGAGCTGAAATGAAGTTGTCTTCCAGCACTTGGTCCTGCTGGGCACAGAAAAGGTCACACTAACTCTACAGTGGCCAACTGGCTCTCACTGTCTCGCTACATGTTACAGTCTCAAACTAAGCTATTTAATGCCACCTCTTCAGCCTCCCTGAACATCTGTTGGCACCAGCAAAACAAATAAAAAAATTTAACATTTATGTCAACATATGGGATGACTTAATCAGGTCTGTGAGACCTGTTTTCAATGTTCACTAAAAGAATTAAAATGTAGAATTAAATATTTTTTCAACCTGAAACTGTGGCCTCGGCTCATTTTCTGCGAAGAACATGTAAAAGAACACATTTTCACTGAGCGCCTTATATTTACATGACATATGTGGTGTAGTGTGTGAAACTACACACACAACCACGATTTCAACATTGTTAAATTTCAAGCATTGAGAACCCACTTGGTACCATTTGTAGCGCTTCAAACTTCACAATGTTTTATGAGAACCTGTATAATGTTATTTCACATTCCAAACAGTCAGTATTTTCTCACACGCTCCTTATAACAATCGATCACTATGACAAAGAGAATCTCTGCTCAGAGGGCCTTAGAATTAATTTTAGAAGAAAGAGGAGCCAGAGTTGAAGGAGCGTCTTCCATTTTGCTGGTGACTGGCTTCAGCTGCAAAAGAAGAACATGATGCTGGCCAATTGTGATATTCTTCAATATACAATACAACGCTTTTGTCATCTGGATGGCATTGAACCCAGAATGGAACAAAGGGAAGCTCCAAAGGAGGCGACTCTTTGTTGAGGAGCCGGGAAAGGTATTGGTAAGACCTCAAAAGGGACCAGCGACATTGGGTGAACAACAACAATATGAACACCACACAGGGGTTAATGAGATTTTTTTCCTGACCACTTGTTGTGCTGGTTGCTTTTTTCGTAATTTCTTGTTCTGTTTTCAACTGATGCGCCCAAGGTAAACTTGTCTGTCCAGCCTACACTTTGGTACAGCGTAAGAAATCTCACTAATGTGGCATGCTTCAGACTCAGTACCAGTACAATAACAGCATTGGTTATTTGGCCCAATGCTGTCGGACAAGAAAGTGCTCGATAATGGAAGTTTTAAACATTCAAATAAGTGTTCAAATAAACTTGTCAACTGGGCATGAAGACTGTGTGATACAGTGGGAAGCTCCAGAACAAGCAAGTAAGTGGACTTCGGAGATTGTTTGTCTTGCTCTACTTCTGTTTTTTTCTTTTTTTTATGTTTTCATGACAAGCAACCTCTTGCAGTCGTAAGAATAATGTGCGTTCTCTCTCAGAAGCAAAGGCAGAAGCAGTGTGACGTTGTTTGGACCACAAAACCCTTTCAGATACTGTTACATTACGCTTGGATGTACATGGTGTCCGACTGTGATTTGCATCCCATTTCTTACAGTCAACATTGGTGTCTTTTAACCATGAACACAATCTTGTCCTAACCTTAACCAAGTAGTTTAAGTTGCTTAAAGTCAACCAAAACTCAACCGTAGAGGCAGCAGATCAGAAAACACTCCTATGGGTTGTTTTGGAATAAAATGACAAATGACCTGTTTAGTCCCGCATGGCAGTTAATTCATGATCTTGGAAATAGTAGTTTGACTTTTGGAAAGAAAATCTTAACTCAAGATGCATCTACTAGCCTTTTATGGAGCCACCCCCCCAAAAAAACAGTTAAAATGTCAGAAAAAAAGGACCTTGAGTCATTCTTTTTCTTTTGTCAAACAATCATCTTCAGAAAAGAACCTTTTCTGAAGTGCAACAATCAAGCTGAAAATGCAACTTGCACACAAGCAGAATCTTTAAATTTCAATGTGAAAGTCGATTGCAATATAATTCACGTAGCACATTCATGCTCTCTAAAGGAGGAACCCTTTAGATTTAAATTACCTAATAGCCTTTTGTCTAACATTGACATATTAGGCCTATTTCATGAAATTTCAAAAACCGCCTGAAAGTACTTTCCTTATTCAAGTATGTATTCACGGTCAG
Organism: Oplegnathus fasciatus; assembly: GCA_003416845.1. Classification (NCBI taxonomy): domain Eukaryota; kingdom Metazoa; phylum Chordata; class Actinopteri; order Centrarchiformes; family Oplegnathidae; genus Oplegnathus; species Oplegnathus fasciatus. The sequence goes on along the minus strand of NTHP01000547.1, from coordinate 44,633 downwards.
TAATAGTTTTGTTTTTATGCGAGGGAGAAATTACACTGCAGGCTGCTTTTCTCAGGTCTGCAATCTACCATGACAAAACAACAATTACTGAACAAAAGACTCCAAACATTTGCATAAAGTTCAATATGGCTGTGAAGGAGGAGGCCAAATATTTTAAGAAGGGCTGACTTTAGCCTCATTTGAATACCACTGGGCTCACCTCTATTTTCTACCTTCATTTAGCTCCTTGCATTTTCCCCCCTCAGCTATATACATTTATAAATGGCTCACGCCCAAATACCTATCAGCTGCCATATCTCAATCTTTCTGTCTGTGGTGCAGGGAGCATGGAAAAAGGAGAATGACGTCTCATTCCTGATTGGGTCAGACTGACGGCAGGGCCATATTTCACTATAGGTACCCTCTACACGAACACATTCTCATGCACATACACATGCGTGCACACTGCCTGAACCCTCTCCTCCTTGAAACTCGCTGTTAAAGGAGAGATAAAAATGAGGAGATGATGAATTTACTGGAGGAGTGCTTTGTCCCCTATTCTGTTCCCATCACTGTTCGCTGAACACGGGACAGGATGATAGATGTCCAACCCCTCCTCAACCCTCCACCCCGATCCCACAATCCTGCCAGTGCTTAATGGCGCATTCCAATAAACCTACATTCAATCTACACATTACTGGTACAGCTCCCACTTATTGACCCGGCCGGTTATTACTTTCTAATGGAGTCGGTGCCAATCTGAAAGTTAAATTTGAGATGGAATCAATAAGCGCAGGATGAATGACTTGGGGAGTAAATTATAGACTTAACCTCGTCCACTCATCTCTCTGACACTAAAAGAAAAGACGAGGAACAAAAGAACAGATTTGAGATAATGCAGCGATAAACCCTAATAATCCCAGAGTCCGTTGGGAAAAATAAAACCAGCTCGCTGCTAATGCTTCTCACTGGAAGCCGAGGGTAATTCTTCTTCCATCCAAACATGTAATCAAACTCAGTTTTGTCGGTGTGCTGCTGAAGCAACTGTAAATAGCCATTAGCATCAGTCAGGAGAGAGAAAGGTCAATAGTGGCCCGTACTTAGGCAGCCGTGGAGAGACAGATATATTCAAAACAGCTCCAGTCTATTCAATAACGCTGAGAAATGCTCTCTGAAATACACACATTTACATCAATAAAACCATAAGCCCTCTTTTATAGCTGACAACATATCATTTGGTCAGCTTGATAAATAAATACACTAAAAAAATCGTACACTTTAGAGGGAATAGTGCTCCTATTTTTTTATTTGTTTTGGAGTCTTTTTGGTTTATAACTATAAATCAAACAGGGCTATTATACATATTTATATATAATTATATCCTTTTTAATGTTACCCATAACTGAGTTTAAGACTAATTTAAAAACCAAGAAATGAAACACAACACGGACAAATATCTTATTACCAGCCAATTTCAGACACTATGTACGGGGGCCCAGATTTCCATGCTGCACCCCTGGGTATCAACATGTGATCTGTATGTGGATGCGTTATCTGGGTTATGACATCAGATAATGAGCCTTTGCATTTACATCTTGAATTAACAAATGGCTGTATTTTTATATATCGCTTTTATCCGAAGTGCTTTAAAATTTGCCTCTCATTATTCCATTCACACACACACACACACACACACACACACACACACACACTCACACACACACACTGCGAGTTACCATGCAAGCTGGGGATCAAACCGCCAACCCTGTGAAGTGGAAGACCCACTGCTGAGCCACAGCCGCCCCAATAATGATAAGCGTCCTTGTCATCTCAGTTTTGCCTGCATTTGTGATGCAGTCTCGAAGTGATGCCGCCGTATGGGCTCCACTTATTTTTCCTTTGCAGAGGGAGGGTTCGTCTGTAGCTTTTGGACTGTGCAGCTTCAGATAGCAGAGAGAGTCGGGTCAGGTGACCTTTCAACATGTCGCAGATTTTTTCCTTCAGAATGTGGCCAAGCTGTACAGATGTCATTTACACTCGCTTGAGATCGGATCACAAAGTGAGCCAAGACCGCCTCCAGACAATCTGATTGCATTCTGTTTGCAATGTGTTCTGCAGCATTTATACCTGCATTCATGTGTTTTTCCTGAACTTGATAAAATATCCAGATACATAATACATGTTAATACCAAGTAGAAGTGCAGCAATGTTGCACAACAGAAAGGTCAAAGTAAAGAGCAAAAACTCATTTTAAAAAGTCTAATCAATAACCCTTCAAAAACATGGTGAAACAAGGTCAACTTTTTTTACTATTTTTTTTATATTGTGGAAACATTTAAGATTACTCAAAAGGCAAACAAGCACATCAGTAAAGGAAGAAAAAGGAACAGAGAGAGATGTGTGTTTCCAAGTGGGAGAGAAAAGAAAGTGAAGAAAGATGGATAGAAAAGGAGGAGGGAGATGGAGAGAGAGAGAGAGGTTGTGGTGAAACTGCCAAGTACATAAAACCCATCTTCCATTTGAGTCTGCTAAATGCAAATAAACAAAGACTGGTTACAGCATGATTGATGAACACATCAGGCTGCTGTCTCCACTCTCGTGCCAGTGCTCGAATACACGCGCGCACACACACGCACACACACACACACACAAGGCTCACACTAATTGAGCAGCCTTTGCCTCTGTGAATCAGCCGATGTGACCAGATTTCGTTGTGTGTGTTGTGGTGTTTATGCATGAGTGTGTGCGTGTTCGTATGTTGACAGAGGTGTAAACCGCAACAACTGTGCCTGGTTAACAAGATGAAAACACACACTCATAGCAAATCCATGACGTTGGGGCTTCTATTACTGCAACCCGGCAGTGCAACACATAAATATAAACATACACAAACACAAACAAGTGCATACACACAAATTCTCGCTATGCAAAACAGCAATGAGTCAGAGAGAAAAGCTGAACTTCAAGGGCACAGAAAGCCTTTAGATTCAGAGCAAGTGGAGGAGACAAACAACAAGCCAACAAGCCAACAAGCATGCAGCTGAAGGGGTTGTTAAAGCGAATCCCTCTCCTCCCGACCTCTGACCCCCGACCTTCAGCCTGTACAGAACCGATCTGGGGTCATCTACAACGGGAAAGCAAATCTTCCAAGGCGGTCGGCCGGCTGGCTCACAGGCGACACACGATAGATCAAACAAACAAAGAGAAGAGGAGAAAGTTTGATACAGAATCAGAAGGTCTTTCACGTCTCCAACTGGATTTTAGCGGCTGCAAACAGACCAAAGCAGTTCACTGCATTAGTATGGAAAGCCATTAGGATCAATTTGTAAAGTTAGCTTAGCTCCTGTTAGGAAAAAGATTAGGCTTCAATAGCAGTAGTGATGGTTGTTTTCCTTTGCATTGTTATCAGTGTTATTGTTCTTATCATTATTATTGCTTTTGCTATTATTAGAATTGTTGCATGGTGCTGTGGCATGAGGTTAAAGGCCAAGAAAAGTGGGCAACTTCCCAGGGCCCCAGATCCCCGAGGATCCCAGAACTAACATCTACACAGTAGGTTTATTGGTTGTTTGTGAAAAATGACTATGAACTATAAAAACACACTAGTGAATAAATTCATGCGTATCAAGCAAGAAAAAAAAATCATTTTTCATTCAATCTGAAAGCAACCAGACCAAGAATTCAGACCAACTTTCAGTATTTGTTTTCTGTACTCGATATGGACACAATTCAGTCAGTGCTCAGAGAGTAGTGAGGTTCCATCCCCAGGAATACTTTTCATTTCTCTCTCTCTTTCTCCTCCTCCGCACACACACACACACACAAACACACATGCTCCATTCATTAGGCCTGTCTACCTATGGTTCACACCAGACGTTCTCTGTGGGTTAGGATCTATTTGTAGCCTAGCGGAGGTGGAGGTGGTCTCCACTGGCTAATTACTCTGTTTAGTGTTAAGGTGAGCTGCAGTTCAGGTAGAGCCAAGGAGCAGTAATTATTTTGACAAAAACAAGGGCTGTGCCAGCTACAGTCAGACCAAGTTAAAAAACAATAACAGCTTTTAAAAGTTTCCCCTGTCGACATTCAAGAGAGACACCTTTGGGAGATTATCAAGCAAATATAGAGAAAATAGCCTAGGACAAAAGAAAATCTACAATTATTTAATTGAAAGAGAAAATACGGGTAAACTATGATCTGAAACAGGTTACCACAGTGTTTTATTAGCAGCCCTTTGATAGTCAAAATCTCTTTTCTACTTCCACCTAGAAAAGATTAACAAAAATTACAATATCTGCAAAGTAAAGAAATGGCAGCAGGAGCAGCAAGTTCATACTGATAACAACACTCACTGCACTGAGAGGCCAAGAGGTGACAGGTCCAGCAAGGGAGGTTTTATGTCAAGAAAGTGCCGGGGTTTTAAATGCATAATGCTTTTTCAAGAATTGGAACACTGTTGAAGTCAGACAGGGCAACATGGGAAGTCAGTCACCTCAGTCAGTATGAGAGGAGTGGTGGGAGGTAAGTATGGCAGCATGAATGTGGCAAAGCATCAAATGTGTATGGAGAGTTGTGAACCTGTGTGGAGACGTTTACTTGTGAACATGCAACAAAATGTTACAATGTGTACAAAATATGTGTTTAGGAAATATGTCCAAATGTACTGGAATCAAAACTGAGCAGTTTTTTACTTGAATGGACTTTGACCCCAACCACAGCCCCAACTAAATATTTCACTCAATTTGTGTTGCGCCCCTTCCTCTCAGAGTCACGCAGTCAAACCAGAATGCACAGATCAGATCAGAATGAGATTCAGTTTTATTAGTCATACGTTGGTTAACACAGGGTCGACGATACAATGAAATGTGCTGGACGAGAAAACAGGTCAGCTCAGCAGTAAGAGCACTAGTCACAACAACAGCACTAGTCCTATAAAGATACAATAAGATCAAATATAAATGCCATACATATACTGCTGGAATGAGCAAAATGTACTCTTTCCAATGATAGTACCTCGAATGTCCATAAAGGATAGCTTTCCATAAATCAAACTTTAATTTCAAGATTACAGTCATCCCAGATGGAAAATATGAGTAAAAATAAAAATCAGTAGCTCCACCAACTTCTACAAACTAAAAACTCTGTGGGGTTGTGTGCAGCCTGGGAGGCTCAGTTCAGGGCAAAACATCTGAAACTAAACTGTATCCATCATAGACCCTGGTATTAAACAGGTGTGCTGGGGTTAATCAAATGTGCTAAATAAAAAGGTGTTCACCCATCCTGCCCTCGCAACAGAGACAGACGGACAGACACACACACACACACACACACACACACACACACACACTCAAAGCCATAAACAAAGCAGAGAAATTCTGGCTATAGCTCCTCCTTGTCTTCTCCGGTTCAACAGCCTCACCTCAGCTTCTTGCTGCAGGAAGGAGGGCAAAACCTCAGTGTGATTTGAAGTATTATTTACTCATTCCGTTTATTCACAAACTCAGTCTGTCTAAGTGAGGAACAAAACAGTCGTCTTTCTGGATCAGTCTGAAAGAGACTGGTCCCCTGTTCATCTTCAGGAATTGTTGCTCAGCTTCAGATTCACTCATTTTCAAAAGCCTGTGTGGATTTACATGGTCAGATACATTCAAAAGGGCCATATGAGTCAAAGCCAAACATGAACAACAACACAATTTACTGTCAATTTGACCGCCAACTCAATCAAAGCCAAACCTCGATAAGGTACGAACCCTCAAAAAGATTTGACAAGCTTTGTAATCAGACTTTAATTTAGCTTTCATGTCAGCTCAGAAAGTAATCATCATAGCCCATTTGTGTCTACTCAGTGATAGATACACAAAAATGCATGAATATATGTTTTGATCTAAAGCAAAGGCTTCTATTTACTGCCACATATTATGCAAATGGAAAAGCAAATGGTCATTAAAAGCAGCAGAGTGAGCCTGTGCTCACTGCTGTGCCACATTGTGCCGATGGTGCTTTCATGTCAAATCAAAGACGAAAACACCAAGTTACTATCAGTGATATCAAAGGCCTCTTCTGAAACACAATATAATCTTATATCTATCCCAATTATGGGACTCTTTTTCTTCCATAATAAAAACAACTGTGAGCACGCTTCAAAGAAAAAGAGAAATGGTACAGGCTGTTAGTTGGAGTGTGTGACACAGAGGAGCATCGCCACACCAACACACACACAAAGAACATTTTGTGTACACAGAGGTCAGAGTACAAGCACTGTATTATTTCTCGACTTCAGAGCCTCGCTCAGAGGCACTTTGGGATGAAAATGGCTCATGACCCTGAATGTCATGTGGACACCTTCTCTTTACCTAAATAAAAAACAAATCCTACTCACATCCTTCTGCTAAATCAGTTTGGTCCTGAGTCTAAAGAAAGATTCTAGACCTCTCCAGTCACCTCTCCATTAGCTCCGCTAAATTTATGCAAATTTATGCTCTTTATATTTATTTTTACAAATATTAGTTGTACTTTTTGTGAATAATATTGGACAGTGATGGTGTGTGACTACGGGCCACTCATCAGAATAGGGAAATAGTCGACTCACAGCTTTGTGGACTCTCCTCCTGCCGACTCTGCTGCCTGGCTGGTCGAGGTTTTCAAATGTAAACATCGGAGTGAACATCGGGGAAACGGCAGAGGGGACAAACACCGGCTACGACCACGACCACAAAGACAAGCAAGACCATCTCTGCTTCCATCTATGCATCCGCCTCAACATGGGAGGAAACACCGGGATAAACATGGAGGGATTAAACACCGGCTGTGATCCTGGACACATGGATCTTCTCTGCCAAACATCCTGCTAGCCAGTGTGCAGGCGTTGGATAATAAACTGGATGGCCTCCATGCCCGCATCAGTTTCCAACAGGATATCAGGAACTGTAATGTCCTTTGTTTCACCGAAACTTGGCTAAATCCTGGAGTACCGGACGGCGCCATTCAACCGGGGGGAGGACATTGTGTTCTTGGCCACAGACATAAACCTGCCGGGTGCGGTGGACTGGGTGATGATGCAGCCCTGCTTCGGCTTCCTCTTCATGCTGGTGCTGGAGAAGCAGGAGAGGTACGGCGGCCACCAGCAGTTCTTCGCCATCGTGCAGCTCATCGGGATTCGCAAGCATGCCGAGAACTTCACTAACCGGACTGGAGCTCAATGGGCACCAGCACTGCCTGACCTGGGAGGCCCATCCACAAGGGCATCGCCACAGCCATCATGAACAGCGACTGCCTGGTGTTTGTTTTCTCCCTGCTGTGGTCGAGAAGAAGATACCAGATACACCAGGCCAGCACTGAGAGGCTCAGGAAGAGCTTCTACCCTCAGGCCACTGGCATCCTAAATGAGGACACTGCCTAACTATATTTTCTGTACTGTGCTACAGACACATTTCAATCAGTACAAAAAAAAAAGTATAAAGGTGCAATATTCAGCCCTAGACATCAAAACATTTGTCTGAGCTATTCCTAGTCAATCTTCACTAGCTGAGGCGACAAGGGGCCAGTCCAGTGGTACTCATGGGGGATGTCTAGAACCATTGCAGTGGGAGTAAAAAGGTGGAATGGAGCTAAGATGTGGGAACAATAAACCAACAAGAATGCTTTGATGCAAGACTATCAAGGCTCAGGTTAGCTGAATCAAGATGGGCAAATTTTTGACAGGGAAGTAAAATAGCCAGTGGGAAAGAGACCATGTTGGGCAAATCCAAAATATTAAGAACCCTAATTGCTCTTGAGTTCACTATCAGTGTAGTTGTCTCTTTCGTGTCTAACTGCCGACCAGCTTACCAGAGTTTTATAACCCTAACCCTTTACAGCAAATGCCATGTATTTAATGTGCGTTCTATTGTTTAGGCTGTCAACTACGAACTAAAAGACAAAATGTGTCAGGGTAAGGTTGACAAAAAAAAATGCAGTTTACAAAGGGTGGAGAGATGGATTTTTTCTTTTACAAAAGGAGACCTAAAAAAAGTTTGAGAACCACTGGGTGAGTCAGTCTGGATGGAAGTCGTAGCAACAGCCAACGGGATTTCAGCTCAAGTGGGCCGAAAAAGAAAATTAACTGGATGAGATTCACTTCCCATTTTCCTCCAAATTTGCTGTATTTGTTAAATCTCAATGACTCCCACAGTCCTCGTCCCTGCCAACTCCCTCTGCTGGCCTAAGGAGACTGGGTGAAGACCGCCATGTGTGTCCTCAAAAACACATGGAGTCACCAGCTGCTTCTCTTCCACTGACAGCCTGGACAACTTGGTTAGTTAGAGTTTTATGACAGAAGGGCAACTGACTCATAAAAACTGGCTCAAGTGTCTGTGCGGTGGGCGGCGAGTGTTTGGCCTCCAGATTCTGCAGAAACCATCCAATGATGCAATTGAAAGAGAAATCATTTCCTAACCTCCTTCCAGGCTTCTCCCATTTGACCACATTTGGATTTTCTGTCTTCAGTAAGATAATGCAATAAACCAAATCCCCTCAAACACTATAGCCATAGTTTTCTATAGTCTGTATTCTATATTGCATGTACAGCTTTGCTAAGCTTTAATTTTAACAGAGATGTCACTTTATACTTGGGGCCTTGGCAGCGATTTCAGGGACATCAAAACAGTATGGTGGCAGCTTGGGGTGAAGGGTTGGGGTTCTGTATGTACTATGTAGCTGGCAGGTCTGGGGCATTACAACAGCTAGAAGGAGAAGCACAGGAGGAAGCAACACCTTGCCACCGGCACTCTGCTGCATGTTGTAGCTCTAAACTCAGCCGTAAGGAAGAAACAAGCACAGGGAGGGAAGCAGGGGTGATATAATGTCTATATACTGTATTATACTGTGAGGCAGTCTTGTTTTTGGCTTGGTTGATTGTTGTTGTTGAATGTTGGATTGTAAGCAATAAGTTAAGTTTATTTATAAAGCACTATTTATAGCATTACAGTTAGGAAAATGTCAATACAAGATTATTGGTTGCACATGTAAGGCTCTTTACATCCTATATGGGTTTAAATGTGGATTTTGATTTGGGGCATTGCACAGATGGTGATTACTGATGTGCTTTAAGTTTGTAGGTACTGTACTTTATGGTGGCTTTTCCCATCTTTGTGCAAATTGCCCTTCCCTTCCTTTTTATATTTCCATCATTTGGATTTCCTGGTTGCTTTCTGTATTGATGTATCCTCCAGTTTTGTGATATGTTGTATCTGTGGAGTTTCCTGTGTTTTCCCCTGTGTGCTTGCATTGAAAAGCGCAAGTGCACGCTATTTAATGTCATTAAAAGCTTGGGGATTCCCTGATATATCTGATATTTTTGGCGTTCTTGCAACTCATTAAATTTCAAAGTTTTACATTGGTTGCTTATTTTAAGTTACAACAAAGTTTGTAAGAGCCGTAAAATGTCTTTCAGTTATCATTCCAGACACAGATTATATCCTTTGTACTACATACAGAGTTTTTATGAAAGGGTTTAAAGTAGGACTTAATGAAATCTTGAGAGCTATTGTGTTTCCAAACAGCCAGAGGAAAGAGACATTCTACTGTCTAAACCATGCTGATTATTTAATTTTTCCCTCCAAATTTAACAGCTATCAAATCAAAAAATGTTCTGTAGTCTAAGATTAGTTTACATACTGTATATTGCTTATGAAATTGACCACCTCTTGAATTTTAAATGCTGTACTATAATGGATGGTGATTACGAATTTGTTCATTGTGTCAAAAATGTATATAAAATGTGCATCTAGAGGTGCAAATTATTATTTTAGTTTGACTTCATCCAGGACTGATCAGAATGACCTCATTGTGCTGTCCTCAGTCTGACGGTGAAAACACTTCACAAAAACAGTGAATCTATAAAGGAAAGAGATATAAAGATGCACTAACACACACACATACACATAGCTGCATTTGCAACAGTCGGTCCATCATTTTAAAAGCAGGGTGAGGGACAATTGTCCACATTTTACTGCAGCTTAGTTCCAGCAGCTGAGTGCTGATGCATCCTGTACAGCTTGACCGGACACTCAAGGCGAGCTTTGAGCAGCCCTGTGATTTGTTTTGTTAAAAAGAAGGAGAGTCTGTTCACTTCTTTCTGTGTGTGTTATCATAGTTTTTGCTGATGTTTGTGCAGCTATATACAGCTCCATGAAACCCCAGAGGAATTATTTGTCATACTTTTATGGCTGACATAACTCTTGCACAGTATCACAGTACATAGTCCATGGCCTCATGATCACCACCTCCTTTCAGTGCTAGAACGGTGCTGCTATAATGCACACAGCACCCCTACGGATTAATGCTAGTTTCTGATACTAGTATCATAAACTTACTATCAGGATTACATAATCAGTTCAATGTTAGCTCTTCACAGCAGAATGCGGTTTCCAGTAGTGCCAGGCAATTTTCCTATCATCTCCATCTTTTTTTGTTATTTACCTTGTGCTGTGCATTATGGCCACAGTTTGTACAGTGTGTGTAGGGATTAGAGGTCTCTGTGTGTACATGCGTGGATCAGTGTTTGTTCATTGTCAGCAGTGCAAATCCAAACGAGAACTCAAGTCCTGGAGGGCCTGTCAGCTCTGAACTCAGCTGGTCAGCGGAGGAAAAGGGTAGTGAAACTGTACAAAATATACTGTTTATAATACATAAGTTTAGCCCTAAGTTATAGGCTGCCAACGTCTCTGCAGTGTCCCAGTGAATGATGGGAAAAGAAAAGAGCTAAATAAACAATATGGAGGGTAAAAACATGATAAAACAATTCCTTGAATTGCTTGTGAGAGCTGCATGGCATTGCTGCCGACATGATTTCTATTATTTAATAGCTTTTATTCAGGCTGCAACTAACAATTATTGTCTGTATTAATTTATCTGTAGATTGTCTTTTTTTTTTTTGATTAATTGATTAGTCATTTGGTCTAAACAGAAAAATTGATTCACAAGATCCCAGAGTCCATCATGGACAGATTCACCTGTTAAGAGGCACTGGGGAAGAAATTTGCTGTTGGACCCCATATGAGCCCACCCCCACCCCCACATCCAAATTAATTTAGGAATATAGTTCACTTGAACACAATATAAACTCATGGTGAACCTAGGATTCTTGGGGGTCTGGGGCCCCGGAGCAGTTACCTACTTTGCCCAGTCCAAAACCAAAGCTAATCAATTTATGACTATATAAAACGGAGAAACTGAGATCCTCAAAGCTCAAATGAGCTGTTTGTCATTTCTGTTTGGTAAATGACCTCAGCAATTAATCCATTTATCGAAGTTCTTGATTCTGTCGATCAACTAATTGTTTTCAGTACTTGTTTATATTGTTAAATAGGTGAGTAAATACAATAATTTAATGAAAACTTGACCTGTTATTAAACAAGCGTAAATTCTGATGGAGGAAATTGGCCCACAAGGTGAGTCACATGAAAAGGGCTTTTGCTGACCAATCAGCCACATTTACCCAGCACTGCACCTTTTAATGCCACTTGATTTCCATAATTGTCCCACGTCTACTCAGTATTGATTACAGCTTCCAGCAAACCTTCCACCACCAGCAGCACCAGCAGTACCAAAACTCAATTGAGCCAACTTGCAGAGATTATGCATATGGAACATAAGAAAGAGCTGGGAGTGAGGAAGACAGACAGCGAGAGACAAATGAGACGATGGAAAAGAGAGGAAGAGAAGCAGCTGCCTGGCTGAGAGTAATGAAGGAGAACAAGTCAACTCTGATTGGAGTGGAGTGGGGAGTGTGTATGTGTGAGCACAGCCAGTCTGTCCCTATTGATTTCACTGTGCAGTTGTACAGCCACGACACCCCTACTGTAACTAAGTGAAGCTCTGATTTTTCAAATTTGAGCCATTGCAGCCAATAATGTAAAACATCAATGGACTGATGGGGCCAGTCAGGTCTGTCTCCTGCAAGGCTCCATTAACAACTGGGAAAAGCAGGTAGCTGGCCTGGGGCCTCTGAGTGTCTGGGGGCCATATTCATTGTGTGCCAGTTAGTTTGTGGTATAATTTATTACTAGTTTGTCTGGATATTGGTTTCACTTCACAGGTCTGTAATTTCCTAATAACTTCCAAGAAGTTTCCTGAAAAGACCTTTGTAATTTGGTACTGATAATAGGGAAAATAGAATGTTCAGTCAGTACACTTCCAATTAATGAATTCAAACGCATTTCTAGTATAACCTAGAATATTTTAGTCAGAGCACAGCAGGTCAGCTGAACATGCAGAAACATAGAAATTGGTTATAGGCAAGCATACCATTCAACTTAAGGGTGAGAAGTTTCCAAAAATAAATACTGATTGCATATTCACTTGGGTTTGACCTTTTCTTTCAATGAATTTCCTATTGTTCCTTTAAATCATGCCAAATTACATTCAGGAAACTTCATATGAAATAATTAAGAAATTACAGGTCTGTAACATCAACCGGGAATCGATTGAAGCCCACTGCTAATTTTAGTAATGGGACCCCCTAGCGGGATAATCCGGACATGGTCTCCTGACAAACCCAAACCCACTGAAAAAAGCATTCATGGACCCCTTAACTTGAATCCAGCACTATAAGAAATAAATCACACAAACATAATAGATATAGGACATCGTTTGGATTGAAACAGGTGAACAGTGTCACCAGTATCTCAACAGTACCTGCTGCTACAACAGCCTCCACTTTTCTGGTTTCAGACTTTCAACCAGATTTTAGAACCTGGTTGAAGGGATTTGCTCCCATTCAGCCACAGAAGCTTTAGTGAGGTCCAACACTGATGCTGGCTGATAAGGCCTAGCTCACACTCAGCATTACAGTTCATCCCAAAGGTGTTGGACGGGGTTGATGGGGCAAAGAGTCATGTGGTAAGTGATGAATAGCCATGTAGATATCAAACCATTAACACTTCCTGGTGCCAACTGGATTTGGATTTTAATTCTAAGAAATGGGCATTAAAGCTTTGAATTTAGTGATGCATCTATGTGCTATACCAGAATTGGTATCAGAATCTGCATCAGGGGAGAAAATGTGTGATTGGTGTATCCCCAGTTGGATTGATATGCATGTTTAAATATCATTTAAATTTAAAGACGACAATAATCAATAACCTTCTCTATCCATTTTCACACTGAGCAAAAGGATTCAGTCTTTCAAAAGGCTTTGAAACAGCACTTAGATCAGAGATGGGCAACAATGTGTGAGACACAGCCATGTGTCACACCAGCTGATTTCACTGATTACCTTCCAACCATAGAGGAGGTAAAAGTAATCAGTGAAATAAGCCTCTGTGGCATTTACTTGAAATGAAAATCTGCGGCGCATGAGCACCCATCACTGATTCAACACGTCTGATGAGGGGGAAAAAAAACTGGTGACAACGATGTTTACTGCAATAGAATCTCATGGAACAAGAGTGGTACGCAGACCTAGTTTGAATCTTGCACTTTAATCCATCATCCAGTCCCAGTGGAAGAAGAGGAGGTGTATCATAATTCTTCCTTTGCTCTGATTTGAACCAGGAAATAAACCAAATGTGAAACTAACATGCATAGAAATACGAATACTAATTTAAGCATGTATAGGTAGGCTACTTGTATGGAACCTGGAATTGGCTTCCCAAAGACAACCAGTGTGATATACTGTAATTACATATAAGATTACAGGTGTACAATAAATAGAGCCTATTTTCAAGAAAGATTTTGACAAACTTTAACATCCTGTCGATCCACTTGGGGTAAGATCAGTGTCATATCATCCCTGGTGACACAGGAATAAGTCTCACCTTAGTGGTCTAAATTTGTTCTTTGAGTGCACTCACAATGGTCTTATTACCATTACTATACCGGCCGGACTAAACATTACCCAGGAAGAGGGGAAAGAGCCGGGATAAAACCTAAGTTAACCAAGCTTGCACTTAAGGCTATTTCACTTCCCAGCCTACTTCTGGCTAATGTCCGGTCACAGGAAAATAAAGTGGATGAAATAAGACTCAGCTAACTCAGCAAGGTGGAATTAGAGACTGTTGTGCACATGTCTTTACCTGGCTCCATCACAACATCTGGTATCAAGCTATTGCACTTGACGGGCTGACCATGTTCAGCAACAAGAAGAGTCCGGTAAGACCACGGGAGGCAGACATTGTGTTTACATCAATTATGCTTGGTGCTCAAACGTAGTTTGATGTTTCCCAGATGTTGAGATTTTAATGTTAACATCAACCATACTATCTACCCAGAGAATTCACCAGTGATTTTGTTGCTGCTGTTTACATTCCCCCAAATGCAAATTCAAAAATGCACTACAGGAACTGTATGAGGTCATCAGCAGTCACATGACAAAACAACCGGATGGTATTTTTATTGAAGCTGGTGATTTTAATCAATCAGACTTCAGAACTGTTTTACCTATATTCCATCAGCACGTCCACACCCCCACCAGGGAAAGTAATATCCTGGACCATGTTTACACAAACGAGCTGACTAAAAAGGTCAAACCATCAGAAAAAAAACAGCTGAAGTGTGGACAGATGAAGCTACAGCAGCTCTGCAGGACTGTTTTGAGTACACAAACTGGCACATGTTCAGAAAACACCCACAACAACTGCTGGTTCTAACCAACCGTACTTACGACCACAGTGGATAGGGAGTCACCTCCAACTTGGCACACCAAAAAGAGGCTAAGAAGCTGTCGTACTTGAAAACAACAAGTCAAACAAAGGTGAACTTTATGCTTGATCGCATTTTGAAACAGTATCTTGTGGTTCTACAAGAGGAAAGACTTCAAGAGTGATGAATGATGAATGAAGACTAAGTGTTTGTTTGGCAAATGTATGTCTGGTTAACTTCCCCACCTCTGGTAAAGTGCAGTGCGCAGCTGCTTCCTCAAGCTTCGACGGGACGCATCCAATGGATCAGACAGTCCCAAATTACTTCCGATCTTACTTCACATCCTGATGTCCCAGGTTAATGCACTTCATTACATCCTGCAGACATGTGGCATTAATTTCTGAGGATGCGTACAAGTACTCTGAAGGAATGCAGGACATGCAGAGTTGCCACCGTGCCCAAAAGAACGCACTTTTAAAAGCAAGTATATGAGCGCTCTTCATCTAAGAAAATCAATAGTCGTGGTTAGCGTCCAGGACAAGTGACCTATGCACAAAGCTCCTCATTGTCTGTAAACAGCTCATTTTGTTTGACCAAAAGTCTCCAAAACCAACCTACTTTTGGAGACAAGTTCCAAACCTGCTGAATCACCGCCCACATATCTGACTGTTTAGTGATTCAAATAGGCCAGTTGCTGGGCTCAGTGACGGCTGTTGGGGAAACAATCTGAGATTTATAGGGGAGTTGAGAATGGCGACTTCATCTTCTTCCACTGCTAGCTAGCTATACCCATGAAAAATAGTAACAGAACAATGGCACATTTCTTCCATCCTTGTGGAAAAAACCTTAAGGTAACTGCTCCTATTAATCACTACCAACTGAACATGCGATCAGTGGGAAAACAACCCCTGCATTTTTACCAGATAAATGAATTAAAACAATAAATTGAAAATCTTAATCTACTAGTCTTGCATTTCTTTATATGAATCACTCCCACCTTCTGTACTGTTGTATGTTTGCTAAACTGGAACATGACATTATTCAATGACGCACATCTTAAAAAGGCTGCAGATCTGAGCACTTTGCCATCTGTACAGACTGGCTGCCGCTGAGCTGACATAAATATTCTGATATATTTAGGTCTCTTATATATGCAGATAACTGCAATTAGTCACTTCACACATTCACCCCAAGAGCTACAGTGGCATGTTTGAGTAGAAACTGCATTGTCGACACATCCGCACTATTTCAATGACTCCGTGCTGTCCTCAGCCTCTGGCATGGGAGATGTCTAATCTGTGTACAGATGCTTTCAAGACTTCTTAGTCCCAAATCCAACACCACCACCCTCGTAGCAACCAGCTCCCTCATGCCCTCATATGCTCAATGTGATAAAAAAAATCTTCAGTCATTACCCTTCTGAGATAATAGCCACTTCTGGAAGGCAATCTAATTTTTGACCCTTCTTTTCTGTAAGTTTCCCCCATCTAATTGCTTGCTTATGTGTGTATGTGTGTACATATGATCATTTACAAAACCGTGGGCGCATATATGTAAATGCATGAGCTGTAAAGGCATCTGCATCATCTAAGCCACACATAGCTAAAGTGTGTGTGTGTGTGTGTGTGTGTGTGTGTGTGTGTGTGTGTGTGTTTATTTTCTGTTCCAGCTGCTTTTCCATAAAAATCTTAGATCTTATTTTTTCTTAAATGCTATTTATCTTTTT